>WHYT01016586.1:22824-42130 GCA_009806455.1 Tetrax tetrax | reverse complement strand
GATTCTATGAATTTCTGCCAGCAGCGTCCACATTTCCTGCCGGCTCAGTCCGGCTCCTTAGTGCTGCCACTGCCCCACGTCCAGGCCACCCCTAGAGGAAAAACAGGTCCAAACGGTCACCCAGAGGCCAAAGGCAGCGAGGGATCTCACACAGAAAGAAGCGAAGCCTGGGCCATGGATGCGATGCATTCCCTGGGGTAAAACGTGCTGTGGCGTCAGCGCCTGGGAGTCTGCGGGACCATAGCACACGGGACGCTGACGTGCAGCCCACCCTACCAACGCAGCATGCTGCAGAGGAACCCACAGCAGGGCTAACCACAGCCACGCCACAGGCAATGCCGACCAGCTTTGGCTGATGGGAACTGCCGACATGAGTTCACGTGTCATCCTGACACACGACAGATCTCCAAGAGACATTTAGTTTTGTATGACATCACTTCTCATAGAAAATAATTTTTAAAAAATCAGAGAAGCAAATATTACATGGATGCATGTCATGGTAACTGGCAGATCTAAAAATTATTAGAAATTGGAAATAGTCACTGGAAACACGGAAACTTCTTGCTAGTCTCAAAGAGCTGTTTTCAAACCAAGCCAACGCAGTAACTTTAAGCAAAGTTCTTGGGAAAAAAAGTACATAATTACTTCCACTAAAAAAGTGCCAAACGCTGCCTAGTGATGAAAGCGCATCAGTCAGTGGCACGAACACCCTTCCAAATCGAAGGCCAAGGCCCAGGCTGGTCACACGACGACATCCACAGTGCGCTGCCAGCGACTGACAGCACCGGTGAAACCGCGTGGTGACAGGCCAGTATCCTGAGACAGGCCGTGGGCTCGTGGCGTCAGCCGCCCGAATGCGAGCTCGGTGCCTCTCTGACAGAGCAGAGCCGATCTGAGCCCATCACCCCTAAGCTGGGGAACCGTGATGCCGCAGACGCGGTCTGAGTGGTGCTCCATCAGCAGGCAACCTCACGCGGCCACCATCCCGCGCGGGCTGGGGGAGCACAGCGCCTGGCCAGGACGCAGATCCTCTTCCCCCTGCCTCGGAGCGGGGACGGGGTAGCAGGAAGAGACCCTGGGCCTGGCCTGGGACCTGAGGAGCTGCCCAGCAGCCGGGGTCTGATGTGCCAGGCCTCAGCGTGGAGACCAGGTTTAGCAGGGCAGTTTACTGATCACACCACTGTGTAAGAGGCAGAGCTGATCTGCCTTGGTTTGGAGAGTGAATTCCTCGCCAGGAGGCTCAGAGGTGCCCCTGCGTGCCACGATGTCCCAAACCACCGTACAAGTCCCAAAACACGCTTCAGCCACCCCTGTGGGCTGCATGGCTGGCTTCTCCCTGCTCCTCAACCTTCCTGACACTGGTAATTACAGCACCAAACGGCTGAGCCCGAACTCCAGTCACCAGGTGCCAGAACCAGGACAGTTTCAGGCTGCTGCCAGAAAGCCAATCTTTTCCCTATCCCTCAAATCCCCAGTGGGGAAGGGAAGGAAGTGAGAGGAATAAGGGAAAAAAAAAACAAACCACCATAAACCAACTTTGTGCAGTTTATACAACCAGCTTTGAAGATTCCTCTCTATACCTTCTCAAGAGTTTAATCAAAGTATGTTTACTGGGCTTCTCACAGCAAAATGAATCACTTCAGTTACCATGACAGCGCTGCGCCAAGCAGCACAGCCGTACCCCAGCCAACCTGGTTCATCTGACGCTCTGCGTTCACTTTCCACCCTCCAGAAGGGGAAACGCGCGGCTCCCGGCTCGGAAACGCCGCTCGGCTGCGGTGGGAGCGGGACACAGCCAGGGCTCCCTGAGGAGCTCCCGGCCCTGAGGCGCTACACTGGCAGGTGGAGCGCGCTCCGCACAGCCCCGAGCTGCAGGCTAACGAACCAAAGTGTAATCAACACTCAGAGGTTATTTAGATTTGCTGGCTCCATGTTAAATATTCATGTAAAAGAGCAAAAGCACGCAGAGTGCAAATGTCTCCACAGCTCCAAGCTCAGAGGCCACATTTACATTTTAATGGTGGAAAATTACAAAGCAAACTGGAGAAGGCGCATGCATCTTCCCTCACGTGGCACACGGAGGATTATGTCCAGGCTTCCCTCCCATGCAGGAGAGAGGCTACTCCGAGGGACCTTCCAGGTATTTTTTTTCCTAGGGATGAAAACAAAAGGAAAAGGACAAGATGATGAGGCAGACCAGATCCCCTCAGGTCCAGAGAGGGATCTGGTGATTTGCCTCGGTACTGAGAAGTACTCCACTGAAAGAAATTACAGCCTCATTATATTTTTTTAATTAAAAAAATAATCATCCCCCAACCATTTCTCCAACCATCTCCACCTGCGTCTCAGTTACCGACCTCCACACCCGACGCCGCACCCCCAGACATCATCCCCCAGAGCTGTCCCCTTCCTCTTCCCTCTGCCCCTCCTCGCTCCTTCAGCTAACAGAGGTCTCGCCGCGTCCTGCTCAGCGCCAGCCCTTCACAGCTGGACACAGATTTTGCTCTGCATTGGTAAGACTCAAATTGAAACTGCTAAAAATACATGTTAATTAAACTTGCTGGTTTTCCCCTACATGCGATTCTCAACTGCGCTGGCAATTCACCTGCGAGCCGTACTCTGATATGAGATTTTCAGCCTTCCCTTCAGATAAAATCCATCACCCTGATGCACCTCTACACTGGAAATTTTTGCCTGCAGAAGCTGGGTACATTTTCCATCTCTCTTTTCACCCCGTTACATTCAGCACGTCCAGGGTCCTGCCTGGGCTGCCAGGCAGCTGCTGAACGCGCCCAGAGGAGACCCTACCACTGCTCGGACCTGTTACAGGCACCACGCAGTTAAATTAACAGTGATGATAGCAGAAAATCAGAAAAACCTAATGCGTGTTTCTGATCTGTCTTTGAAAGTAATTCCCATGTATACCTCTGCACTGACAAGAAAAAAAAGCACTCAAGACCAAAATGGAGCATTTAAGCTTCCCCCACGATTCCAAGGATAGCAGTAACCGGCGCTTGCTCAGCTCTGCACATTCTAATTAGCAGGTGGAAAGCTTCTGCAGCAAAGTTCAAAAGAATTTGCAGCACAGCTCCCTGCGTCGCTGGCCCGTATTTATAATGCTCCTTCAAAAGCTCCAGAGCCAGGGAGGCAGCTTTGAAAGGGTCGGGGATGATTCCGATAACCGCACAGAGCCTGGCTTCACATCATTTCTACGAAAGGCCTGGAAAAACTGAAACAGGACACTTATCAATTAATAAAGAGGAACAAGAATTTAATTCATAACAGCCAGGATGCCTCCAAAAGCTCAGATCTCACTGACGAAAATAACTGCTGACATCACAGGCTCAGGTGAAACCGCTGACCCTACGATATCCTGGTTACACGCCACGACTGGACAAGTTACCAGAGGACATTTCACAGACACAATAACCAACTGTTAATGGAGAGCGACAGCTGGGAGTATTTCCAATATCACAGCATCACAGAGGGGTTTGGGTGGGAAGGGAGCGTTAAAGCCCACCCGGTCCAACCCCCCTTCCAGGAGCAGGGACATCTCCAACCGGATCAGGTTGCTCAGAGCCCCGGCCAACCTGGCCTGGAATGTTTCCAGGGATGAGGCACTGACCATCATCTTCGGGGCCCTCCTCTGGACTCCAGCAGGTCCAACCTTATCCAACATTACCCAGCAAGTAGTTCTCAGTGCAGTAGTATTTATATTTTGTCTTTATCAATGACTTTGAAAAAATACAGATCACTGGCAATCAAAGTGCAGGGGATGCAATGACCAGTGCAATGACATCAGTCAAGTGTAACTGGTGAAAGTGGGAAGATTTAGATTGGACATAAGTAAAGAATTTTTTACGATGAAGGTGGTAAGAGACTGGCCCAGGCTGCCCAGAGAAACTGTGGATGTCCCATCCCTGGAAGCGTCCAAGGCCAGGCTGGACAAGGCTTTGACCAATCTGGTCTGGTGAAAGGTGTCCCTGCCCAGAGCAGGGGGGTTGGACTGGATGGTCTTTAAAGGTCTCTTCCAATCCAAACCATTCTGTGATTCTATGACTTAAAAGAAAGGGTATCAACTCAATGAAATCTTGGGCAGTTGTTAAGACAGGATCATCTTAACACGCTTCATCACAGCCTGATGCAATGTGAAGCACCTGGGAAACACAAATGGAGGTTGTACAACATCAGACTGTTCCTTCGAAAGCAGTGAGACTGAAACAAGCCCATGGGTCACAAACCACCCGAGGACAGGCTCCAAGACCAATGCAGCGAGAAGAGCAGCTAACACAACCAACAGATACATCAGCCCCTGAAAAGGGTAGCATCATGTGTTCATCCATAAGGTTATTATGGAAAAACACATCTAAATTCAGCCCACATTTCTAAAAATAATTATAAAAAAACAGCCAGCGTTCAAAATAAAGCCATGCAACGGTTCAGGAGCCGGTCAACCTGATCTATATTAAACAAATCAATGAAACAGAAGCTATTCATGGTTTGCCAAGGTGGCAGTTAGAGTCACAGTCATATTTGTACACTGAGAAAGAGTTCAAAAGTTTGCAAAGACTTGTGCAAGTGTTACACTTTTCATCACAAGATGACAATACTGGCCACTTTGATCTTAAAAATTTATTGTTTCATCAGTAGGTTTTGATGAATTTCTCAAACTCGTGATGAAAAAAATAGATTTCTCCTGTGCGGTCATCCTCGCCAGGCCTACGGTCACTGGTGGACTGACCACATCCCCTACCGAAGGCGTGGCAAAGAGCTTTCAGCGAGGTGAGGACAGGAGGCATCCTGGCAGGCTCACAGCATCCTGCACCGGTCCACTAGCCAGCCTGGGCTGAAAACGAAGGACTAACAACTGCCAACACTTCACCATGGAGGAAGAAGTTGCACAGTGAGGTGCAGATGTCTGAGCACCACCATGAGGCTCAGGCGTCCCTTCTCCTCAGAGAGGGGAAACCACAGCGCAAGGAGCTGCTGTTCTCAGCTGCGTGCCCGGTATACAAATAAACTCTGGAACTCAAGGTTACCCAGCCTGGATTTTAACGCTGTTCCCAAACAAGTACTACCACCAAACACAGCTCCATTTTCTGCAGAACATCTATGTTCTACGACCATCCTGTGCTTCTGCTGTGGACACCCCTAGCCCGGACCACTGAATTTGCTGTGCCAAGAAGAGCATGAAACCTATCTCTACCCTGCTGTGATTGAAGGCCAACTTCTGACAGGACCCAGGAGCTGTTCCAGCTGCCCCACCATATTTTACTGCATTTTTTGCAGTGAACCATACCCTTTCTTTAGAACTGCTGGACTGGTCAGACCAAGGCCTCACACAGGTTCATATTTTGTCTGACAGTAGTGAGAGGAAGTCATCTTTGTAGAAGGCACACAAGAAAGAAGGGCACATAGAAAACTATTGTTTTCCATCCTATCTCTTCACCACTGCCAGCTTCCACATTTCCAACTATCCTTATAACCAGAGTAAGCCAACAAGAACATCCATATTTGTTATGCATTCCAGGAAACTGCACACAAACAGACAAAAAGAAATTTATGGCTACTATATGAAGTTTTTCAACGTCTACCTCTTTAGCACTTCTCAAAAATTTCTCTGAGAAGGAAGCAGAAAGGTTAGAAAGGAAGAAGAAATGTAATAACCTCTACTTCTGCTTGTCTTACATGTCTATCTGAGATGCTCTATGTCATTCTACAGCACAGGTCCAAGAAGTTCTCTCTGAGCTGGGTAGTTAGCAACACTATTCAAACACAGGATAGCATTACACAAATACAGAAAGCAAAGCAGATTTCCTTATGCCACTGCAGAAACATCCGATCTCAAAAAAGACATAGTAGATCCAGAAGAGGTTCAGACCAGGGCAACGTGGATGGGCAAAGATCTAAAATGGCATCACTGTTCCCTCATGAAAGGAAAAATGTTTCACCGACAGTGAGTATTACGAACCAGTTATTGGATGTTAGCAACAAGTGATATGAAGTCATAGTGTCCCAAGGAAGCAAAACGCTGTCTTTTAAATGGATCTCTCAAATCCTTTGGGGTGATTTCTCCTCTTTAGAGGAGAGAACTTGAAGAATCAGTAGCACCGGACTATGTCAGATTTTTAACATGCCGGGTAATACCAGACTGAGCTCCCACAGACCGTTTCTGATAGATGGCTTTGCACCGCGTGGACGTACCTGGGATGGCTTCAGATAAGGAGGGCACCTGAAGGACAAGGAGACACTGATCTTGGGTTGGCTCCATGACATCCTCACTAATGAGAAATGACTTATTCTTTGGTTTGAGCTATAAAACATCATAAAGCTGAGATTTCTCAGAAGCAACTGACAATTCAACACCCAAAGTCTCATGTAATCTTCCTAATATATCGTCCTCTAAACTAATAAACACCCTGGCGTCAGCTCACACAGAGAAGGGACACGGGGAGGGGGCCACACTTACCTGGGCATGCATTGCTTATCATTCCCACTGGGATGGACACCTGATGAGGAGTTTGGTGACCAGGTCATTTTATGACCTTTGCTGTGTCCAATCTGTGTCTTCATGTGCCTAACTACCTTGAAAAAAGTCCACTCCAACGTGGCAGGAGAGACGAAGGTTCTGCCAGCAATGTTGCCCATACAGCTCACGGTACGCCAGGCTGCAGGATCTCCAGCGTGGGCCAAGAGCCTGGCACATCCCGGAGGCAGGGACCAGTGCGGGGCTGCTGAGGGATGTGTTACTGCCCACCCTGCCTGAACACGTATGGAAAACAAGCGCTGTTCTGGTGTGCCTGGGTTTGGCAAACCAACGCTGGTGATCTCACACAGAGCTGCAGAACATTCTCCAACAAAAAGGTATTGCATGTAACACCGGGTAACTGGTTTGGGCCTCGTTATGACTGATAATGAATTAATTCCTTTGACTTGAAGTTGGTGGTTGCCTAGTGACCATGAATCACGACCTGATTATATTCAGCGTAAGAAAACGGAAGTCAGCCCAACCAGTCTTACGCACAAGTAACACTTCAGGCTAATTTCTCAGTACCGGACTACTGTTATATTCTTCCTCCAGATCTACTTTCACGTAGGGAGAGAAAATATGAATGAAAATCAGGCCTTTTTAAAAAATAAGAAAACAAAGAAAAGTTATTAAACCACAACTATGAAATAAAGCAACTATGGTTAAACGCCTACTTGGAGGAGACTGGCAAAATGAAGACATCAACTGGTCCTGCAGAACATATTAATTCCGTAATTACAGAAAAGAACTGAAATCCATGTGAAGTTACAGTACACTCAACATCGATAAGGGCAGCTGAAAACAACAAAGAAAAGCAAGTGGTTTGTAGAACGGAGGAAACTTCAACAAAAGCTTTTGTGTTGTTTCGTAGACGCAGAAGTGACTTCTAAAAGTAGAAGTGTCTTCTAAAAGAAGCATTTGTGTCACCATGATGACAAAGCTGGACGGCTACTAATCAGCTAAAACAAATACTTTAAAACTTGCAGGCTAAGAAAACTTCCCCAAAAGATGGATCATGAAAATTACTGAGCAGCTGGCACAGGATCCAACTGATTAAAAAAGATGTGCAATTAACACCATTGCACATGTTTTAATGAAAAACCGGTGACATGGTGCACATCTGATCTTTTTGAGTGGAATTACGCATTTGACTGATAAACGTTGATGTGGATTTAAGATTTGAACACCTACAGGAGAAGCAAATGGACGTGCGAGGAGGTCGGCAGCAGCTCTCCAGAGAGGCCCCGAGGTTCAGGTGCCATCCCATTTGCACTGTTTCCCGTTGCCCAGCTCCTGGTGTTCCTGCTCCACACACAGCCATCTCCAGAGTGCAGCCCAATGTTGGGAACTCGAGAAGAAGACTTCACAAGAGCTATCATTTACGGCACTGCTTTATGCTGCCCTTTCCTAGCAGATCCTTCAACCAGTCTGGCAGAACTAGCGGAGAAAAGGCCGCGCCAAGCACTGCCCCTTCACCACCCCAAGCAGTGCCAGCCAGCTCGCCTGCGGTCAGGCACTTGCCCCTCTCAGTTCTCAATGAACTTCAAAACCCAATTTCTCCTTGCCTGGGCAGTTCACCCGCCAGCTCCCGTGACCCAGGTGGATACCATCTGGACCTGCTGGTTTGCATGCGGTTGATTTGCAACTGTTACCTGACCTATTTTATATAAACAGCCACGTCCAAAACACGAACAATCCATTCTCCCTGACATGTTTTCGTGCCCTTTTTCCTTACAGGTTTTCAGCAGAAATCATTGAGCCCGTCAATCACAGATTCAGATTCAATCAGAGGAATTTAGGCTGGAAGGGACCTTTGGAGGTCACCTGGTCCAAACCCCTCTCACAGCAGAGACAGTCGCTCCCCTCTTGAATTAAGAGGGTGGCTTTCTTGCGAGCACTGGTCACTGACAGTTATAAGGAATTTTCAGGCTTCTCCCTGCTTTCTTTCTGACTCTGGTATCTTCCCACACATTCTCAGCCGCTGGTTATAACTATCAGCGATAGCTAGTTGGGAAAAGAAGTTACAAAGGATGTCCTGGAGCGCAGGTTTCTAGATCCACAGCCACTTCCAAGAACCAAGCCCAGTGCTTGCTGGCTGTTCCAGCCCCCACAAGTCTTGTTGCAGCTGCTCACCCAATAGGTCTGCCCCTTCTGCAGAGGCACACACTGAGAATTAATTCTGCACTGGTTCCCCATTGCTCTGGAGAGCTCTGGAGCAATGAACTTCTCAGAATAATTCAAGAAAACTCAACAAGTGTTGATTTTATATCTGACCTAAACCTCGGTTTTGCTTGGCTTACGTCAGACAATAACATCTACACCACGAAAGGACAGAAGACATGCCGCAAGGAAAAAAGCTGACCTGAAAATCCCAAATTCTCCTCCATAAAGAAGCAAGCCCAACTAGAATGGCTGCCGCTTCGCTCCCCTGGCTTACAGGAGCTCGAGCGTGGGGCAGCTCCGCAGCACTACCACCGCTAAGACAGAGACTGTTGTCTTCTCACATCAAGCCCAGTCAGCAGCCTTAGCAGAGAGGGTCTCCAGTGTGAAACAGCCTCAAGGACACAAAGGGACAGGAAAAGGTAAGGGATTTCACAGCAGAGCCTTTCAGAGCTGTTCCAGGCTGGCGGTTTGGGTAAGTCTTTAGCCTGGAAATCTCAGCAGGCACAGACAAACCCTGGATTCAATGAACAAACTGGACACCGACGGCCCCAGGAGGAAAGCAGATCTGCCCAGCCACTCCCGAGACCCAAAACGAGCTGCAAGCTGCAGCTTCCACCAACAGGCAGGAAACTACTGGTTAACAGACCCACGCCAACGTAGCCCGGGCTCGACAGCAAGATCAAACAGGGAAGAAAAGGGGAAGAAGAAAGATCGAACTCACCAACATCGGACTCTTTGTGGGTTTTGATGATTTCAGCCAATTCAAAATTTCCTGCAATGATGGCCACCTGGAAGAGAGGGAGGGAAGACAGTTGAGCGGCTCTGAACAGACCGATCCCGTGCTCGTTGCGCGGGTTACGCCATATGGACTTGTAACAGCTGCTTTCCACAGGGGACGCAGAGCCAACAATCGTTCTGCCTCAGCTCACCCAGTCAGTAACCCCAAGGTGAAAATCCTCTCTCCGCACCGCGGGGAGAGCGTCTGTCGATGGCTTGTGCAACGGGAGGGTGAACAGCTCGGCGACAACCATTCCCCTCTCCTCACAGCCGGTGGTGACATGCCTAACGCCAGCTCAGAATTAATCTCAGGTCTCGCAGGCACTGACAAGATGTTCTCCAGCCCAGAGCTTTGCAGGCAATCCCAGCCAGCCAACGAAAGGCAACTTACCAGCGACCGAGCTCCCTGCACGTCTCACCCGGACGGTCCACGGGACCAATGCACGCTGGCCGCAGGCTGCGCCGTCTGAGGAACCGCTTCCACTCAGAAAGCTGCAGCAGCAGCTTGGCCCAGTAAAGCCACAGCACTCTAGACCAACATGAAACATTGCTTTGCCCACCACCCATTCCGTGGTTTCCCTCTACATGAAGAATCTTGGAGAACGCAAACGAACCAGGAAAAGAGGGGAAGCCGGCCATGGGTCTGCCAGCCAAACACACAGACAAAACCGGTCTGTCTTCCTCCAGGAACTGCTCCCGGGGAACCGCAGAGCGGCAGCAGCTGCAACACGTGCAAGAGGAGAGACTCTCCTGAAGCAAAGCTTCAGCCAACAGACTAGCGAGACCACTTGAACTCTGTGTTGATTTCTTACATATTTGGGGAAAAAGTCCAAACCAGCACCGCATTGCAGACAGTAAGGCAGAACAATGCAGAGGTTTCAGAACAAGGTCCAAAAGTATTCATTGAACATGTGAAAGAACCTCAGTGAGACGGGTAGGAGCACACAAAATCCATACTGCTCCTCAGGAAATCCAGCTGGAAGAACTGCTCTGGGCTGAGCTGGTTGAGTGCCGCGTTCGATGCCCTGGTGAACCACAGCCACCTCTGCCCTTCCCACCCCTCCCAGCACACCCAGTCCCCCCAGTCCCTGCCGAGCCCCTCAGGACAGCACCTGCGCTCAGCAGCACCTACAGCCAACTGGGGAACATGACACAGCCAGGTCAAGTTGATTCTGGGTGAAAACAGAGCGCTGCAAAAGTGTGCGTAAGAACCAGCCAAGACACAGCGGCAGGTTTGGCCTGCCCGTGCTGGGACCATCATTCCCCGCCTTCTCTTTTTAAGCTCGAGCTGGCATTTGAGATGATCGTATCTGACCAGGCAGCAGAACCCAGCCCCTCCAGACACTGCCAGAGCCAAGGCAGCGCTGGCAGCTCCAGCTGCTAAACGCTTCCCTGCCCTCCCACAGGAACACTTCAGAAATACGAGCTCCGTTTGCATTCCACCACCAACGTGTGACGAAGGGATATATTTAACTGGGTGACTCAGTACAGCACGCACACCTCTCTACTATCATCCTTTATCAGCAGAAATAGTCGTACTATCCTCAGCTCAGCAATGTTTACATGATTTTTTTTCCATTTTCTGGGGCGCAGAATTCATGCTCCACCTCCTCAGCTGGAGCGGGGAGCCATCAGCAATGGCTGGAAAAAGGAAACCTTTCTGCGTTTGGGAAACCAGGCCACAGCAGCAGAGAAAAACTGAGGAAGAACCTGTGTTTTCCCCAAGCTTGTTTCAAATTGTGACCCTGCTCTGTCTCTCCTTACACATGCACGCACATTTATAAGGTCCACTCTCCCAGAGGTCCCAGTCCTTGGGCAAGCAAAGAAAGCTTTGGTACAGAGAGCAGGTGACCTGAATTTGGGGAAATCTGAAAGCAAAAATAACCAAACCAACAAAAGATTGGGAAGGAGAATTTAGAAAAAGCGTTTGAACTTCAAAGTTCCTCAAACATGTGATTAACATCTGGTCCAGCGTCTTGGTGAAAAACCCAAATTCAAAGCACTAATTATGAGCCTCATTAGATGTACGTGTCAGGAATCATTCCCAAACCGTACAGCGAGTGTACGTGGAGCTGCTCCCGGCACTGTAGGCACCCTGGGCATCCCCCGGTCCGGCTGCAGGAGGCGGGGGTCTCACCGCCCTGCGGGAGGACTCAGCGCCAGGACAGCTGGTGCTGTGGGTGACCCCAGCTCCTTCACCCCCTGCCTGGAAGCGTTATGGCCTCCAGGAAAGGGGAGAAGAAACACACTGGATAAGGAGTCTGTTAAGAATATAACCCCAATCAATCCCTGGGAAGGGAGAAGGGCCCTCTGGTTACGTTTCCCAACCCAACATGGACAAAGCAAAGGAGCCGAAAAGATTTCACGTATCGCGTTGTCGCCGCAGCCAGTGTTCCGCGGCACACCCACCTCCCCAGCTACAAAACCACCAACGGCGTTCCCATGCCCGCCAGCCCCAGCACCGCTTCACTGCCTGCAACCGCGCTGATGAAACTGAGAGACGACACCATAGACCTCCATCAGTGAACTTCTCCAAGTTAAAAGCAGCAGGTTTTGGGGACAGGTAAACAAGAAAAGAAGTCTCAAGGATGGAAACATCAAAAAACAGATTTTTTTTTTTTTTTCCTAAGTATTTCACAGCTAGCAATTCTAGCGCTTGTATACCAAAGTGGGAGGAATTGGTGACTATCAGAAAAACCTGTCTGACTGAAGATAGGTGACCTAATTTCAAGCAATAAGCCAGATGTCCCACATCGGAACGCTATCTTAACATCACAGCCAAGCTAGTTATTCTGGTGACGTCACAGAGAGAGCAGGCACCGCGCAAAGGGCATTTCTCATCATGTTCTGCCCTGATGCTACGAACGTAGGCTCTGTCCTGCCGCACACCGCAGAACCTGCAACAAAATTCCACGTGCAGGCTGCACAAGACACACAACCACATTATGGTTCCGGCACGGGGTTATTTTCTGAAATGCTTTAACACCTCGAGTCATTCCGCAGCAGGATACCAAGGTGACAATGCTTTTTAATCTAACAGCAGCTTGCCTATTTTTGTCTCTTTAGACAAACTCAGTGACTGCTAAAAGACAGAAAGAGGGACACCTGAACAGGCTGTGCAGCGCCTACCATCGGTGTGCTCGTAAGCTCTCAACAGTTAACAGCAGGAAAGAAAAAATCATTCCAATGTGCTCAGTAAGAATCACAGCTCTGAGATCTGCCCCGGGTTCTCTGGATAACAGCACTGTGAAAACACCTCTTAAAACAAACAAACAAACAAACAAACAAACAAACAAACAAAACAAGAGCCAATGAGGATTCACCATGAACGCAGCAGCAGCATGCCAAGGCGCAACAGCGCGGAGGGGCCATGGGCTCGCTGCTGCCACATGTCATGTCGGTGGAAGCAGGACCGTGTCAACTAACCACGAACCCAGCCCTGGAACTGCACGGGAGGTGCCCGGCTCTGCAGGACTCATCTCCCCACTATCACCCCCCGGCACAGCTGGCTGGGGCTGCTGCCTCCTCACTCCGCACAGCACGGGTTTCTCCGAGGGGTGCCGTCTCTTGTTTGCCACCAAAGAGAAACCAAAGATGCACCGAGACTGCACACCATGGCACTTGACCGCGTTTTCCTCCTGGGTCTGCTTTTATCATAATATTTCATTTCTTTTATTCCAAGTTGTCACTGTACATCCACACTAAAGGATCTGTTACCTTCTTGCACTGAGTTACAACACGTGACGGAGCGCGAGGACGGATCTCAGACAGACGTACTGAGCTGTGGGAAGACATTGTGTCTTTCAGCTCCAAAAGGTACCTCAAGGGGTAGGCTGCCTGGGCAAGGAAGAGGACACGCTGACATCACATGAAGAACTGATCCACTGGGAGCCGGGGCACGGAGGAGGCACCTCTGGGCAGGTGGGAGAGGAGCCCTGCGGACCAAACCCCACGCCCCCTCTGTGCTTCCACATGCCACAGACATGGATTTGCAGAGGCCGGCTCAGACCATCCAACGGGACACAAGGGGAGCTCCAGCTCCCAGTGCCGTGGTTTTTCTGAGGAAGGAAGAACCACAGCAAAAAGGGATACGACATCTATTTTGAGGATCCTGCTGCCACGGCCAGGATCTCAGTGGTCCTGTGGAGGGCTCGGAAAGGAATATCTCCAGGTGTAAGAGTCCTGGCCAACCTGCAGCATGGTATTCTACACGGGAAACGTGAAGAACAGCTATCCTGAAGATTAAAAAAATGGAGCCACTTTCCTGGCACAACAACAATACCACAGTGAGTTGAATCACCTTGAATTTGAGCTCACAAACGTGGACACTGCTAGGTCCAAGACTGATTTCCACCGTTATCTGCTCTTTAGTCCCTAAAAACATCCACGGTAAAGCACCATTCCCTGGTGATGAGGAAGGGACGGGTCCTATGGCATGCAAAGCTCACAGACAGGCTACCCCTGCTGGAGACAGCATCTCGTGTAGGTCTGAAAGAGAAGGAGACGGGGGAACTGGCAGACAGAAGAGTAGCAAAACATACCGACTAGCCATGAGTCACAGACTCCTAGCCACATGCATTCAAGCTGAGGGAAGCATCCGGCTGATGTAAAAGCCAATAAAGATCTCCATGAAGTGGAAAGAAAAAGGAAGAGAAGGAGGCACAGAGACCAAGTTCTGTGGTAGGAGTTTATGGTTTTGATGGTATCTTCAAAAGGGAGTTACCTGGACAAAGTACAGAAGAACACTGAGTAGACACCAGAGTGTGTGGCTCTGAAAATACTGGTGCGTTCATGTATTTTCATACCTGAAAAAGCACACACGCCCACCTGCTGGAACCTCCTGCCCAACAACAAGTGAAAGACGCTGAATCAAACAACCTCCACGCTGTTTGCTCCATATTGAAGCATGCCATGGTTTCAAAGATATTTATTAGTTCCAGACTGCAACAACTGGAGAATCCAGAACTTTTGCACACTGTGCAAAAGGCATCACTAAGGGCAAGTTGTGCCTGACCAATCTGGTGGCCTTCTATGACGGGGTTACAGCATCAGTGGACAAGGGACAACAAATTGACGTCAATTGGACATAATGAAAGAATTTTTTTCCCTGAGGTCCCTTCCAACCCAAACCATTCTGTGATTCTATCAGGAGCAGTGATCACTCTGGGGTGCAAAGGCGGGAGCAGAGCCATGAGGGAGGCAGATGAGACTCAGCAGCAGTTACTCTATGAGATCATGGGCAAGAAGGAAGCAATCACAGCAGTGCTGCTGGGCAAGATGGAAGCAGACCTTCTGTGAAAGAGGGACATAAAAGGGCTTATCAGGTAGGGTGCAGGCAGCCAATTTAGTGTCATAACACGTTCAAGCTACTCTGCTCTCCTCAGACCCTGAGAGGCACCTGTAAACGTGCCAGACTCGTCAACTATTTTTGCATCACTTTACCCAAGACCTCTCCAGTTACTGAGCCTTTCCACTGTTGATTGTTCTCTAACTCTCCCCTATCCCAGAATGATTCTCTTTAACCATCACACTTTATTTAATCAGGTAGCCTGCTCTATGTCTGGACTTTTTGCAAAGTTGTCTACCTTCACTTGGCCAGGCAGACTTGAAGCATGTTCTATATTTGTTCTAGATTTCCAGAAATCTGGCAGTCCCGCTAGGTCGATCCCACCGCTGCCATACGGCAGCTCCATCTGGGCTGCCATATGAGCAGGAAGGCTCGACGCGTTCACAGCGACACGCACTGCCATTACACGGCACAGATGCAGCCAGTCTGATGCCTTCAGGAGGTGTCACTGGGTCAGGCACTGCACGACTACGCCGCAGACCCAACACCTCCTGGAAGCAATAGACAGACCTCCTGCGCACGAGCTGCACAGCTGATCCGGGACAAACGCATCTCGCACGCCCTCTGTGCCTGCAGACCAGCCATGCAACGTGTAGGCAGTAGATCCAGTACCTCTTGCAAACACCCCATTTGCAGTTTGTGCTCTACACAGAAAATGAGTAAATATTTGGTTTTTCCTATGGGCCTCATGCTGAGCCCTTGATTTAGAAGGGGCACTTCAGCCAAGCAGCTAGATGAAAATTCTGCCACCGAGCCTACATGGAGTATCAGCGAATAAGGGTAGTCAGGCACTGGAATGCACTGCCCAGGGAGGTGGTGGAGTCACCGACCATGGGGGTGTTCAAGAAACGTTTGGATGTTGTGTTGAGGGATATGATTTAGCTGAGAAGTATTGGTGATGGTTGGACTGGATGATCTTTTAGGTCTTTTCCAATAATGATAATTCTGTGATTCTTTGAATGGTCTACATCAAACCATGGGTACATGTAGAGACAGATGAGAAAAAAAATGCCCAAAGCTGCAACCACTCTGCTCCAGGCTGAGACACAGAGAAACTTCTCAGTACTTTCAGAGGAGGAGCACGGAGCTACTGGAAAAACAAGATGGTTCTCCTAACGCAAGGCACCACAAAACCATCCTAAAGAGAGGCAGATGATGCCGTGATGTCCTCCATCAAGGGGAGCAGGGTGTTCTGAACTCTGAATGCTTCTGGGAAGAAAAACCAAACCTTAAGAAGGCACTGTGGAGCCACTGTGCTCTGGAAGCCTTTGAGCCGGAGGAGGAGAAACGTGACCTCCAGACCCAAGGAATGAATCTCACAGGGCTGGTAACCATGAGCACAGTCTATAAGGAGAACAGTTATCCAAGAAGTACTGGTACCAGCACCACCAGCAGCCTTGGCACGGGAGTGTCACCTCCCCTGCACCCTGCAGTGACACTTGCAGGCCATGGCAGCAGCATGCTGGGCAGCCAGGCAAGCTGACAAGTGCCTTTTCCTGGAGGTCACCACTTCCATGAGTTTGTGGTGCTGCAGAAAGGCTCTGGAAATGAGCTTCAGCTTCCTGCAGAGACCAAAGGTGGGTTGGTGGCATCTCCTGAAAGCTCAGAAAAATATTCTACAGGAGAAAAATTACAGATTTGGCCATTTGGCGTCTGCACAGAAACCTCCCAGTGTCACAAAGCATGCCGTAAAAAAATGAAGTCACGGTTACTTGTCAGAAGGAGCTGAACACAAGGTCAGTGCGTGGGAAAAGAGTACCTCAGACACAGGAGAGCAGGGAGACGTATCAGTGAGGGTAAGTCTGTGCCTTGTTCAGAGGGAGCTATGATGAATGGTGCTACCTAGAGCGGTCAGAGCAGGACAGAGAGGACAGGTTGGTCATCTTGGGGAAGAGTTGGTCAGCCTGGTCTCTGGTCCAGCCAGTGCTGAAGGATGCTCAAGGGACTGGACAGCAGATAGATGTGTGTCCGGAATGGTCCTTACCACCAGAATTGGAGACGGGTCTGACAGACCTTCTGAGAGGACCGGATTCAGCCGGAAGGACAGGGAAATGCAACACCTCCTGCACAGAGACCTCTGTGCAACATCCATAACTGGAGTGCAACTGCTCCAGGTTGGGGAAGCCTTCAACTCAGCAGCGTGATCTGGAGAATAGAAGCCGAGATGGCAGCTGACTCAGAATTAGATCAGTCTCACACTGGAGACTGGAGGAGGAGTGGGCGGTAGCCAGGAGGCCAGAAACCTGATCAGCTTTTACATGACAAGCTTCAAATGAAAAGAGAGAGAAAACAAATCAAATAACATGAGGATAAGAAAAAAGCCTTGAGAGAGCAGGTAAATTTAAAAAAACGTGTAAGTTAATCAGGCAAATGAAAGCTGCTCCCCGGTAAGCAGAGCACCCCATGCCCAGCGCAGCACTGGCCTGCACATCCAGATGCCCACAGAGGCGGCACACAGAGAGGGGACGCGCGTCCCACGCAGGGCAGCATAGCTGGTGTACTCTGCATTCGGCACGTGCCCGCGCTCAGCCTCTCAGAACAAACAACTGCCAGCCTGTGACACAGTGACAGGAAATCAACCATGGCCAGAGTCTTCTCATGGTCCACAACCCTTTACCCTGGCAACGGGAAGCTTGGAGTTCAGCTATATGATGGCTGATGAGAGAAGCTGAACAAGCCAGGAATCTACTAGGAGAAAACATTTCAAACCCATTACAGAGAAGAAAAGGCACAGGTCTGTCCTTGGGCCATCACGGACGCAGATGACACAACCATAGACAGCAACGGAGGCAAGGTGGCACATGCTTAGCAGGAGCAGGGGAACACACCCCTCCCAAACGAGGAGGCATATGGAGCAGAAACCTCCCAGCTATAACACAGGAACATGGCAGGCAGCGTTTGCTAAACGTAATTAACATGCAAATAGGCAAGTCCTGGTAAGTTACGGAAAGTCCTGACAAAACCAGTAGAGGAACTTTCCATAGCAATTAAAGTATTGGGTCTTGGAAAATCAGAGACATTCCTGGGAACAAGAGGACCATCAGCACTTCTAAACACCTAAAACTCAAACATACTGACCTCAGAAACCAAGGGCCAGCTCCTGGCACGGTTCTCAGGGACACGTGACAAAACGAGCGTCTCTCCCACCACGGGCTGCCGCGTCGCCATCGGCCCTTCCAGACAGCGGGCAGCACCGGTGCCCGCCCTGCGCGGGTGGTCAGCAGCGCAGCGGCACTGTCAGATTCTGCGGGCTCGTTCCTCTGGCACGGCGGCTAGCCGCTCGCGCTGAAGGGGCTTCTCGGCATCCCAGCTTCACCTGAGCACGCCAACTAGCTCTCAAAACAAAATCAGTTTTATCCTACCCAAGAAAGGGCTAAATTATGGATTTCCTAGCAGTGTTTCCACTCTGTAAAAAAGCATGTGCTCTCATTTCTCCCATTTCATTTAAAAAAAAAAAAGCCATTTTAACTCTATTCAAACTGATCTCCCCTTTTTCTCCCTTTCCCGTTTTCCTCTAATTTCTTTCCTGGTTCTTTTTTCTGCCAAGAAGCCGGAGCATGTCTTCATGTTTTCAGCTGCAGTTACTCACATTTTTTCACTTCTCTTCACTTCACGATTCCCTTTTTTGCCCATACCTGGGTTTACATCCCCATTTTTTTCGTTCATTACTGCACCTGTTTCTCACCTGGTTAGCCTGCTTGCTGTTCGAAACATTTACAAAACTATGACAATATTTTATAAGTAAACAGCATAGGAAGCATTACCTATAGACACGATATCCAGTTTGTTCTGTAAAAACGTCAGAGGCCACGTACAGGACATTAAGAATACCGATGCATACCTAGCATTTAGAAGGCTTTTCTGAGTTATTTTCGCCTGCACACCTCATGCCAGTTTTGATACCATAAACTTTAATTAGATTTTGTTCTTGTTTTACTGATAATTCCCCTAGTTTGGGGAAAATAAATCTTGTTAAAAGAAAAAAGCATTATATGCAAAGTTTGATGGACGAGTTTATGGGTCTGGCTGACAGAAGCAACGAAGTCTGAAACCAGAAAGATGAAATCCAGCAAGGTCTAGCACAAACTGCTACACTGGGAACGAGAAATCCAGTGCATAAATGCGAGGTGGAGAATAACCAGCTAGGCACTGTATGGCAGAAATCAACGCGTGGTCACAGCGGTGACCCCAACTCAATGCAAGGCAAGGAAACAGTGACCTCGCATAAAGACAAATTCAGTTCCAGGAGGTATTACCAAGACGGCAAGGACCCATCTGGACTGGTACATCCAGCTTTGGACACAGTTCTTTAAGAAGGAGGCAAATTGAAAACAGCAAGTCGGAAAAGACAATTGGAAATCTTGGCCACTGGAGAAAGACTGGAAGAAGTGGGTTTGCTCACCTTCAATCTTAAGAGAGCATTACAAACAGCGTGGTGATCAACCACCCACCAGTCCACTACTGGTAGGGGAAAAAAAAAAAAAAAAAAA
>WHYT01016585.1:67037-300336 GCA_009806455.1 Tetrax tetrax | reverse complement strand
CTGTCTCATTCTCCTGCTAGTTTTAGTAATAAATGAATAGTTTTTCCCCAAGTCGAGTCTGTTTTGCCCGTGACGGTAACTTTAAGAATTCCTCCCTGTCCTTATCTCAAACCTCGAGCTGTTTTTTTCCTTATATTTCTCTCCCTATTCTTTCGGAGGGTGGGGGGAGCGGGAAGGAGACTGCGTAGTTTGGTCCTGATCGGGGCTGAACTACGACACATATTTATATTCCTCTTTTTATCTCTTGCGTTGTTCCAGCAACAAAAGCTGTAATTCACTTTGCTTAAATGATTTGTGATTGTGCGATGTACTATATAGGACTATATGCAATAATATCTTGCTAAGAAAATGTGAAAGAAAGATTGCACATCCATATATTGAAAACACCATGAACTATCTAAACCTTCCCAAAACTAACTGCTTATTGCTGCATAGTGTTCTTTGCACCAGCTATCTGAATGCTGCTAAAAATTCAGTAATCAGCCACGTACTCAGTACTGCATACACGTTTGGATGCGTCTGAGCTTAGGAGATGCAATCAGCAAAAGATTATTCTGTGAGATGATACCTATTCTTTGCAGATATATTCTCTAATTAACAATGTGGAGGAAAACATGTGTCCCCAAAGTACCAAAAAGTTATTGCACAATCCTTGTTTTAGCACCTGACTGAAGGGCTGCTGTGCAGATTTTCTTGGTTAAACCCTGCCCAGGGGGAATGCTTGCTGTAGCCCATTCTGTAAGCGTGGATGAACTCAGCAGCCCAGCCATGGCGAAGGTGCTCTGCCCAGCTCTGTGAAGCAATGTGCTGTGTAGTTCATCTAGCCAACACTGAAACTTTACATTAGCACATTTGCTTTCTGACCGATAGTGTTAATTTTCTGATGAAGGGAAGCCTTGTTTGACTGCAAGATGACACATGCTCAGAAAGCAGCGTTTGCTTGAGCTGTGAGGCAGCTTTCCCAGAGCAATTAGATGTGTCCTTCTGTGCAGCCTTTTTCCACCTCTGATGCAGGCTGTGGTAACCTGAGTACCTGGGTACCCCTGACTGTTGGAGGTTAGCGCATTTTCGTGGTGAGTCAAGTGGTGTCTGCATGTATGACCTGCTGCGCAGGATTTGAGTTTGAGCTGGCAGAATTGCCAGTGACCCTTTTGCAAGCACAGTAGGTGCTTAGGCTTGCCACTCAGCTGGTGGAGGATATTTCCAATGGCACAGTAGCTCCTGTCACCAGGCAGCTGTGGGTGAGATGGTTGTTCATACGGCTGTAGAGCGCAGAAATAGCCTCCATGCCTGGCTTCCTTAGCATGTGGTCAGCATTGAGATCACAGCCTCATGGTAACATGATTGCTGGTGCTGGGAACAAACAGCTTTAAGCATCTCTTCCAAACTCTGTCTTCTCTGTGTGCATCACATTGGGAAGGAGTCTGGGGCTTCTCTTTTCACCTCCCCAATGTTCCTGCTGCTCTGCTCACACCCACACAGATAGAGGTAGTGATGCTTGTGGCCAGGCGGGTCTCCCCACTCCCTCCGCTCAGCAATCTGGCAATCTGAATGTGTGGTGTTCTAGGTGACTGGATGTCTGAGCCAATTCCTCAGTCAGCAGCACCTCTGTAACTAACATGGCATTTTGACGGCTATCCAGCCCTTACCAGCTAAGCTGTTTCAACACCCTGTCATCATGTGTTGCCAGGTGGTTGTAAAACAAGCAGAGGTGTGCTGATACAAACAGAAGGATAAACATGAGGAGGGAAACAAGGAACGGTGTAATTAATGAGGAGTGTAGAAAGTGTAGAGGTCCAGTGAAGGGCAATTCAAATGATTCAAAGCAAGAGGTGCTGGGGAGCTGTCAGGGGGTGAGCAAGGATCTGATGCATGGAGAGACTAGAGACGCTGGAGACTGAAGTGAAGGTAATAAACAGGTAGATGATGAATGATCAAAAACAGACCAACAGACACTCCAAGTCAGCCTGGTACAACAGAGGGAGTCTTAAAGGATACATGCTTTTCCTTTTCACAGATTAAAGGCACTAACACTTTTCACCCTGCAATTAATCAGTCCCTGGGATTTCTGCTTGTTGCATAAGTCAAATATATATAATGCAACAGATTTTGTGGAAAGTCAGGCAGGTATTTATTCATAGTAAGGCTTCTGGGCAATGCCCTTAGAGAGACTTACAGCTCTTCTCTCCATCGCTCCAGCTGGCTGGAGTTCTCATTGCTCAAAACACCCTCAGAGAGGAACAAATTCATCAATTCCCACCTGTCCAGACCAAAACCACTGTCACAGACTAGCACAAGGGCTAGTAAATTTACAGATTAGACATTTATATAGGAGTGCTGTGACCCATCAAGTAGTTTGAACTTGGTTGAAAATTACCAAGAGCAGGATTAAAAGCATAAATTAATCTCTGGCAGGGACAGGAAGACATTAGAGGATTATGCAGTTATGGACAGCGTAGGGCTTAGATAGGGGAAAGAAATTATTTCATCTCCCATTGGTACATCTTAGGCCATGGCAAAGGTAAGTTGCAGGAGGAGGAGGGTCTCTGCTCTGAGGGATTGTGTGTTGGAATCATCAGGTGTGTTGGAATTAGGTGGATGAGCCTAAAGCAGCCACCTAAACCAGGGTGACTGCTTGTAGCTGCACACAACAGGAGCAACAGTATCTCTGTTAGTGCTTTTTGACCACAAAGTCCCTGGGAGGAGATAGCCAGTGTCTATGATGAGATTTGCCACTGTTGACATTAGAAAGAGGATGCTGTGGGTACCCTTGGGTGCTGGACCACCCATCAGGACCCTCCATGCATCTTGGTTTTGTCAGCCATGAAGAGGGTAGAAAGGTAGCTGGAGCAGGGGAATGTGTCCGCTTCTGCTCCCCTCTTTTTCACTGTCAGAGTCTCTCTAGGCTCAGACTTCTCCTTACTGTGATGGTTAAATAAATCCTTGACAGGGGCTAGGCAGTGGGTATGCTGTGAACTCAGATTATCCTGCTGCTGGGTGGTCAGGAAGGTAGAGCAGCTGTCAGGGCACAGATGTAAAGCTTAAGAAGGGGATCTCCACTCTGGACCCCCAGGACAGCTCTCCTGCCTCTTCTTCAGCTGGTGGGCCGTGCATCCTCTGGCAGTCTTGCTGTGCCAGCAGCTTTTCACTGTCTCTGCTGCCTGGTATGCAGACTTCACAGGGCAGGGACTAACTCTCATCTGTGTTTGTGCTGGATCTAGCAGGTGGGGCCTTTGGTCTGTAGTCAGGTTGTCTCTGAAGGTGTGCCGCAATACAAACACAACGTGAGCCTCTCAAGAAACCCAATGTGTTTTAGCTACCTACATCATATCTGTAAGTACTTGAACAGGGGACTCAGTCCCTTGTGAGGCTTCTGTCTTCCAGTGGAAGAAAAGCAGAACTCAAAAGGGCAGGCTGAATACTTTTAGGAACAAACAGCCATGAAGAAACACATGGGAGCTTTTGGAAATTAATCCCAAATTAAAAGCAAACTCATGGAGTGCATTAGCAACTAGAGGCAGCTCTGCATGGGAATTCCCTGCTCTTGGGAGTAACATGGGATCCATCCTGCTGGCAGGATATAAATGTGATCAGCTGGTGAGCACCAGAGCTGTTTTTCCTCTTTGGATGGATTTAGATATTTTCCTGGGACTCCTGTACTGTTCTTTACATCTAGAGTTCAAATGCTTTCCTTTGTTAAATGCTGAGGCATCCTGAATGGAAGCACTGGGAGAGAAGAATATTTCGCAGGGAATTGTCACCTGGCATCACGTCCCACAGCACTGCTTTTCTTGTGACAGGCACAGAGGGAACATGAGCCATTTCCATCGTCTCATGTGTCCTTGTGCCTGCAAGGATGTGAGAGCAGGTTTGTGTATCTTCTTCTGGAAAGCTGTAGCAGGCCCAGTGCAAACAGGCTCAGCCTGATGACTGCTTTTATCTGTCACGTACACAAATGACCTAGACGGTACCTCAGTTATAAAAGTGAGGGGTCTGTGGATATGTAGGAGGCAAAGCTGACAGGGTCACGTCTTTTCTTAATCCTGTAGAGGGGGTGCAGAGGGGCCTTGAGACACATACTCCCTTCGACAATGCTGCTTTCAAGCCTGAAAAAGTACCTGTGTGCCTGAAAAATCTCTGTTTTCACCAGAGGAGTGGCACTGTAATGTGAGAATATCAGTGACTCCTCAGTGACACATATTTTGGTCTCTCTTTGTTAATGTGACATTCTACTAATTTATTAAAAGACTTAAAGCACATTGAGCCTGTAAACAAAAATACTACTAGAGATAAGGTCAGGCCAGTAAACAAAAGTCAGTCAATGGGAAAAGGGAATTATTCTAATCACCAAACTATTCCTGGTTCACCAAATATGTCCCTTCTGGCCCCTGGGCTGATTCCTGTATGTGGAGAATCTCATTTCATGCCATGAAGGACTGAGTTACTTCTGCAGACACAGAACAGCATTAGCAACATTGCATGTGTCCTGGAAAAGGAGGTGCAATCTTCTGTTTCTCTTCGGTGGGTACCTCTGAGAGGCATCACAGACATCTAACCTGGATTTGGGTGGCAGACCTGTTTTACTAGTCAGCCTTTCTGTTTTCTTTCTAAATCTATTTGCACTGCCCTTGGACCCTTGGATCATGCTGTGATTTCTCCACTGGCAGGCTGTGTTTTAACCCAGACTCATGCTTGGCCTTGTATTTCGAACTTTGTTGAGGTAATTTGTCTTTATACAAACATGTCATGGTTACTTTTGCCACATGGTCTCATTTAGTGGCTATGACACATCTAATTCTTTTTCATTTCTCTAGCAAGTAACACTTTGACCCTCTTTTCAGAGAGGTCTGCTGTGTCTCCTGGCACATAGGCTTTTTGTACCAAGCTCAGTATTAATTAACCTTGGATCCAGAAACTTTTTAGATAATGGCAGAGTTCATGTTCAAGAATCTCTGAAATTGTGTATCTCATAAAGTTCTGCCAGATATTTTGGCCTATGCTAAGACTTGAACCAGGTAGAGTTTCATCTATCCAGCACTGTCATTTATATGGATTTATCTTTTACCCTATTTGACTCTGCATTGATAGGTATGTTTGAAATGACACATTGAAGAGAAACACACAGATGAATCACTGCTTACCAGGAATGCACCCAAAACTTCTTGTTACAAAACCTCTGTGATTTTTTACTTCCATTACCTGCACTCCTTGTCGTGCAACAGCTCACTTCATAGAAATTGGAGGAATTTTTCCCCATTTCATTCAATTTGAACAGTATCTGGGTCTTGGACAGCTGGTAATCTTTAGGAACTCCATAGATTCTTTGTCATTTTGTCCTTAGACTTTTTGTAGATGCCACAGTTCGACAGCCATTCCAATAGCCCCTTCTCTGTGATCTCACGCTAGTCAGCACCTCAGACTGTTAATCTTGAAAAATTGGTCTTTGACAACTTATTTTACTTCCCCAAAGCTTTTCCTTTTGCCAGTTAAGTTCACAGAACCACAGAATGGCTGAGGCAGGAGATCATCCTGTCCAAGAACCCCTGTTCAAGCAGGACCACCTAGAGCTGGTTGCCCAGGATCATGAAGGGTTTCCTGATACACAGAGGATTCCTGTGTTTCAGTTTGCATTCATTGCCTCTGGTCCTGTCACTGGGCACCACTGAGAAGAGCCTGGCTCTGTCTTCTTTGCACCCTCCCTTCAGGCATTTGTACACATTGATGAGACCTCCCTGAGCCTTCTTTTCTCCCAGCACTCTCAGCCATTCTTCATACGAAGAACTCAGTTGCAGCAACTCAGCTATAACAAAGCAGAAAGACTTTGTTTATGTATTACTGTACCCAGTAATTTTTACCAGTTTTTTTTCCCATGTAAAAACATTCCTGGAGTTTTATCAGCTGCCTTTTTCATGGAGGTTCTGTTTAACAGATCTTATTCAGTTGTTTGTTTATGCTCTATTAAATAATCTTGTTTTGGTGTGCAGCAGAGGAAAACACACAAACTTCTGTTGATTGAAAAAAAAAAGGGAAAAAGTGAGCTTTGAGAAAATAAAGCAATGATTCTTTCAGTGGGTGCCAAAGGAAGCTCTGTTCCTCTGTGTAATATCCCAGGTCAAGCAGTAATGTCTTTGCTGGCACATCACTCTGTAAACTAGGCCCAGGTGAGTTTTCCTACTACAAACTCTACTTCTGTAATTGGTCTTGGTAATGCAAAGATGTCAGGCTTAGTTTTGCCACACAGACCCCCTTGGTCACTATTTCAGAAAATTATTTTTAACAAAATAGGTGCTTGCTGTGATGTGGCTGTGCTTGGCGCAATCTCTGTTATGTTTCCTTTGCCTTTTTGTTCATTTCTTTCTATTAATCACAAACCAGTTTGTGGTAAAGGCTGGTTTCAAATCAGTTATTTAAATCATCAGTAGGGCTTTATGCTTCAGAGACATTTTGTTAATTCATTTTACATTTCTTTCCGCTGAGAACGATATTTCTCTCCAATGGTTTTCTAGCATGCACAGCACAGAGTTGTTGTGCCTGGACGCCTTTTTTTCTGAGCTGAAATTGTCTTTGCTTTAGTGTAAGTCAGTCTAGTCACTCATGTTGGTCTGCCCTGTGTATCATGGCTTTTTTAATTAGATGTTTATTTGTTCCTGCAGTGTTTGCTTGTGATTCAGTCTGGGCAGTAAGCAACCACAGGCAGTTGTCAGCTAGAGCATTATAAACATTTATTTCTCAGAATATTTCTCAGTGCTGTTGGGGCCACTGGTACAAACACATCTCAGCTGAGAGAGTTAATGTTAAAAAACAAGCCAGCTCAGGCCTGGCAGTCATCTGGTCCTGCCCATTGAAAGCACAGCTCTCGCTGCCGTTACAAGTACTCATAGTCATTCCAAGGGCAAGTGGTCAAGTCCCCTTCTTGAAATAACTGCTATTTTTGAGTATTAATTATATCACAAATAATCCACTTTTGAAAATACTCCAGATTTGTTTAATGTTATTTTATTTCCCTACTACAGGGCGATCAATGTTGTAGTCTGCCAGCTAGTTTCTGGTAGAAACAGGACATCTTTCCCAAATGGCATTCTCTTCCAGACCGGAAAGTTCTCGAATAACTTCTGCCTTGTTGTTTATGGCTGCTGGTGAACGGCAATCCTGCCGACACACATCCACTTGCATTGATCTCTAGTTTACCATGTTTTGCAGTGCTTGTGCATTTTTAGACAAGATCTATATTGTAGGCCTCTGCTGCCTCTCAACGTGCCAGATCTTACCTCTGTTTTTGTAGTCACACACACATCATCTCCATGATGCAAGGAGAAACTGGAAATAGGACAACTTTGCTATCACAACCAACAGTACAAGGATCAAACACGAGCTCTCCAGAACTGCTGTCATGAGCTGGAGAGTTGCAGTAGGCTGTAATATGTGGTGTTTTCTGTACAGCAGCACACAGACTGGTGATGCCTAACTTGCTAGCCTATTACACCATCTCCCCTATCTATTCTCTTCCAGGAAGAGTGATTCAGGTGATCTGTCCTCCACACGGTGCTGCAGTGATGAGAGCTTCTCTGTGTCACTGTACATTCTAAAATGGTCCCCCTCACGTGATGTGAATTGGGAATACAAATGTGTAAAACCCATTTGCAAGACCAGGAATCAGTTTCCTCTCTCGACAGCCTTACACATCCCTTGCTAACACTGATTTCTTCCTATCATGAGTTACTCACAGCCTGGGTCTCATGTCACTAACATGCCTGCTGAGTACCCCAATCACGCTCCAGTCACCACAAACACAATTGCAAATTTTGAAAGCACACGAGCATTACAAATCTCTGTGTCTGCCTTTCCTCACAGAAATGAATGTTTGTGACAGAGGCAGAAGACAGTGACATGCCTCTTCCTCTCCCAGATGCTCTCTGGGCATGGAGAATCACTCATCATCTCTTCCAAATCAGAGGAAAGCTGTGATGTGTGACTTTTGGAGCACAGTGAATGACTGGCTGTGTGGAGAACTGGAGCTGTCCCTGTGCACACAGTCTCTGCACCTTCTTTCTTCCTTCCCCATATCTCACAAGCATCTGGAGTTCCCCAGGGGCACACAGAAATTCTTTCTCATTTTGCCTCCCTGCTGCATGCCGCTGTAACCCCACAGGCTCTGACCTGCCTCTGCACCCAGATGACACACCTACTATTGCTGCCAAACCACTGTCTTCCCTGCAGTCCATCCACACAGAGTTTGAACCGTCTAAAAGCCCAACTCTTTCCTGGCCTCACCTGTTATGTGACCACCCTAGCTTCCGAGCCCTTCAGCATCTGTGTGGACCTACATCCCCTTCATAGTGAACGTCTCTTCCCTCTCTGAAGCTCCTCAAGGCAGTTTGTGGGCTGTAGTCTCTGCAGCTGGCTGCAGGACCTGGAGGTGGAGAAGGCAGGACCTAATTGTCTGCTTGAACAAAAAGCTACCATAGCTGCGATGCAATGCAGTTCTGTTCTGGTAGAGTTGAAAGCTGCAAAACATCAAGTAAGGGCAGGTCTGCTGTCGGCAAGTTTGCATGGTGCAGTGATGTGGATAAGTTTGGGACATGACTGCTGTGCTGTGTTACAGCACTCAGTGCTACCAGCAGTATTTGTGGGCAGTGCCAGGGGGTCAGAGCTCCAGGGCAGGTGACCCCTAAGTGAGGGGAAAGGTGTGAAAGCAAAGGCAGCCTCTGAAGGACCAAGTCTCCAGGTGACCTGCTTCCTTCACGTGCTGGCATGTGGGAGCACTGTCTCAGTGCTGGTGGACATGGTGCAGGGCAGCAGAACCTCTTATTCAGGCTGCACTGATTGCAGGAATATAAAGCCTGCTTAGGCCTGAGATGCCCCTTCTTACCATGGTTGCCCCATCCCTGCATGGAGGCCTAGTCCTGCTGAGCAGGTCAGTGCTGCTTGCAGGGAGGAGCTCCTGTTGTGGTGAAGACAGCAAAAAAAAAAGGACAAAAAAAAAACCCAAACCCAACCCAACAGAAAAAAAAGGAGCTCAAGAGTTAAACAGGAGAAGAAATTTATGGTCTCTTGGTAGGAAGGGGAATGCTGGCATGGTGGAAAATAAAAATCCCAGGCAGGATAAGCCATCTGTGAAGGGGCTGAACAGCAAATTGGATACAGTGGACAGACAGGTGGGCTTCTGGAGCCCTTACCACCACACCGCTGGGGCTCCCCTAGCCACGCTGCTGTGGTACCACCAACCCTCTGCTGCAGCAGTACCTGTGCTATCTGTCTCCTTTGACAGCCTTCTCTGAATGAAAAGCTTTTGGCGATGGACATTCTTTTGGCCCCTGGCAATTATGACCCACTGGTCATTATGACCCTCCCTCACCCACACATCTGGAGAGCTGGCCTTTACTTCACCCACTACGCTGAATTTATGGTGCTGCTATAGACTGACCACACAGCAGTATGTATGGGGTGATTCCTCCAGGGATTAAGCTTCAGAGCCATGTAAGGCAGGCTCATATTTTAGACCCTAGCCTCTTGCCTTCTACCGCACCCAAAGGTTTCTGTACAGTCTCCTCCCTGAGATATTTCCTGCTTTTTCTGGAGGCTGAGTAAGGTGATAGCCCAAGAGCAAAGAGCTACAGCACGAAGTCTTCTGGCACAACTGCTTCAAAGGAGCCCAAAAGTCTTCTTCATTAAAATGAAAATATTTATTCCAAAAGAGTTCTGTGTTTTGATTTGGTTTTTCTTTTTAATTCATCAACACTACTTAGCTATAAAGATTGATTCCTGGTTAGGAAGGAGCAGGTGTAGAGAAGCCCAACTTGAGGGATGCTATGCTGGAGGCAACGTGTTGATACGAGGGGATGCACCACTGCCTGGTATTCCCATGGCTCAAAAATGGGAGGGGAACTGGACAGTACATTGCAGCAGGAGCCAAGAGGTAAACCTCAGAGCATGGGAGGGTGTGTGTGGATTTCATTTAGCATGTTCTCCTCCTGTGCCAATAAGAGCATGTTGTGGCATATGCTTGCATATGGGAAACATCAGGAAGGCCCTGGCACAAACACATGCAAGTGTCTTTTTCCAATCTGCCCTGAACATGGTTAGTGATTGATTAAGTCTATTGAACCCACTAACACCACCATTGCCCATGGCAGAAGAGCTATCCTGAACAGATCTCGTGGAGTGCTGAGCAAAGCAGAAAGGAAAGCTTGAAAGTCAGAGAAGAAAGGCCAAGCCTTGAAGGAGAGGGACTGTAGGAGAGAAAAAGGCTTTACTGAAGAGGTAGGAACAGAGGCTGGAGGAGGTAAACCATTTGTGGTCATGGAGAAAATGTCTGGGAGTGGCAGAGAAGGGGAAACTGCCCCTAGCTCATGTGTATGCCCATGTTCCATTTGAACATGTCTCAGGGGTTAGCTCCTCTTTGTTGCTATGAAGAGCAGAAACAGGCAACCAGCAGCACTTAGGACCCCTCTGCCCTCCATACACACAGCAGGTGTGAGCTGTAGCACTCAGCCCTCAGCACTCAGCTTGCATGATGCCTCCTGCCAGCATGCCTTTACCTTGAGGGGTCTTGCCAGTTGGGTTGGGTAGGCAGCTCATATGCATAGAGATTGCTCTGGAAGAGGGATTTTGGCTCTGACATGGAGTGTGGCTTACTTTTGAGTCTAAAAGTGCACAACTAAGCATGAATAAATAACATTCCCTTCCTCACCCTGCTTATTAGCATCTAGGTGTCTTTAGGAGAAGCCAGCTAAAGTCCTTGCAAGACACTGGCAACAGAACAAATAGGTTGGCTATAGAGAAGCACCCCAGACCCTATTGTACCACCTCAGAGCTCCCTCTTCCCTCTACTCTTTCATTATCTTCATAAGTTACAATAGAGAGCTCTGAAAATGAAGGCACACAGCTGTAACAGAAGACAGGAAACTTAATTCCTCATGGAGAAAGAGGGGGTCCTACTCATGGCTTTAAAACCATAAGATGATTTCCACTACTGAGACTTCTGCTTGTATTGTAGGGTCTCCCAGGGCGTGCAAGGCTTTGGGGCTTTGTGAAGAATTTTTTTTTAACAGTGTGTTTCTGTTAGAAATGCTGATTCATGAAGCTATTGTTGTTTGGCAGGAGTGTACTCAATTGGATAAATCCATGGCTGCATCTCAGGCATGTAAAATATTTGTTTGGTAGGACAGGAAAACAGTTAGCTGCTGCCTTGCCCCTCACGTTGGCTCCCAGCCTCCTGCCTTAGAGACCAGGAGCTATAGCCAGGCCAGGGAACTTTTTTTTTTTTGTATCCAAATGGTAGCTATCCCTTAGGCATTTTCAAAATGAAACATTTTGAATGTTTCATTTGGTGGAGCCGGAGTGGCTCCAAATGGTAGAACCAGATGGATTTCAGAGCCTTCAGTGGATGTTGGTGCCTCTTAGATGAATCCCCACAACTAGCTGTGTGTTGGCTTCTCATCTGATGTGGTGCAGGGTAGGAAGGGTTCACTCACACCTCTGTCAGTGGTCCTTGTCTACATGCTTTGTATTTACAGTTACAAAAGGGAAGGTAGTTAACACTGGTGGTATCTTGCAGCAGAGAGAAGGACCGGGGGGATAAAGATTTCTTAGACTGACTGAAGGCATGGAAGTGGCAATAATTTAGGAATAAGGCAGTACCTGGGGTCTAACTGTGCTGAGCTGGCCCTGCTTGGATGTGGAAACAAAGCATCTCTGGGCTTGCCCAGCACTCCACACAAGGGGGAAGACCTGTGAAGTCATGGGAGGTGTAGGAAACAAGCAAAAAGGCTGTTGCTGGAAACACTTTGTGGTTGTTTGGCTACAAAATCTATGTGAGTCAGACAGGCCCCATTAGAGCCAGTGAGCTGAAGGGTGTGAGGTGGGGAGGAAACCAGCAGTGGACAGGATGCAAAATAGATGCAAACAGCTGCACCAAAAGCTCTTCTCCTTCAGGGTCCAGAGCGTTTGGGTAGCTATAGGTAAATCTGCCTCTGAGGGCTGTATAAAGGAAGGTTCACATCATGGTAGCTCTGACATGCAGTGTCAGAGCTCTACGCAGTGATGGGCAGGAGCAGCTCTGTGGCGACTCATGAAATAGCTAGGCCGTTTCCAGCAGTTCTGGGGCAGTATCTATAATTGAAGAGCTCCGGGAGGCTTGTGGTTCTCCAGCAATTAGGACTAAAAGGCTCCATTTATTAACAACTGGCTTGTTTAAATAACAGCTCCCATCAAGTGCTTTGGCTGTGCACTTGTCTGAGCACTGGGGAACTTGAATACTGTCTGAGCCGTTGTCCAGTGCCTTGTGGGTGCCTCTCTCTGCAGCCACTGTGCCAATTCTGCTGCCCCCTGCTCCCTTCCAAAGCCCTGATGAGGGGCATCAATCCCTATCCTCTGCCCACTGCTTCCTGCCCCTATTCCCACAGGACTGCCTTCCTGTCTGTACACACACAGACCCACAGCACTTCTCCCTCATGGTAATGTGCTCACACTTCTGTGCATCAATTAGGCTGCTTTTTAGAGGAAAAGTGGATTTTGCATTCAGTGCTGGCACTGGAGGGACAGAGCATTGGATCTTGATGGAAGAGATGATGTGTCAGGTTTTGCTTTCTTCTCCCCTAGTGCTCCTGGGACATACTCATGCGGTGCATGTTCTGTTCCTGCTGAACACGTTTTCTCACTCTTGAACTTCACAGAAACTTTGCAATTTTCTTCTCTTTCCTTGCATTTGGCGGCCTCCTCCTCCTCCTAGGAAAATACAAAAAGAAAATGAAGCCATAACTTTTAGAGTAAAACTTTTACCAGAGTATGTTGTGGTCTGACCAGGACCCACACAGATGGAGTTCCTGCCACATGTTTCTCACATGTCACATGCTAGACCAACAGTATGTCACAACTAAGCGATGCCTACAGCTAGGGGAGACTTCACCTCCTCCTCCACCTTCTCCAGACTGGAATTTGTTGCAGGTTCATTGTCAAGGCTTTTGTTAAGCTTGTGCAGCACTTCGGCAGCCACCTGAGGAGCGGCTTCTCCTCCAGCACCTAGAATCACCACCACATTGTGGACTTGTGAAGGCAATAGCTGGAACTTGAAAGAAGCAGCACACAGCAGACATAGATAGAGATGCTGAGCCAGGGCAGGGGTCCCTTTGCCACAGCACAGCATTGGAGTCTTGTTCCTACTTTGTGGGCCCCCACAAAAGGTCCCAGACCACGCAGTCAGCTATCAGGCACAGGACATCCCAGGGTGGGAAGAGATGCGAGGTGAAGTGGGAATGGAGGGAAGAAGCTACATCTCTGTCACGTTTGCTGCAAGATGGGGAAGAGGTGGGAGATTCTGGTTGCCAGACCCTTGGGGGACTTTGCAAGGTGCAATATACTCTGTGCCTGGCCATCGTCACAGTCGTTGGATCCCCTTGCTCTTCATTCCTACAACAGGCTTCTCATTTAATTGTGTGCACCTCTACTTCTTATGTTTCATAGTGTGTCTGGTCCTGCTAGGGACAGATGGGGGAACCTCTTCAAATAGGACTTCCAATGGCTCCCCATAGCCAGTCCCAATGGCATTGTGATTTCCCTGCTCTTCTGGATGGATGCAGCCCTCAGTGCTGCGCATTCTGCAGCATGTTGCTGGTACATCTCTAACGCTAGAAGCCTCTTGGCATGAGAGGAGCTGCCTGAATATGAGGACCCCTGACTCCCAGGCCCATTGTACCACCCCCTGTCCAACCTTCCCATGCACAGGCTCTTCAGTGAGCACAGCAGTCCCCTTGCTCTCTCCTGGGTATCCCACAATCTTTTCCAGAAAAATCCTTTTCTCATTTTGAGCCTCAGTAGGCTCAACCCTCTGACAGCTCTGCTCCTCCACCTCTCCCTCTGCTGCATTCTGAGCCTCCCCTGTGTGCAAGGGGCATTTTGGTATGTCCTACACCCTCAGACCCTGGGGAACAAAGAGGGAACTGAAGTTTATTGATAGAACAAGTGAAAGATTTCCTTTTATCTCCTTGAGCTGCAGGGGGGGGAGAGAGAGAGAGAGAGACAGACAGACAGAAAGGTCAAATTATCCTCTCTGGCTCTACTGATAACATTTCATTCATCTGTGGACAAGATGAATGTACCTAACATCCTTCAGGATGTCTGGTGCTAAGTCCTCCGTCTCTTACTTTCAGACTAAACTCCCTAATTCCTCTGCTCTGAATATCAGTTGCTGGGACTTTGTGAAGTGATGCATCTGGGGTTTAACATCAGTTATGATTTATATCTCTGCTGCTATCTTCTCCAGTCCCTTTTGGGGAGCTGGTTTGTGGGGCCAGTTTGAATTGCTTGTGTTGAGTTTGTGGTCTCAATCCAGGTGCTGTAGGTGAATTGCCTCCAAAGACAACTTGTGCTTACAGAAGCCAACAGCTGAAAGATGATGGGATAGAGAAACAAAGTAGTGTGAGAAACATAGATGGTAAACAGTCTCATCTGGTCTGTGTTTACTTTGCAAGATGCTTGCTTTTATAATTTATTTAGGGTAGAAGTTAGAGACTACAGCTAGGACCTTACAGCTAGAAGTAACCCCAGAGACTGACGAAAGTTGTTGAAGTAAGTTTCCTAGCTTTGCGTAGTATTTATTAAAGTACCAGGCTTGGACTATGGTGATTTCATGAAATCTCAGGGGGCTTTTTGAAAGCAAGCATCTGGATCTGATGGTTGCAAAATAAGAAGGAAAACTTCCCTAAGCACATCCTGAATGAACAGCCTCAACCTGCCTTGCTTCAGTGCATGGCTGTTGTGATTACAGCACAAACAACACAGGACTGTGATTTTTTTCTGAATGCTCTAGGGACAGAAATAAAACATCTACAATCTACCCCTATCACATGTATGTCCCTGCACGAGTAAGAATATGTGAACTGGAAGGGGAGCTGCGATGCAATAAATCAGGCTGGCATGTGGCCAGAGCTTGGCCAGTGTGTGCCATTTGTGGAGAATTCCCATGGTTTCTTTATGCAAAGAAACCTAGCTGATATCTCTCCTCTTGTAAAGCAATATCTCCCCCCTCTCTTGCCTAGCAGTAAAATATCCCTTCAACCCTAATGGACCTTCATGCAGCTCTCCAGGTCTGTGCTGAGTTCTCTTACTTGCTTGTGGCCACTGCCCAACTTACTACGTCTGCACAGAAGATAGAGAAGAAATTCATGCAAGAGGGAAACTATGTGAGCTCATTTTCATGTGGTCAGCACAAGTGCTTATGTGCATACAAAACTAACAGCCTTCTGCAACTGGAACTAATTGCACTCTGGTCAGCAATCTCTGAGGACATGCCAGAGACAGAGCAGGCCAGCTCCTTCCTCCAAACAGCAATGCTGAAGAACCAGGAGGAGGAAGGTGCTCTGTACCTCTCCACAACGGATCATGTCATTCTCCAACATGAAGACACAAGTATTCTCCCCCTGGAAACCAGCAGGAATCACTCATATGTAGAGGAGGGAGGGGGCTTCTGAGTTGTCACTGTTCACTTGTGTGTGGTGCCTGTTAAACAGAGACCTCTCTTTGGGTCCCCTAGAACAGGTGACTTTTTTCTTGAGAGAGCATCTTCTCAGTTTCTCTGTGAGGTACTTCTTGGGCACCATTTGTGTCATAGCTCTCCTTCCCTGCACTTAGCTGCCAATCAAACAGAGAAAAGGTTGTGTTTAATTTTCATTTAATGGGTCACTTTAATTGCCCTTTCTTCAGGCTGTGCTGTTGGGCTATATTCCCCAGCAACAGACTCCGTTGTGATCTTCCTGGACCAAGGCTAGTAGACCCAGAGGAACAGAGAAATGAGAAAAAGGGGCTGAGCAGAGCAGACTAGTATCTCCTTCTTGGCACTGAGGCTGCATTAAGCAATGGGATAGACGAGCTCATTTGTCTTGTGGAGGAAATGACAACTGCTTGTTTCTTCCATCTTCCACTGAAGGGTGTGGTGGCCCCAAGTCTCCAGGGCTCTGTCTGTAGGGTCAGGGGGGATGAGCCTTTGTTTTCCACAGCTGCCCATTTGCTGGGGCCATGCTGGACCTTGGGAGGAGAGTGTATGGGCTCTTCAGTGAAGGCCAAGGCAGGCCCATGGGCTCCCCCTGGGGCGGCAGTGGTCCCGCACCTACAGCAAGCGCAGCATACAGATCTATCACAGCATTTTCACAGATACATCAGTGTTTGTACAAGGCCTGTGACACTGGTGTCCTCTCTGGAGGAGGCTGTTTATCATTGCCAGGTTAGTTGTGTCTTGGCATGAGTAACTGGGGCCTTTCAAAGCTCTCTAGGTACTGCTGGTGGCTTTCTCTCTCTAAGAATAGATACCTACCACAGTGCCGGGCTCCTCTTATCTCCATGGGAGAGGAAGACGATGACAGGAAGACGATGACTTGTCTCATCCTTACATACCTATCTCAAATAGATCGAAGAATTACAATGTAAAGTACTTGCCTCTCCTTTGACTGCAAGCAGGTCTAGCTCCATTTCCTGTTATGCTTTTATCCATGCTTAGATATCAAAAATTACAGGACATTAATCACACCTGGGTATCTAGCTCCTTCTTCACATCAGAAGTGCATCTCCTGCCACCTCTGTTGCTCTCATCTACAAATGAAGGTATGATCTTTGCCTCCTAAGGAAATCTTTGTGGGAAAAATATCCCAGGTCGAGCTCTGCTGCACTCACTGTGAATGACTGGCTAGCTGCCGCAATTGGTACAGAGCATAGAGCTGCTGACAACAAAGGGGACATCTGTTGGAAAAAAAAATCAACCTCGCCCTGCCCTAGTTGGGAGCTTTTTCTGAAGACCAGGCCAGCCTCAGGCTTGTGGGTTGTAGATTTTTTTGCCTGTCTCTGCTGAGACCTCCAGGCAATCCAAATTGTAATTGCCTTTAGAGTTTCATTGCAGCACCTGAAATCCTGTGTCTTAAGGGCTCTGTGGTGCAATGGGGTACCCTGCTTCTGCGCACCTCAGTGGCTTTTTGTGTCAACTTACCTACTTCCTCCACTGTATGCCCCACCCTCCAAATCTTCCTGCTTCTTTTCTACTCTTGTAGCTTTTTTGTTTTTTGCCAAAGTCAGCATGGGTTCAAGTCGGAAGGAGTAGCCCAAAAGTCCCCGTCTCTTAGGCCTGCAGTGACGCTGTCTCTTATAAATTCTTTGGAAGTGTCCTGAACAGCTCTGTGCCGCTCTTCTGAAGGACTTGGCAATCTCCTCCAGTTCTTGATAATGCTGGCTAAATCTCTCATATATCACATTATGCCTCCCAATAAACTGAGCATCAAAGGCTTTCTTCACTTTCTCGTAACATCTTTTTTTCTTCTTTCCTTCCTAGGGATGTCAGCAGCATTTCAGTCACTACCTTGGGCCAAGAGCTTACTTGAAGCCATGTACCTCCCAGGTGAGACCTGATGTTCCCTGAAGCGCCCATGCCAGCTAATCCAGTTTTCTGGGACTCTGCCATTAAATGTCCTGAGGGCTGAACTTGTTACAAGTGCAGGTATTGTCATTGTTATTAAAAGAACAAGTCATTATGCATAAGCAGGAGCCTTTTTTAAGATCGTTATCTAGAGCTGTGTGCTCCTGTTATCAGCTGTCTGTGTCAGGACTGGATGATCAGAGGTGGCCAGTCTGGCTAACCCTTCCCATCTCAGCTTAAAATCTGCTGCTGATAGCCATAAAGCCCACACTACCTACTGGAGAGTGGTGATGGGGAAGGGACCACTGTTAAGAGCACACACATCTTTTCATTCTGGTCTTTGGAATGCTGCTGGCTGAGCTGGTATATGAAACTCAGGCACAGAAGAATGGCTCACATGTGCCTGTGCAAGATGGAGGAAGAAGAGTCTCCTTCTTTTGGGGTAACCCACTCCTGCCCACACCTGTCTAACACGAGCTATGTGTCTAGGTCTCCTGGTAAAAGGGTGAGCACTCTCTCCCACACCAATTTCTCTCACTCTCCACCAGGATCTACTTCTGTTTTCCCTCTCTTCTCTTGAGCTTTTTCCTTCTTTGGCTACATTTAATTAATTTAAGTGGCAGATGCTTGGTAGTTCTTTCCTCAGCCCTTTTTCTCCTTGCTGCTTTAACATAGTTTCTGGGCTGAGTTCTGCATCATCTCTCCATCTATTCCTTTGCTTTGTGTGCTGTGGTCCCTGTAGTTTTTTGTCCTCATGAGGCATATTTTGTTTTTCCACTCAACATGTAAAGCAAAGTTGTGCTTTCTCTTTATCCCTGCGTGTTTCCTGCTCCCTTCACTGACTCAGGCCTTTGCAGTCAGGTTGCTGCTGGCTGGTGGGCACTGAAGAGCACAGACTCCTAAGGCAAAACATCTGTTGCCAGGATGATCTGCCAGGAAGAAACATAGCTGTGTCCTATTGCCTTCTCTTGGACCTGCCTTCACACCAAGCACTGGGTACACTGCAAACATCAGTTCCTGTCCGCGTCCCCTCTGAGAAGCAAATGCATATGGGACAAATAAATGTAGTTCTTTCTGATCAAGAATAAGTGCATTTTCTCTGGCCCTTTTCACTGCTGCTGCATGAGCTAGTCTTAGTAGGAGCTCTTCCTGAATAAAAAGCCTGCAAACAGAGAAACTGTCTATATCCTCTGAAGAGCCTCCCTCCCAAGAGGGGTGTTTACTGACTGGGTGATGCTGGATGTGCAGAGGGGAGAGCGTTGGCTCTTCTCTCCTATGTTCAAACCCTTTCTCTCCAGTGCCAGATAGACTGGGAGAGGAGCTCTGTGTAAAATCTTCATTGAAAGAATTTCTGTCTCTAGACACCATGTTCTGTATTTACCTGATGACAAAGTCCCCTGTACAGTTTCTTAATTACAGACCTCTTCCAAGGGAATAATTTGTTGGAAATGGGAAGTGGGTAAGATAAATAATTGAAGAGCAGATAAGAAATTCAGGACAAATCTTTTCATATTGGGGCAGTTAGGGTTCATGCAGATCTGGAAAGCTAGGAAGAGTGCTTCTGCTTGCTCTCCTATAGGAGACATTGGAGAAAACCATTTACATCTCCCGAAAACCTCGACACCACATCTGCAACAAACTTGGCCTTTTTCTGCCCAGAGAAGAGCATCCTCCCCTGCTTTCCTGGTGAAGCAGGGAGCTGTCAAGTGTGATGCTTGGCTGTGCTCTGCAGAGGTTGTCCCTGAGACAGGGAACTGGACAGAAAGTAAGGCAAGATGGGGACTCATGGTTGCCCCAGCAGCCTTTCCATCTGTAGTGCCAGCATGCTGGGGCTGTTTCCTGAAATTACAAGAGAGGCTTAGCAGAGACTGGAGACCCTGGGTGCCTCACCTCCATGCTAGTGCTCCATCCCTGATCTTGAGCCAACAGGCTCCCCAGAGGTTAAAGCTCACTCTACACCCCTGCCTTGCTCTGGAGAGCCCAGACCAACCATCTGTGCCTCTCTCTTCTCCTCAATTTGTCCTGTCTGATGGATTTATCCTTTAGAGAATCCTAGCTTTCCTGATGCATTTTGAAATTTTTCATCAAGTTTCAGAGAGGCTTTATTGAGGATTTGTGCTATCTTCAAATATACTCGTCATTTGCTCTTCAATTTTCAGCTTCTTAATGCGGTGAGGGAAAAGCCTCCTCTCTCTTTTCTGCCTTATCACTTTACTGGCCAAAGAGCAGCAGGACAAGAATTGGTTATTTCCTTCCCCTGATCTATTCTTTTCCTCCTACTTGTCTTATGGTGAATTTAAACAATCAGCATGTGGAGACAAATCAACATTGACTTGATTGAGTACTAGGGAAAGTTAGTGTGGGTACACTTAGCCCTGTTGTTAGATCTGTCCCAGGGACTTCAAGGACATTGGAGGGTGCTGCTGCTGTGTCAGCCTTTGCAGCTCTGCTGCCTGTGCAGGGCACTGTTCAGAGGTGAAGCGAGGAGACAAGCTGCCTGAGGCAGTCACTGGGTACTGCATAAAAGGGGCTGGAATCTGGGGGTACCTGTTTTCCCTTGCGGTCCACAGTGATTCATGTTGACTCTGGTGCAAGATCGATAGATGGAGGCCCGGTGCTTTAAGTTCCCTCTCCTCCACCATGCCCATTCCTGCTTTAGTGTCCTGGGAGTCCTCCTGCTGATCAGGCAAGGGGTCATTCTGCTCCCGATGGGGGGTTTTGCAGTGGGTCGCTTTGTTCCCAAGATCTTACATTGCTTGTAACAAGACATTTGTCATATGCAGTTGTTCAAACAGTACTGCAGCTGGCAACCAGTTGGAGCAGTTCAGGTGAAGGAGGAAAGAAGGTGGAAAGAGAGGGAGGGTACTCCTGTATTATCTAATTACTCCTGCTGGAATTAGATGATAAAGCTGGATTAGACGCTCCATGTGATGCACACTTAGCACCCTCTGGATCGTAAAGGGCTCTACTCCTTTCGGTCAGGAAAGAAAACCTTAAAAAGTCCATTGAGGGAACGTGTTTACTGTCTATACAGGATGAGGAGCTCCCTCTCTCCTTCCTTGCATCACTGCAACACCCTGTTTTCTCTCCCCTCCCTGCACTGACCAGCCCCACTGCTGCTGTGAGATCTGACAAGATCAGAGTTGAGGTGGTTTGGCTGCAGGCAGAATAATTCTTCCTTTTATGGCAATTCGTCTGCTTCTCCCCCGACAACGGCCTTCAGATCCCTGCTTAGTAACAGAGGAGGTTTTTCGCCTTCTCTAGAGCCCTCACAACAACAATCTCACCCACGTAGAAACCATCTTCCCTTCTGCAAAGAGCCACCCCTTCCAGGTCTCTTGCTGCAAGGAGGTTCCAGCTGTCAGAGAGGTGGAAGGGATGTACACAGGGGAGATATCCTTCCAGTCTTCTTTACCCATGGCCACTAAAGTTGCTGGTGTAAGGACAGAGATGTGAATCTGGGATCTGCTGAGTAGGACAAGGAAAGGATTTTCTGTGCCCCCAGATCACTTGGGTACAATATTTTGCTGCTGCTTATAGACCAGGGCAGAATTTGGTGGTAGCTACAGCTAAAATTAAAGTCTATTTGCAGAACGTGCCAGTGGTACATACACTACCAATGATATCGATGCTCATTGAGTCAGGGAGAATTCAGTTTCCCATCTGGCAGCATCTTCACCCTATTTGTTCTTTCACAGTATGGTGACACTCTCCATCAATCTGCCAGCTTCTTCCTTTAGGCTGAGTGGAGATTTTATGCTATAGATTCATACTTATGCATTTAAACACCCTCCCTTCCACCTCCACCCTAAAATAATACTCATTAAAAAAAAAAAGAAAAAGAATATCTAACTGTGAAGGGATCTGCCCTGCCTACGTAGGACCAGAAAAGCTGTCGTGACTTCAGTTGAATGAAATCGCAGATGAGCTGGGGGAAATCAGGACAAAGAAGCAGATGCGATTCTGCAGAACTTCAGCCCTGCTGGGTCTCCTGGCAGGCATCTGCCCTTGGAGCAGCAGCTACGGCTGAGTAGTGTGGCACGGAGACAAGAGGATTTCTGGCATGGGAAGGGTTTGAAAGTGGAGGCTACAGACTAGCAGCTCTGGAGACTGCTGTGTCCTGCAAGGCTGAGATCAGGAGACTGCTCAGTTCTGATTTGCTGCACCAGTGAAAATACAAGTTGGCTGCAAGACCCTGCCAAAGGTACGGGATGCCAGCCTGCTTGGTGGGAGCAGTGGTCCAGGAATTGGTTTTGAGTTTCAGGGGATAGGAGCGAGGCAGGGTTGCAGGTGTCAGGGTTTGGGGAGAGAATGTAGCTCTCTAATCTGATGTAGACAGTTTGAGCTTTAGCACAGACTCAGAGAGAAGGCAGCATGTACTAATTCATCAGCAACTGTGGGATATTCTTTCATGTTGCTTGTGTTTGAGCTCTGGCAAGATTAGAGCTTGAGGGGGAAGGGCGCAGTCTGCTTAGGTAGGGCTATTCCCTGTGGCTTGGATCAGGAGTAGCTAGGCTGATCCATTCTGCTGGTTGACTTGTCCTCCAGGCCAAACCGAAAACTTTGGAGTTCTGAGTTTCTATTTATGTAGCAGCAGCATTTGCTTCGCAAGTTCCCTACCCACACATCACTGCTGGCATAGATATCTTCTCCAAGCTGTAGAAAGAGCCACTGCTGGGGTGCAAAGGAAGTTTGGTGACACAGTATCTCTGCTAAAGGCTCTATATCAAATAACAATTCCAGGGCACAAGTCGTTATCTCTGAACACACTTATGGGACTTTGTATGATGTAACATTTTGCTAGATGTCTGCTCCGTTACCTCTGTAAAACAGTCCATGAGATTTACCCTTGAATTCATCTGGGATGTTATTTCTGTGTCTCTGTAAGGGAACTAGAAAGTCCCTTTGCACACAGGTCACCAAACAAGCACTCATGAAGAAGATTGCTCTCTACGACAGTGTCCTAGGCTGGCTTGTAACAACAACTGCAGAGGCCAGGCTCTTGGTGTCAAGTGCTGTAATGCTGTTGCTCCCATTTAGTTGCTGGTGCTTCCAGGGAGGTCACAGATTTCATTAGATGGCATTGAACGTGGCATCATCTTACCTGTGTATGCTATCCCTCCTAACCAACAGCTTAGAGAACAACTTTGGGCTTTTTGGCCTGCAAACTCAGGTCCAAATTCATGATCTTGCTTTAGCTCCATCCCAAGCATGACTGGCTTAAATTGCTCCTTCCTCTTGAGCAACACATGGTTGAAACAATGCCAAGCAGTACCCCGCCAGTTACTCAGCCACCCGTTACTCAACTGTTCATGACTCAATAGACTGTCAAACAAATTTCTCTCATCTTTTTCCAGGTCTCTGTATTTGGCATCCCTTGTCATCCTCACTGAAATGCAGGGAAGCCCTGTCTGCAGAAAATGGTTGACCCTGAGCACTCCAAATCTGAGCCAGTTACTAAGTACCAGAGAAAAGAGAGATGGATTGAATTTGGATCTGTGTTGCATGCCTCCACACAAGTGTTCCTTGCATTTGAGGCTGTGTCAGGAGTAGTATCTCATTCTGATCCATATCTGGATTGTGACATCCCTCAGAGGACATTACAGATGTTTTGCACTGGGTTGCCACTCAAGGGTCTATTTGGAGTGCCAGTGGGGTGGATATACGGTGCTTTTCCCAGTGTGGCTGTAAAATTAGTGGGTTTCACATTTCAGGTTTTCTATTTTGATCATACAGGGTAGATATGAGGAAACCTCACAGATGACAAAGGCTTTTTAATTCTATGGGCTAGCTGGGTCAAAACCTCTTATTCTTTTCCCAGTGTATAAAACCAAAAGGAATGGAGTATTAAAAACAATACGAAATCTAGATTAGAAAAAGGAAGTAGACTATTATGGAAAGAAAGGAACATTTCAGTGATAAAGCTCAGAGATCCAAAGAAAGAGGTTACTAAGATTCAGGGAAAAAAAAGAAGCTATGTTATATTTGCTCTGATCTTTTCTGAAGCCCCAGGATTAATTGAAAAGTTTATCAGTAGCTGCATTAAAAATAAATCTTTCTTATTCTGCCATGGCCTAGGATTACTTCTGAGTAGTTTCATCCTGTATACAGCAAGCTTGATGGGAACAATTTGTAGGGTTTCTCATAAGGCCAAGACTTGTCTCATCTAATGTGAGATACTTAAATATTAAACCATCTTATAGGTATAATATGGTAGGGCCATCTTGTAATCAATATGGAGACCAAGCAGGTGAATTGCCTTCTCTCCCTTCTTCTATTGACTGCAAAGGGAGGCAGCATGGCTGGGTTTCTAATTCTGGCAGATTAATTCAGGTTCAAATGTCTTCTCTGAGCATATGTGTTCACAAAAGGAGGGAGAGGGCTTCTGGAGGGAAACCAGGAAAGAGAACTTTAAAAGGGAGGGGGAACAGTAAAACATTTTTCTGAAGCACTCAGAAATAGCTTGCTGGGGGGCCTGGAAAGCCGGTCAGGTGGCCCATGCACTTGTGTCTGCAGCAGACAGGAGGGAGCCAGACACCACAGGCCATCAGCTCTCGTGCAACATTTTTGTAGCGTTTTGCTCTGGCACTCAGAGAAGGCCCTAGAAAATAACCGGACTCATTCAGAAATGATCGCACATGTTTCCTCCGTGTCAGGAAGGAAGGAGAGGGATTGGGCTCCCAGAGCTGGCCCCGTATGCCTCTCCTTTTCAGTATCATCTCTCTTGCACACAATGTGCCCTTTGCTGTAAATGCATGAGGTGCAGGAGGAGTTGCAGAGGCTCACAGCTTCCTCACTTTCTCATTCTCTCTGTTTCTCTTCCTCTCTCCCCGCTTCTCTCTGTCTCTTTCTTTTTTTCTTTCCTTCCCTTTTCCCTGTTGGCAGCAAAATAATGTCTTGTCTCTGAGCAACGTTCACGGTGTATAATTTACAGCCTATAAATAGATCACTGTTATTAGCAAAAAAAAAAAAATGGCAGACACACATTTTATTCCCTTTCTAAGCATTAACCAAACCATTGCAGACAGAGAGGAGTCGCTCACAATGCGAGGCATGTGGCGTCCAGCTGAATTGCCAGGTCTCTTTCTCCTGCGACTTCTGATTCAACTCATTCCACCCTACCTCTTCATCCCCTGCTTCCCTCCAGCTTTTCCTTTCCCCTGCTCTTGCCCCCCGCCATGGAGTCCCCTCCCCGCCATCTGGAGCCACCATTTGCCTCCACCGCTGTGCTCTCTGCTCCTTCTCCCTGTGCTCCCAGCTGGTGCTTCAATGCTGGCCAACCCGGAGTGAAGCTCCTACCTGACCAGGAAAGCACGAACGTGAGAGAAGGGGAGAGAGCAAAACTTGGACACAAAATTCAGCAGGCAAAAGGGCTTGCAGCCAGGAGCCACATGTAAAGCACCAAGGTTTGGAGGCTGAGCCCCAAATCCAGATTTGCTGAGATCTCATACTTCAGATGCATACCTTGCTTTCCTTAAGGCAACACTCTCTCCTGCAGGAGACCTCCTGTGCCACGGACCTGGCTTGGCTGTGTAAGATGGCTAGGCAACCATGGCAGAGCATTACCATCTCTGGTTCAACCTGCTCCCTAGTGTCCTTCACCTTCTAGGCACTGCTGATGCCTCTTGGATCCATGGGAGAGCTTCCCTTCTTGCTCTATAGCTCTTCCAGGAGCTTTGTTTTCTCTCTCTCTGTTTCTTTCTCTCATCCCTTGCCCTCTGCAGCTACCAACCTCTGCTTCCCTCAAAACCAGCCACCTCTCCCAAAGCCACATGGGAAGCCCTGTTGAGTCTGGGCTGTGGTACCAGGGGTGAGCAGGTAGAGGCAGGGCTGCTGAGGAAGAGGAAAGCATCTCAATGTTGTGAGCAGCAGTGGCCCCTGGGGACCCCCGGGGACCTGCTGGCACATAGTGAGGGCAGCCAGGAGAGGAACAGCTAATGTGGTGGGCTGGCCTGGTGGTTGGGGGAGGACGCTAATCTCTGCAAGACAGCTGCCAGTGTGGAGGGGTCAATAAAGGCAGTGGACATGGATGTTCCCCTTTGCAAGATCTAAAGGAGGGATGGAGTAACTGGGGCATGGAGGAATAGGACCAATGGTGCCTTGCGTTTCCATAGTGTCTTGCAAGCCCAGGATTCCCCTGAGATGTGTGTAGCACCCCACAACACCCTTGCCGGCCACCAGGGGCTTGAACAGAGTGTAGCACTGGCCTCAAAGGCTTCAACTTGATCCTTGGCTTTGCATGACTGGCATGAGCTTTGTGCTTTCTGCAGGTATTCGGGGGCTGAGTGGCTCACCTGGAAGAAGTCAGAGAAAACAAACAAACAAACAAACAAATAAATGGTTGCATACCCTCTGTTGAGTCACCTGCAGCCCCTGGGGCAGGCCTGTGACTCGGAGAGATGCTCACTGTCCCCAGCACCCCCTCTTCTGCAGGAAGCTGGGTCACTGTGGTGCAGCGTCGGGTGGCAGAGACATGGGTGCTCATCCTCTCCATGCCAGGACACGTGTTTGGTGCAGCTGGCTGCACTAGGGCAGCGCTGGAGTGGGCAGTAGCCAGAAGGCAACAAATTGAAAGGTCAGTCCAAGACAGATGCACCAGCACAGCATGAGACTGCACAGTCCTTGGAGATTTGGGTTATTGGGTTTTTAAAAAATAATTTACCAGATGCTTGAAAGATTTTCACGGTAAAAACATTGAGGATGGGTGGTCTTTTTAAAAAATATATACATATATATTTTGTTACACAGTTGTGTATTGCTCTGAGTTACAGGATTTAATGTCCTGGAGTCTAGCCCTGAGCTACCTTCCTAGGCTCTTGAATTTTAATGTAGAAAAAAAATATTGTGGAATAGCTGCCAGAAATAACACATTAAGTCATTGTTAACGTGGATAGCGGGGCTCCTCTCGTCTCCACCCCCAAAGATATTGGCACATGTTCCAGAAAAAGGGAGGAAGCCACAGTCCTGAGGCCAGACCCTTCAACTTTGCAAGGGGATGTGGAGGGAGAGTGACCCTCCTATTGGGTACTGGTCATGACAGGAGACCTGGGGGTGGACTCCTAGCTCCTCCTGAAGCCCAGGGCATTGGAGCTCTGACATGCGCCTTTTTCACCCTGTCAGCTGATGCTGGACTCCAAAACACCAAAACACGTCAAGAGATCTGGGGAGTTTCAGTGGAACCTGTTCGTAAGGGCTGTGAAAAATTACACTAAGAGCAAATTTGAAAAATAAAACCAAAGGTCTGAAGTGTCAAGCAGCTACAGTGGCAGCTCAACAGGGGTTGGTCTGGATTCCCATCTGGAGATTGGCCTAGAGATACCCTTTTCCAGCTATCCTAAGATCATTTTGGCCTTTTGACCTGGTATAGATTTATTGTCTTTTGCATTTAGACAACTGCTTCGGCTTTCAAATGTCAGCTCTGGCTCCTGTATTGTGCTCAAGGAGAAAGAGTTTCAGTAAATCTTGTGAGAGGGTAAGATATTCAGAAAACAATAATGCCCAGGTTCAGAGAAGTGTCCCATCTGTGACAAGTTTAGACATGCTTTTAATAATTTAGTGATGTGTGTTCATGTGCTGGGCTGTATGCGTGTGCTCTGCTTGCATTTCTGCCTTTCAGATGCCAGGGAAAACTCATCTGGCAGTGTTATATATCATACATTGCTTTCACACAGAGGCGCTGCTTTATTTTACTAAGGGCAGATATTAATGTGCAGTAGAGATACCACAGCATCTTCTGTTACTGCTCATCGCTGGGCTACAGTAACTAATTGTGTGGATGTTAATAGCTCATCGCAGATGGGAGATTAAACATCTCAGTTATCATCACCTTGAAGGTGCATCTGCACAGCTTTTCCACGGGCCAGAGAAGCTTGACAGAGCCAGACTTGCTGTGCTATTGCTCCAATGCCACCAGATGTAACTGCAGTTCTGCTAGGGTTAGCAGATAAGGTAGCTTGCAAAAGAGACTTTTTTTTTGTTCAAACAAAAGCAAGGGACTGCTCCACTGACTTTTGCAGAGTGATCTGCTGCATTCACCTGGACCCACCATGCTGCATGCCTTAACTGGACTGAAAGCTGTGCTGTTTATTGAAATCAAATGGCTCCCACCACAGCCTGTCTAAAAGACCTCTAGCTGATGTTTAGCAGTCTGCCAGTCTTACCACCTGTGTGTGAGCCCATCCAGCTACACCCTCACCATCCCACTGGCACATAACAGGTAGACAGATAAAATCCCTTCAGAAAATACAATTAGCTGGCCAAAGCCAAGAGAGCTTTACTGCCTGGAAGCACTAAAAGTAAAACAATGGAAGTTCTAATGTTTCACATGAGCTATTTTACCTCTGAGGGCTGTGGGCCATGCAGGGGGATCATTAACATTCCTGGGTGACAAGTTGACAAATGCAGAATTGACAAATTCCAGCCTCAAGCTTTGGTTTTACATCCCAAGAGGTGACATTCAGGTGGGAGCAAGGAGGAGTGGGGCCTTTAAGCTTTGGGGTATGACTCTTCTTGTGGAAAGTCAGGGCTCCCAATGGCTCCCAGTTGTAAGATAGAGCAGCACCTGAGCATCTCTAGCCTGCACGTGTGTTGTCCACACGGGCTTGATTCCAGAGCTGGAGAGACACAGCTGTGTCAGAGGCTGTGAGTGGCAGCTCTTGGCAATGCTTTCTAAAAAGCATCACCTCCGGGTGTGATGCAACTTCTACAGTGAGGACAGGACCATCTCCTCTCTCTGCTCCAGGTCCAAGGCTCCCCAGGTGAGTACAGGGCTGGGGGTGCTCCCAGCTCCTGTGGGCTTGTTTGGAAGAGGTGATGTGGCACAGAGCAGTCTGGTGGCAAAGCAGTGACGCCAAAGTCCCTCCAACTGGCCACTGAAACACTGCTGCAGTCTGTTTCAAAGTAGAGTTTAAGGGAGCCAGATGCTTTTGTGGGCCTTTGAACGAAGCAGGATTCCTATGGGGATGCCTAGGAGAAAACAGGGGAAAGAAGATTGAAAAAAGCAAGAAGGGATGGGGAGGGAAAGTAAGAGATGGAGGAGAGAAGAGAACCTGACAGAAACAGGAAGGAAAGAGAAAGGGAGGGAAGAAGGATGAGCAAAGGAGACATAGGGAGACAGAAGTTTCTTTGGACTTCAGGTTGTTTTTTTTTCCTCCTTTGCTGGGCTTGATAAAACCTCTGCTGCCTCTCTCTCAGCAGGGAGGTGCCAGAGAGGTGAGATTATGGGGATGGGAGAAATGTCAGTGTGGGCTCTGGGCACCCTCCACCAGTCCTCCTCTCCTTTTCCTCCTACCCCAAGAAAAATTCAAGGCCAGAGCTGGAGTGGTTATGTGCACCTCTTCACCTCCAGCATGGCAGTTTGCTTGGCTGACAATCATACAGATCACAACTCCCTCACCCTTCCTCTCCCCATTAGTTTTATGGTCACCCTTGCTGGGCATTTCTGAGAGTAGAGAGGATATGAAACATGTGGCAGAGGGAGGCCAGCGCAGACATCTTGAGAGAGATGCAGCGCCTGGACATGTTTTTTGGACAAATCTTCCATCCCACCACTGGGCTAGGGGTTGCTGAGGTGGTGTGGAGGATGCAGGGCTCCTCTTCTCTCTGGACTGTGATGAGCTGGCATACCATTTTGGTTTGTCTCATCAGCAGAAAATCTGGATGCCTCTCCAGAGATCACCTGAACTCACTCAGTTCTCTTGACTGATAATTTTTTTTTTTGTCTGAAATTAGTCTGATGAGAGTGCTTGACTCACAGCCTGGGAGATTCACGCTTCCCTTTCATCACCCTTCCAGATAAAAGCTCCGGCTGCAGCAGAGCAAACATAACATGCACCTCTCCTCCTGGCTGACCATTTCTAGGAGCAGGAAGGAAGTTCATTCTCTGTTCTAATGGGTCCTTTGCGTTCTGGGCTAGTGTTGTCAGCAAAAAGGGGAATTAGATCCAGTTTTTGGATGCCCGTGATAAGCCATAGCACCAATAGGAATATGAGAAATGGTCAGCTCATTTCTCGCTGAGCACTGTAGTAAAAGCATCTTGCCACCAACTGTATAAACTGCAGGTGAAAGGTTCCCAGGCCTCGTCACCCCAGTTTGGTTAACACTTTGACCCAGGGAAGAAATAGTTGAACTTTAGCTAAACAGAGATCTATCTCTGCTGTGCCCATTTCTTACTGCAGTCACACTGCTCGGTTTCCAGCCAAGATACAGAGCTCATAAATTACTGAGACATCAATAAATGACTCAATGATTTTAGAGTGACTAAAATGAAACATATCTTATTTATGTTAATGAAAATGACTGACATCCCCAGTGCCTGTCACATTGAAGAATCACTAACTGCTTTGCAGACTACGTACACAGTGATCATTCAGCCACAGCTGAAATGCAGCTACCTCTGGGGTGGAGCGTGACAGATGCTTAATAATGTCTGGAAACCCAGCAAAGACATGTACAAAAGGAAGTAAAAATAACACTTTGCATGGAAACTAGTAGGGAGAATTTGAGGTAGCCAGTGCATAACAACAAACTGGAATCTGATGAGATGCTAAACTTCTTTTTGAGCAGTGCCTGACACTGAAATCCCAGGACTCTGTTTTCAGGAACTTGGGGAGTACACTCCATCACAACTGGGGGTAGTGTGTCTGCTTGTAAGGAGTTGCATGCTTACTTCATGTGTGTGCAATGATGGCAGCTTTGCATTCAAATGGGGCTGAATAAATATCAAATTGCCCATGTAAAATGCTAGGTTTGTACAGGCAGCTCAGCAACTGCAAATGCTGGTGCAGGATTGAGCATGCAGAAATGCATGTGTCCCTGAGCTCTGTTCCTGCAAATCTGAATGAGCTGTCAGGAGCAGGTGCTTAGCTTTCCATGTCATTCAAAGCCAGTACGTTGCATATCTTTCCTTCTGCTGTTACTCAGAGCTGTGAAGCAAAGTGACAGAAAACTAAAAGCTGTACCAAGTAATTTAAGAGAGATGTTTATTGGTTTGCTTTCAAGCCACCTCTGTGAGCGCCACCTTAGTAAAGCTGTAGCTTATTGCAAGGTTAAACAAAGGATGATACTTGGTGCATGTGCATGAATTGCGTTGTAGGTGCCAGGGTGGAAAGCCTTGTCAGTTTTGCAGTCCTGCCATTTAAAACCATGCAGAGTGTTGTGGTTTAGCCCTACTCAGCAGCTAAAATACCACACAGTTGCTCATTCCCCTCTCACATCCCCCTGCAGTGGGATGGGGAGGAGAATTGTTAAAGAAAAGAAGGCAAGACTCGTGGGTTGAGATTAAAAAAAAAAAAAAAGTTTAAGAGAAGAACAGAGGAAAAGAAAACAGAGAAGGAAAACAAACACCCCACCCCCCAAAAACAGAAAAAACTTAAGCACGTAATTTACAGTACAATAGCTCAGGGTGGATCCTGATGCCCATCAGCAGAGCATGGCTGGGGAATGCAGGTGTCGAAGGAGTTGAACCAGGACACCAATGCAAGAACTTCAGGGATAAATGTGAATTCATGCAAAGAGGCAAAAGGGTCTCCTCTGTGCCTGCTATTGGGGAGTCCAATATGCAGGTCACTGTTGAACAGGGGCTGCATTTGACCCCTCAGCATACAACTAGCACAACTTGCTCTCCCCACATACAGACCCATCTTTTCCAGTTGTGCCCCACAGCACCAGGACCAGGGGCTATTCCCTTTAGAGTAAGGCAAGAAACTACCCTCCACTTGTCCTCTCCCTGAAAAAATAGATAAGGGAAACAGCTGTGGGTGTTCTATGTCCTTTTGATTCCATGAGCAGGGAAATGGCTGTTCCCCCAACACCATGCTGAGTCAAGGGAGAGCCCACCAGTGCTAAGCTAGATGCCTTCCCAAGGAGAGAGACGCAACCATTTCCCCTGAAACGACTCGCCGACTGCAGCACATGGTCTGGATGGATACATACAGTGGCTTTAAAGCAAGCTCCCTCCTTCTTATATGTCAATGTCTTTTGCTCAGCAGATGTTCTCTGGAGCATGCAGTGTACTGAAGGGCACAGGTGGCAATGCAAATAAGAGAGGTGTAAGCATGCATGTAATACACCTTGCGTGCTCGCATTTCCTAGCTCCATGTTGCGTGCGCGGCCAGCCTTGGACCCATTTTCCCCTCCTTGACACACACACGCATCACTGCATAATTACAGACTCCCAGGCATGTCTGCGCTCTGTTCACGCCCTGCCCGCAGAGCAAGTTCAGAGGAGTCCGTGATGCAGAACAGGCAGAGCTGCATGTCAGGAGAGAGAAAAGGAGAAAAAGGAGGAGGAGAGTTCTGGGAGAGGCCACGTCAACCCAGCTGCAGCCCTCAGCTGCTTCCCGATTTGCAGCCCAGGCAATGCACAGGCTTCACCCACGTTCCACACATTTATCACCTTTATTTATTAATGTACCCAAAATAATTGCAGAGGAGACAACTGGGCACTGCTAATAATTAAGACAGTCAAATGAAGGTAGAGCTGAGTAGGAATAAGAGGCAGGGGAGCAGGGGAAGACAAATGTCAATCCAAAAAGCAGGGTGCCAGGGCACACTATCTTGCCCCATTACCGTACTTCCCTGCAAACAGCCATGAAGAGTTGACCTGCTGTCTGTTCTCTGACTCAAAGCTGAACAGCTTTAGCTCTGCAGGTATTGTGGCGGGAAGACAAGGACTTGCCGAATTTTTGTCTGTGTAAGTGCCCTGGAATCCCTCTCTTCCCACCCTGGGTGAGGCCACTGATATACTGACAGCCTGGGAGCTGGAGGCAGCATCCTGGCTGCACCATGTTGCCAGACCTACAAGATAGATACCACTGAAATTTTCATGCACAAGAACCCTGGCACCGGAAAAGCACCCTTGAAACTCAGACTGCATTGGGTCAAAGACTGCCACTTGGCACATCATGCCAAAGCTTAAAGAGAAATGCAGTAAGTGAGGTGGCCCAAGCACTTGAGACTGTAAAGATCAAATTGCCTAATGATGGTTATGAATGAGATAAGAAGACAGCAAATATGGGTCTATAAACTTCAGTAAATAAGTGCTTAAATGGATCCACTACCAACAGTTCAGGAATTAGATGAAGTCCTGTCTCACCCTTTCCCAAATGCTTTCATTTTGCCCCATGCAAGGTGCAGGGCTGCCCCACATACTGTTCCCTGAGGGCTGTAGTTTCTAGGCAAGGCCTGGCTTAGAGAGACTCAATAAAGAATAGCAGAAAAGCCTTCTCCTTTTGGCCAAAGGAGCAAGGATTGCTTTCAGTAACAGTGCTTTTCTACTCATTTACTCCAGATCTACACTAATCATTAGGAAAGGAGAACTGGGATGTGAGCACCAGTTCCAGTGCTGCCTGCATTTGCAAGAGAGGCACTGAGCATGATCTGCTTGCTCTGCTCTCAGAAACCCTCTTCTCTCCTCCTTTCCCCCAAGTCAGCAAGATGTTATTGGTTGGCTTCTGAGAGGGCCACGGGAGCAATCCTTCTCAGCCAGAGACTGAGTGTTTAGCTCCTGCATCTAAGCTATAACATCTCTGTCAAATTAGAGGCAATGTTCCTATTGCCATGTAGCTTCCAGGGGCCAAGTAAGTATTGCTAGACTGTCCCTGCTGGGCTGTGAGATCTGTGTTTTCTGCAACATCTGAAGGTGTCCAGCCAAGGGGGGCCCATGCTTTGCATCTCTTGCTCACACTTGGGATTTAGGTTTGCAAGCTTTTCCTGCTGTTCAGACATTAACTCACTGAAAAGCCTGGAGAAGGCAGCAAGGCAGGTGGCAAGAGGAAGGGATTTGTGCTGGAGTCAGAGGATAGTATATATTTTAAGACCGCAGGGAAGCTGTAGGGTGTATGACCTTTAGTAATCTCCCTGCTTTCAGGCTCCTTTCTTCCCCATTGAGAGCTTTTCTCAACCGTTCCCCAGGGGATTTCAAGCGTTGTTGTTGTTGTTGTTGTTGTTGTTGTTGTTGTTGTTGTTGTTGTTGTTGTTATATATAATTGCACAAAAAAGGAGAATGCTCTGGCCGATGAAAGGAATAAGAGGGATAAACTAATTAATTCCAGGCCACAGAAGTGGAAAAGAAAGCAAATACTTGGCAATTAATCAGGGGCAGCTGAGCCTTTCTCTCCTATCAGATATGGCGGGAAGTGCTAATTGCAGAAGATAAGCCACACAGCAGGATGTGGGAAGCTGCCTTCTGAACTGGGGAAAAAAAACCACTCAGCTGGCAGTACACAGAGGAGAAAGAGGGGGAGCAATGGATACCCTCCGTTGCCACAAGCTGTAGTGTGGCAGCAGAACGTTGTAATGTGTCTGGGACACTCAAAGGGATTGGGGAAGGGCTTGGGAGCCAAGGTAGTAGGCATGTGGATGGGAGATTGGACTGTGATGTCACCCACCTCTCAGTGCTTCACTCCTCTCATCTGTGAAATGGGATTTATGGTTCTTTCCCTGGGCTGGCTGGGACCACTCTGCCCCGATGGAGAACATAGGTTGCCTCCTCAGATGCAGGAGTTGAAAGACTCTGTACAAGGGGGTCAGTGGCTCTTTTAGGCAAGCCTATGGTTTGAGATCTCTGTATGCAGGGACTCTAGAGGCCTTCTAGCTCCATCTTCTCCTGCCTGAATGCCAAATGATCAAGAACAGCCACAGTATTTAACTTGGAGATCTGTGCATGGTCTTTACCTCTTTGATGTTCCTCACTCAGCGCTGGGAGCCCAATTATGTACCGAGATGAACAGGCATCATCACTTTGTTCCTCAGAGAATGCAAAGAGAAGTACAAGTCCCTAAATGTTATGGGTTGTTGTTGGTTTTCTTCTTCCAAATGCTCAGATGCCCTGGGGACAGGTCTTTTATATTAGACCCAGAGGGGATTGATTACCAAGTTTTTATGCATGTTTTATTCCTGCCAGAGCCCATGAAAGCTGGACGTGTGCAGTGGTGCCTCAGGTGGCAGAAGGCACAGTGGAAAACTACATATATAAAACCCCCTGATGGGAGTGTAAATCTGGAATAACTCCCTTTTAGCTTCAGTAGCCACAGATTTACATCTGTGCTAAGAGCAGCTTGGCCCTCCCCTATAATTCAAGGCATATCTTCTGTGCAAATAAGCTTCCTTCTTGGGCAGCATGTTTCTGCCTCTTGCTTGGGGAACCAGGAGGGTTGGCACTGCTCGGGGCAGCTTTCCTGCCCTGCTGCTGTCTGTGCCCGTGCACAGAATCAAACGTGATCTGGCAGATGCTGCAGCAGCTCTTGTATTTCGCTGTCCCATCCCTCCCAGGATTTCAACACATTTGCATTCCTCCTGCTCTGAAGATGAACGGCAGGCTTCTTCTCCAACAAACCTTCATTTAGGGGAGCAGAATTCATCAATATTTCATGCTGAAGGGGGAGAGGAATATGTATATGTGCCTATATACTTAGGGAAGGAAAAGGTTAGTGCAGTGAAAAGAATCAGATAAAGCTGAGGGAGGGAGGGAGGGTGGGTTAGAGGATCTGTTCCTTCATTTATTTGACCTCTCTTTGGTTATGCATAATCCTAGAGAAGGAAAAATCCATGTGACATTGAAGAATCCCTGTTTAATCATACTTTTATTTGTAGACATCAGTGCTGGCAGCAATCTTATGATAGCCAGGCAAATACTGCAGATCTACATAGGGGAAGGGAGAAGGAAAGACAGAACAAATGACATGGAGAGAACAGGAGGCAATGTGAGCGAGTAAAACACGTGCGCACATGGACTGGGGGGATTTTCAGCAGCAAGACTCCTTTCGCTAAAGCCCCTGCAGCCCTTACTCAGCATAATGTGGCCAGTCAAGTGAATACGATGCTTTTAAAAGTCTCTGGCAGCTCTTTCATTAAAAGCTTGACCGCGAGGCTGGGTTATAAATAATTTGATATTAAACACACACGTCAAAGAAAAGGGTGAGGAGGGAGGGAGATTGTTTTCAAGCTACAGCATAATTATTCGGGTGTATAATTTTAGCTCCAAGCTTCTTGGGGATGAAGAGGCAGCACAGGGCGAGAGACTGGTGAAGAGTAATGGTTTCAATATCAGGCAAGGCTGCGTTGGTGCTGGCTGCAGCACAAGGTGGGGCTGCCAGCTGGCTGAGGTGCTCCCATGTGCTGCACAGGCGGAGGTTCTGCCACCCACATTTTACAGCATGGGCTCAGAAATAAGAGTCTGGGCTTTCACTCAGTGCCACAGAGCATCTGTGTGTGCTATGTACCCATACCTACCCTGAATGCACGTGCACACATGGGGTTCACACCTGGGTCTGGCTTGCATACACACACACACACACACACATCTACATGCTGCAGATGCTAAATAAGACTCTTCAAGCAAGAGTGTGCTAATGGTCAGGGCTGTGCATCGCAAAAGGGGTTTCTGTGGGGTCCAGTGTAGCCTGTGCATGAGGAGGGCTACCTACTGCAGTTGCTTTAGTTTGAGAGTCACCGCGGCTGTTGCACCCTCTCCTGTGCCCCAGGCACACTCACTCATCCACACGCTTGTTTACAGAGGTTCCTTCATGCTTGGGGCACTGGCCTGTCCCACACATGCAGCTCCACAGCACACACATGTGCACACACGTGCCTCGCTCTCCCTCCCTGGTCTGGGTTCTGTGCATAGGCTTCTCTCTCCTCATGCTATGCCTTGCAGCCCCGGCTCCATGCTTGCTTCAGCACTACTCCATGTCCCAGCACTGAGCTTTTCCTCAGCTGGGCTTAGACCAAACTCTCATGACAGCAAAAGCCAGAAGCCTCAGCCCTGGAGCAGGGTCCAAGACCCTTTGCAGCCTGGGCAGGCTGTGGTGTGGGTGATCTCCCCTGGAGATGGGACCAAACTGTGTTCACCTTGTGCTTGGTCATAGCTGGGGATCAAGCTCCCTTTGGGCTCTTGGTGTTCAGTGCCTTGTCTGTAATGCACATAAAACATGGGCACAGAATAGTTTGGCCCTGAGAAGACTCTACAAAGACCTTGGGTCATGCCACTCATAAGCCTCAGCTCAGACCAGTGGATCCCCATCTCTAAGTACCTCAGCTCTCTCATTTCAGCATTGGAGGACTTTCAAACTCCTCCTATGACTAAATCTCATTAGTTGTACTGGGGACTGGCCACATCACCCAGTAGGAGAGGCTAGCTCTTGGTTTGAACTGGAGATCTCTCAGCCATGTTATCACAAGCCTCTGTCCCAGCTCATCCCTGGGATGGAACTACTTTAACTGTGCAGGCTCCTCCTTGCCTCTCGCCACCATGGTAGGTGAGCTCTGGAGAAGGCCAGGCTACAAGCATTAAAAATATCTCTTGGGAGTCAGATCTGTGGTGCAGGACTGTGGAGAAGGAGACAGACAGCTGAGGCGATGAGCAGCCTTTCAAACCCAGGTGGAGGAGGAAGGAAACACTGTAGGATTCACAGTGAGCCTCTGCTCTTGTGCCCTCCATGAGGGTTTTATTGTGCCTGTGTGCGGGGAGCTGATTGCACAGCATCATCCCTTCAGGGAGCCCAGCCATCTCACTGACCCGCATCCTGGCCTCTGAAGGACGAGGTTGCTAGAGTATGGGCCACATGCAGCCTTTCCTTCAGTCAGCTTGGTGTAGCATCGTGCCTCCCTGGTGCTGTGTGAGGCTTCTTGAAGAGGACAGCACTCACCTGCACACTGTCCACTGCCTCCCAGCTGTTCCTATCAGCTGCCTGTCTCCTGCACAGCCCAAAGTGCTGGGTGCACGGTTACCTTAGAAACTGTTTTTTTCCTCTTCTTCCTGCTGCTGTGCATGAGTTAAGTAATGGGTAGCAGGAGACATGCAGGCTTCTGCCTCTGACTTAAGAAAAGATCGAACACTCTGCAGAATGGTCTTATCCCTCCCTGTCAAGGGGCTCCTGCTGATTGTTCGAAAAGCCCTGTTTTTTTTTGTCATAGCTTGGCCGAGGTGACAATGTGGAGAGGGAGGATGGGCTAACAGTCTTTGGGGTGACTGATACCACTCTGGATGCTCTTGTTTCTGAGGTAAGTATTTCTAGTCTGGGGCAGGTACTTTTAACTAGTTTGGATTAACTGAATAAATAAACACTTTACATTAAGTAAACCTGACTCTTATACTTTCTGCAGCATGGAAGCACTTTTCTCCCTTGTCTGAAGGCTGCTAGGCTGGAAGAATGGGATTGGGAAGGACTCAGATTTGTTCTCTAGATGGCATTTGAAAATCTGGGGTTGGGTAAGGTAGTCAATCCTATTACCTTGGAACAGCCAGTTTCTTAAACCCTGGGGTAGTGATGGCAATGGCAACAGGTATCTCCCTCTGAAGTGGGCTGGTGTATCTCAAACTGGTTTTCAGGTAGGAAGAATGGGACTATATCAAACTACCACTTAATACGTAAATGCAATCTCAGTAGGTGATCAGGGAATGAAAAGCCATCAGCACTTGATCAATATTCCTTACTAGTTTTGAACAGGAGTCACCTTAGTCTACTTAGAAAATGGATGTATAAGCAAAAAGATTTCAAGTCCATCCTGTGCTATACGGATGTTCTTATTCCATACCCATCTAAACCCTAGGTTTAACACAAATGTTTATTTACTACCAATTTTTCTTTTTTTTTTTTTCACTGGCTCATTCACCCATGGGATTGGGAATAGGTGTTCACAGATTCTGAGGAGATGCACGAAGAGTGGAGTGGTGTCATTTTGCAGAGCACCTCCTGATGCACAGGGACAGCCCGTGGTAGGCAAACTGGTGGGAGGGGAGCCCAATGCTGGGGAATGGCTTTTATTCAGATGCTCTGTGGATACTGCAGAGCTGTTTGTTTGTTGCATGTTGGGATTTTATATTTGCTTTGTGGATGTTGTTCACCCCAACCCCCTTGAGCAAATTTCAACTTCTTCATCTTAGCTATGTGTGACTTCAATTACAGTGAGCGTTTGTGTGGCTCAGTGTGCAGGGAAAGGCTCCGGATCATTACTGTGAAATGTGTTTGATCTCCTCTCGCCTTCCCATTTGAAATGGAAATAGCTGCTCTTGTCAGCTCCTCAGGTCCCCAAGTAATCGTCCTACCAGTTCCTCTGGCAGCCTCCCTCCCCCTCCGCTGCTCGGGAGAGCTAATGACCAGCCCACTCCATCTCAGCAAGAGGCTTTTTTTCCCTTTCTCCCAGTGTCATTTTGATCTAAATTTGATAATCTCTTGTTCCTCCCGTTGCTAGCGAGCTCCTCTTTTCAGTGATCCCCTCTTTTGCCCTCCTTCTGAGCCTCAGGGCTTGCTTAGCTTTGGCACCCCTCAGAGCAGAAATACAATTTCCTTCCTTTAGATTAAGACTCCTCCTCAAGGCTGAGTGAAGAAATAAGAGATTACCTGGAAGTTCACTCCTCTGTCCTTTCACTCAGATCTTCTCTTCCCTGGCATGACTGGTTCAAGGTGGTTACTTTTGGTGGTGGTTGGTTGGTCATCCTCTTCACTGCCTTTTTGTTTCCCAGCAGAAACTGGAACCCAGCAGTCCAAATTGTTGTATTCCTGGAGCTCAGAGTCATGGAGAAGATGTGTTTCTGTGTTAATCTCTCCCCCTCAGGCAACCTTTAAAAAGAGGCCTCCTGCCACAACTGTAAGCAGGGAAAAGAGCAGGGAATGGGTTTTGAGGGGCAGGGAAGGAGAGCTCAATTTCTCCCATTAACATTTAAAATAAACGTAATAGTCATAGCATTTGAAAATGGCTAATGCGAAAAAAGACCATCAGTTAGTTTCTGTAGGGGTCCCCACTCCTTTACTGTCGCGTTCTTCCCATCTCATGATAATCTCCTTGCTTTTTCCCCTCAGTAGTCCATTCTTCCCTTCCTTTCCCCTCACAGCGGTCACCCATTAGGCTGCTGGACCTGCTTTCTGCAGTATCCATGGCTCCCATGGCATGGGACACCAGCAACTAGGGCACAGGCACCCGATAGCCTGCCCCCAGCTCCTCAGCAGGTCCCTGTGCAGGGTTTCCTCAGACTCCACATAAGCATGGGGGAACAGCAAAGGTGCTGCCTCAGGCACAGGAACAGAGAGACACTGGCTGCTGCAACCTCCTGTATTCTTCTCCACAGGACATAATTAACGCTGCTCATGAACGCTCTCTTATCTGAAACGTGGAAGAAAAATGAGCTGCAGGGAAGGGAGATGGGAGAAAGAAAAAAAAATAAAAAATGAAAATTCCCTCTCCTTGTTTTTTGTTTGGCAGAGTAGCAAGGCAGCAGATGGGCAGTAAGCATCCCATGGTCCTGGCAGGTGCAGCCCAGCCGCCCTGTGCTGCATCCCCAGCACCTGCTCACAGCCAGGCAGGGTCAGGGCCTCCGCTCCCCCTTAGGGGCTTGGAGACCACACTGCTGCTTAGCAAAGCAGGTTGTAACTGATGCCTCTTCCCTACTGGAAAGACCTGGCTGCATGTAGCATCCCCCTCCTTGAGTGGGAGACCATCCCTCCTTCCTTTTCTCCCTCTCCTCCCAGTACAGCCCCACTCTCCTAGGAGAGGAGATTACCCTTTTTCCAGAAATGGGTGTGCTCGCCTCCCTGAATTACGTGTAAGGATCTGCACACTGCAGTGGACATAGTGTTGTTTCACGATGGGAAAAACGTGATCCTTTTCTACTCAGGATGCACACCAGCTTTCTGACTCTCAGGTGTGTGTTGTTGAACACAAGGCCTCACTTGCCATTTCTAGCAAACAAATAGTTTGTCTACTTTTTTAAAGAGTATGGTCATTTTACTTCCTTTCCCATGGCTTCGCATACTTTCTCACGGTGGCTTCACCCAGAGCAGGCGGACCCTCCTCCAGTGTCAGTTTTGAGGTGCTGGTCCTTTCCTCTCCAGCATGCCTGCTGCAGGATGAGGATGAACACATGGATGGCTGAGCTCCAGCACATGGAGATATGGCCCTGTGTGCCTCTCTGAGACGTCGTGAGCAGGCAAGTACATCAGCTCCCCGCGTGCCCACTGTGTCACACTTCTCGGCTGAATTCACAGGAGCCTGCTGTGGGCTGCCCCTCCAGTCCAAACCAAACCTGATAATTGATGCAGTAATCCTCTGGATTCCCTCATTAACAGCTGCTAATGGCCGGCGTGTTAGCAATGAGCACTGCAAGCAGGACCAATTCAATTAAGCCTCTAATAAACCCATTGTAAACGGCAATAACCACGGAGTTCAAAGGCAGGATTATAGAAACTCTTTGCAATGGCTTGTGACAGCAGACCGGGTGCACGACTTGCTCTGATTAATTGACTGCAGTGGACTGAACGACTTTCTTGGAAACCCTTTGCACTGGCTGTCTGGTGGAAAGCCTGCATAGGCCACCCAAGGAAGGACGCAGACAAGGCCCTGGTTCCTGCACAAGCTCCAAGTGCTCCCATCCTACCTTCAAGAGAGGCATCAACCCAGAGTTGGGCTCTAATATACCCAATGTCCTGGACTTTCAGCCATGGGCTCAAATGCATTTGCCCAAGTCCACTGCCTTTATCTTCTCATCTCCCAAGTAGTGGTAGTGACCTCCATCAGTCCCTTCTCCTTCTCAAGGCTTCATCCCCCTTTGCCAGCTCAGTGAGGCTCTGTGCTGGCTGGCAGCTCCCTTGTTACAGCTGGGCAGTCACGGATAGTGGATAGCAGAGGTGACTCTGAATTATTCAAGAGCACATCATGGTTTCTTTGCACACTTAATTTGTAATGATTTGGCAGGTGATTTCTACAGATAATTTGTGACCTGTCACTAGTCCAGAAAGACTTTGCAGTGAGCAAGACTAGGCAGAAGTGCCTCGTTGAAAACTTCTTCATCTCAAAGGTTGTGAGTTTTGTTTCTTTGTTGTTTTGCTGTTCCCTGGATAAAAGTTGAATGAATTTTGTGAAATTGCTTTTGAGAAGATGTGGGAAAAGAAAACTTCAATATGAAAGAGATTTAATTTCAGAAAATGCTGGAATTGCATTTGAAAATACTATTTTTTGATTAGATTCTTCTTCACTTCTTTTTTTCACATTATTTTATGATGTGAAGATTACATGTGCTGACATCATCATAGCACATATAAAAGCTATAAAAGAAAGACTGGGAAATGTAATCAAAATGAAATATGAGACCTGAAAACATAATTTTGAAATGTTTAAATAATTGAAACATTGCCAAGTTCTATTTCTTGAGAAACACTGACATATTAATTTAAATTTCTAATTGTTGTAATTGATTTCATTCAGTGTTTGAGCTGATTAGATTGGACAGGTGGGTCACATAATAGGTCTTTGTTCTCTTGTTGGATTTGTGCAATTCCTAGAATCAAGTTTTTCATGCAAATCCTAACTACAGAGAGCCTGAAATCTCTCTTCTCACATCTCCTGTAGGACTCATTTAAACGTTGCTGCTTCTGTAAACACACAAGTGAACTCATTTCCTAGAAACCTGGAAAATGACCATAGATGGGGTACTAACATGCTAAATGATTATATAATTGAAATTAATGTTTCCAGCTGATTATTTCTTGCTTTTTTTTCATGCTTCCTTTGGTTCTACAACCTCCTGACTTTGCAACACATTGCAGATACACCTTGCATGAACCAAAAGCCAGAACTCAGCCCAACACTGAGGGATCCCGGGACCACTTGCATTGCGGGGCTCTCAAATCACACTGAGGCAGTCCACTGGCTCATAGCCATGTTAGATGAAGCAGAAGGTCAGGGTTTAACAGTAGGGTTACACAACCAAGAGTGAGTTAGACAGGAACTGCTAGTAATAAAGAAGAGTAGATGGGCTTGGTCTGCAGTCAATCTCAAATGCTTGTGAATCAATTGGACACTTGCCTGTGCCAGCTCAGGGATCACAATACCTGTGATGGGCATGGATTGGGAATGCATCATCATGCAGTTCTCCTTCCAGGCATGATAATACAGTAATTTTCTGTGGACAATTCCCAGTACCCAGAGAGCGGTCAGAAGAGCTGTTAGCTCTTGGTGATCTTGCTCCAGGTGATATTTCAAGGTAATGGCTCTCCAGCACCACCCTTGCGTGCTCAGGAGAAGCCACCATCTACCACTCCATCTGACTCAGCTCAGGAGTAACGGTGGTGTTTTATTCTCTTCTGGTACTGCCGCAAATAGAGCTTTTAACCTTCTTGTTAATGCATGTAAATCTAAAAAGACTCAATAAGAAGTAATGTAAGTTTTCCATGAAAACACAGCCTGCATGGAGCAAAAGAGAAAGAGAGAAGGAGAAGAAAAGAAGACTGGAAGGAAAGCAAGCTGGTCCCAACCCAGCACCAGGGTCCTTGGTCCCACTTGCCACAAAACTTAAGGACAGGTATAATTCTCCACACTTCACTCATGAGAAAGCTCTCATGAAACCACTCTCACACACGTGCCTTCTCTTTCTCTTTTCCTAACACTCCTATCATTACTCAGTCATTCTTGCTGGAAGTTTTTTAAAATTATAAGTGGATAGTGTTCCAGATTCTGGAGGACCCCTTTGTCAGAGGAATTTCTGGAGTTATAACCCCTATTTGATGAAACTGGGAGTTGAGTAATTTGATGAAATTGAGTAAATTAACAAAAGAACTGTCTAAAGATACAATTCTCTGTTCATAGTAGAAATCTTGTTTTACCAGTAACTATTATTAAGGAACTCTATAACCAAATACTTTTGCTTGCACATTCATGATATTGTATTATATTTTCTGTCAAATACGACTCTGAATTTATGAATATCATGTGCCTCACTGGGAACTTGGACCTTATACTGTGTGATTGCTACCCTTGACCTTGGAGATCCCAAATGCATAGGCACCATTTGAACTAATTTCTCCAAATCAGTTTCATTTTTGCACTCTGAGTGTACATGTGGCTGTTAGCCACATGCAAAAGCCCTACACGTAACACACAGGAGGGCTACAGTGCTAAGAGAAGTTCTCCTCGGGTTGGAAAAGCTCAGTCTGCTGTGTCCATCCCAGAAAGATGCCCTGGATGCTGCACAAGTGTATCAGAAATCCAGGCAGAACAGATCAAGGGGCCAGGCAGGGTGGGAACAAAGCATGGGGAGGCATCTCTTTCTGAAACTATACCCTTGGAGTGCGTGTCAGCAGGGACAATGTTGAATAATTCTGAGCAGTAACCTTGCCTCTGGGTGCCTCTCACCACCTCCACTTTCTGTCTTGTCTTTTTTTCCCCTTTTCCTTCTCCTCCCTTCCTGCACCCTTTTGTTCCCTTAGTTCTTGCATATGAAGAACACTACAGCATTCATATGTAAATTGCACCGAGCACTGTAAGGGGGAGTGTGTCTGAAGGAGAAATACATGCCCTCCTCCTCCCGTTGCATTTTTCACTCCCCAGTGGGTTCCTCTCCTCGACTGTGGGAAAGGAGGCAGGGACAGTGGGATGGGAAGATCCCACGCAGTGGCCTCCTCCTGTAGCTGCTCTGCACCTCTCCCTCACTGGTCCCCACTTCTGCAGTTCGAAATTAAAGCTGTCACCTCCCTTAGTGCCCACAGAGTGCTGTGCGGTTGGTACTGCAGTTACTGCCCTGCACCAGGGTCACCCCAGGTACCAGCCTGTCACAGCCTTGAGCTGCAAGGATGTCCCATTCCTTCGACACAAATGTGATGACTGTCATAGTGCCGTTGTTTGTATAGGTCTAAGTCAAGTGGAAAACTCACATATAGACACACACACGGAATTTATTTTATTTTAATTTTTTTTTTCCCCCCAAGAAAGGGATTTTCAGGAGAAGTCTCCCCTGAGGGACTGGAAACAGAATTTCTTCATGTGTAGGCAGCGTGCTGGCAGGTTTTTGTCACTTTCATTCACTCCTTAGATAGGCTACTGGGGGCTGAGAGCTACCGCTCTGCTCTTCCCTGCCATCTCTTAGCTGGATAATCAGCTCCAAAAATCAAAGATTTCTGTCCTGCAAGTCAATGGAGCAAAGCCATGTCATCCAACCTGAAAAAAGGAGCAGAGATCTACCTGGACAGCTTTCCTATTCTGGTGGGTATTGATGCATTTATTCTCTACCACGCTCTGTAGTCCAGATTTAGCTTATTCAGCCATAGCAACCCCGCTGTCTGGGACCTGAGCTGTATTTTCTCCCAGGCTGTGTATGATGTCACCCCTCTGGCCTGCTCCCTCTTCCCCCTTGTTGAAGAGCAGTCTCTGAATCCAGCATAGGTTCAGGAAGGTTTCGTACCAGCTACTCACCCTTCCAGTCAGCGCTGCCAGGGTGGCTGGGCTGAAGTATCAGCATAGCTGGTTGGAGACGCTCACCTTTCTGAGCGCAAGGAGTGACCAAGCAATATGGATGGTGCATTGCTCCATGAGGACACACAGTCTCTGCCACAGCTCTCCCAACAAGTGCTAGCCCATGCTGGAGCATGGCAGGCATAAGGAGTGTGGCAGGATCTGCAAGTCCTGGGCAGATCCAGGATGCCACAGTGGGAAATGCTGGATGCTCCCTCAGCTCAGAGCTTGCCAGGGCCAGAGGAGAATGGTGAAGACACAGAGGACTGGAGTGGCACGTGGATAGCCTATTGCCAGACTGCAGCTTGGTGGCAGATCCTTTATACAGTGTGATACTGAGTCCAACCTCATGTCCCGCAAAGGTCAGTGTCATTTGTGCCTCATGCAGTTTAACCTGACTTCTTTGACAAAACCATGCTGTTCTGTGGCACCCCAGTAACTGGGACTGCCACAGGAAAAGACCTGGGGACTCCTTACCTAGGATGTGTAATACTGACCTCCATGTGCCTGCTTTGGTCATTTCGCCTTTTTAATGTCTGTTCTTTGCACCATCCCATCTTGATACTGCTCAAAGATCCTAGAGGAAATGCTTTGGGATTGGAAAAAGCTTAAAGGGTAAGAGGGTGCTGTTGGCATCAGAAAAGCAGCTTACGTTGGTGGCACAAACGTGTTCCTTGCGAAGTGGAAAGACCAACAAAAAAATATTTCAGGCAACACCTGTTGAAGAGCATATCCTTCACCAATGAGCAGAGGGGAGATGCTCACATGGATGCTAGGGCAGAAAAAATCCTATAGCCTTACCTGTTGCTGTCATCCACTCAGTCACTCTGGTACTGGTAACATCAGGAGGTCTGACGTTGACTGTTGGCAACCATTTTGGCTTTTGTCACTGACCTTGTTGGTTACTAACAAATCTGATGGGCCTTGGTCCAGAATGCCTTCAAGTCAAGGGACACCTTCCTGTTGTGTTTAGCTGGTTTTGGCTCTGGCACACTGCTGGAAAGACAGCAACACCAGCCCCTGGAACATCTGTGCTTTGGCTGCCAAACTGGCTAACCTTAGTTTGCCTCTCTCCCTAGCTACACAGGCAGGGACCAAGGAGCCATTATCCTGTGATGAGCCTGGCTTGGCAAATGATGAACCCTTTGCTGCAGGATATCAGACTGATGCAAGGGGGATGGCGAGGAAAACATTTGAAAGGGTTGAGGGACAGGACCAAAGGATTTCCTCCTGCAGTGGGGCTGAGATCAGCTTATGGATGAGTGGATGGATGGATGCAATGCAAAAAAAATCCTTTTGTCTGCCGTGCATCTGACATGGGTGAACAGGAAGGAGCAGCTTTTGAGAGGATATTTTCTTGCAGCAGGGCTGAGCACAGCCAGCACAGCTGGATGTGGAGACAGGACAGCACTGCCTCTGGTTATGCTGAGAGCGAGGGGTGTGAGCAAGCTTGCAGGAAGATGTGATTCTCAGCACTGTCAGCTATATGAAATGCCCATCCATTAGGAAAGAAGCAGCAGCTTTATGCATTTCATGTCAGCTACTGATTTATAGTGATTTATATCAACAGCTACAACCTTTATTTACATAATATTCCTCACAGGACTGTCAGAGTTCTGTACAGGAGAGAAAAAAATGGTCTTAGGCTAAAATCATAAGCCCTGTAACCTGGGAGAGCCAGGTTCTTTCCAGGACTCTGCCAAAGCCTCCTTGTATCTATTAAGAAAGGCTACTTTAAGCTTAGCCCTTCATACCTGAGTTTCCCCAGCTCTGAAATGGGGACAATAACGCTTTTCGTCTTCACATGGAAGGGTGGGTGATGGAAACTTAATGAGCTGTGCTTAAAAAAAAAAAAAAAAAAAAAAGAGAAAATGCACGTATCCTAGCAGTAACATCCCTGGGGTGAAAGAGCACACTAAAATCTTTAGTAATCCTAGCTTGCTCTGAGCCTGTCTCCAGTGAAGAGACATTCTGTCTCAGACTGGATTAGATGGAAGTGCGCAGGCCAGGATGCACTCCTTTAATCACTGCTGTTTGCATGTCCTTATAGTTAAGAAAGTAAAAAAGGACTTGGTGGGCTCACAACTCCAACTTCAAAGATAGGGCTGTCAGGGACTTTGTGTAGCTTTGATTTTTGCCCAGAAATTGATGTGCACTCCTAGAAGCCCCCTTCTGCCTGCGGAGTATGTATTCAACTATTTCTGTCAGAGCCCAGTGCTTAAGAGGCTCTGCTGCTCCATGCGAGACTCCTCACTGACAAACCCAGTTTCTTTGCAAGATTCCGAAGAATGGGAACAGGGCTGGGTGGCTCATGGGCAGTGAAGGTTGCTGTTGCTCAGCCGGGCGGTATGTGGGAGGGGAGGCCTCAGTCCATAGTTCATCTGTGTGACTTCCCATCAGGATTGTTTTCCATATAAATACAGATCTATTTGGTCTTATTTTTAGATCAGAATCTTCTTAATCTTTAATACATTTGGACTTTCACTACATTTTCTCTCTTGTGGCTTCAGGAGTCCTAGTCTAGTCTAGGCTTTATTTTACTTTTTTGGGGGCTTTTTTTAAGCCTCACTGAATAAACTAAACAGGTTGGAACATTAAACAAGGTTAAGTGAAGCAGAACCAGGAGAAGATATTATTTTTTGCTCAAGATGGCTACAGTTGGACTCTCCCTACATGAGCAGCGAAAATGAGTGAGTTTCCTTTACTATGCCAGGTCCAGAGAAGAATCTCTCTTCTAATTTCAGGATGACAGAGAAAAATGGTGGTCAGTAAGACCAGATTTGTCCAGCTCAGCAGATGTCCCTTTATGTGCAGATTCTGCCAGTCCGGAAGAAATTACTTGTCTGAACCAGGCCCCTTAATAATTCTCTTTGTGCAGTCTGGGGAGAAGCATCCCAAATTTAAGCTACTTGATGGCATTCCAGTCTGTTCCAGCTTTCACACTGGGTAGACAGTTGGTGTATCCAGCCAACAGAGGAGAGGTTGCTGTTTGCAGCAAGCAAGTGGATACATGTGTTTTGGCTCATAATGGACTGTGGTGAAGATACAAGAGTGTTATGTGAGGCTGCATTACGATGATATTAGGTAACTGTGTTCTGCAGAGCAGCTTTCTCCTAGGCACAGGGCTATGCAATTCAGAGCACCACACTGACTCTGCGTCACCAGAAATGATAAACAGATAAAAGGCCTTTAGTCCAGATGTCTTGAAGTTGGCCACAAGTAGGAAAATATTGATTTGTGGTGACAAATGTAATTTCTAAATTAATTGAAGAAAGACACCACTCTGCCTCAAGCTGTTCCATTTGCATAAGAATGAGGAGATCACCTTAAACAAGAACAAAGAGACCCTTATACATAGTGAACTGTGAAAAAAACAAATTAGCTGGAGGTGGGGGAGCTGAACAGCCACTGACAAGATAAAATTAGCTAGTTTAGATCGTAGCTGTTATAGAAACAACTGAGAGAAATGAAAATAGACCTATTAAAAAAATAAGGATTTTTCTCAGGAAAATACACTCACAAAGTACATCTTGCTACATTTCACTTGATTGATAAATGACCTAATAAAACAGGTAGCAGTATCTGCCATTAGCTAACTCTGCCCAGTTCTTGGTGTGGCCATAATGTACATAACAGTAATTTGCAGAACACTTCAACATCATCTGGCAAAGATATTCCCACCTCCAGTTTCTTCCATAGGTCTATTTATGCACATTGAAATGTTTATGTCCATGCAAGATGCAGGTTTGAAAGTATCAGCTCTGGCATGTTGCCTGCATAACTTATCAGTTACAGGTATGTGATTTGGCAAATCTTACTATGGGGTGTTGTACATACACGTCTCCATGCTATAGCTTTGTTCTAGCAATTCCCAGCTGACAGCAAGAGATGCTGGTAGATGCAGTTCTGATCTCCACAGATCAGCAACACAACCTGCAAGCATTGCTGGGTGCATGTGCATGTCCCGCAGCCAGGTCTGAGTGGGTGACGCTCCCCTGCCCCATAGCAAACCCAGAACTGGCATAATTCAGGAGCAAGATTTTCTAACTGGGTCCATATGCTGCAGCCCCTCTCAGCAACGCTTTCCTTGAACAATCTTTTGAACACGTGCTCAGTAGGATTAGTGGATGCACTTGTCTCATGTACGGTCTCACAGTGGGTCTGTGGCAGGCCTAGGAGTTGGACCCAGGTGTCTGGGAATGGACCCGAATTCAGGGCTCTAGCTGAGTGGTGCATCGCTTAAGCAGACGAAGGTGACAGCTAGTAGCAGAGCTTAGGAGCTGCTGCTTTCCAGCTCTGCAGGCAGCTTTTCCTCCAGCTTCCTTTCTCCAAGCACACACACAGCCTTGCACTTCATGTCTAAACTCTGAGAAAACTATTCCTGGCTGCCAAACAGGCAAATTTCATAGAGATGAGGGAAGGAAAGAAAAAAAACTCTTATATTTTTTCATGGCAAATGTTTGCCCAGCTCTTCTTCTGACTATGACTAAGAATATTTCATACTCAAATAATCCATCACACTTAATGCTGTTAACTTTTCAATACCAACTGTACAACCCACAGAGTATACAAAAACCCCTTCTGGGATTCTTTATCATCATAGCAACAACTACAGAAGGTATTTGTCCTCCTGGTGAAAGGCATTTAAACCATGTGATCATCTAAAGTCCTTCCAGCCCTTTTCAGGCCGTAAAAGAGAAAACTGACTCACAGGTGAGACAAATTCTCATTGTTTTTTTCCCTTTATGTGGTTCTTCTTGGGAGTTTCTTTGTAGAAATAGGGGCGGGCGGCATTATTAGCCACCTCAGAGAGGTGGCAGGTATCAAGGGAAGCCATAGGTGACCATTCACAATGTCCCGAAACCATCTTGTTCTGGAGTGTATTCATTGCTACCATCTGTACAAGCCCATGCTCTGAGCTGGGGGGAACTGCTGCCTCTGGAGCTGTGCTTGGCACTGGGATCTGCTTTGGGCACCGGGCTGGGCTAACAGCTGCTCCTGCTCAGGGCTTGGGAAGTGTGAAAGGTCGCTGCCAGGCATGCAGTGGCTGGAGAAACTGCTGCTGGTGGCTACCTGTTGTTCTTCCCAAGCCCTCTGATCTGCTACTGCAACTGTGTGCATGCTCGCTGCCTAACCTGCTCCTGGGCTGGGAAACAAACCTTGGGTTAAAGGAATTATTTGGCTATGCACATTTATTTTAGCAGAGCTATGCTAGCGAGTGCCAATGAGGCTGCTCTGCTGGCAGGTCTAGAGTGTGGTGATTTCTTAGTCTCCCTGAGCTGCACCCAGAAGAGTGTGTCCAGGTGCAGGCTTTGGGTGCCTATGGGGGTACTTGTGGTTTCACTCTATTCCTGGATGCACAGATTTGTCTGGTACTGATACTCGTGAGTGCCCAGGCCTTGTGGTGAGTGACAAAACTTGCACATGAGAAACTAGGGGAGTGTGTGGGTTGTTAGCAGGTGGACATGCCATGCCCTGGGTGTGCTGGTAGCAAAAAGTGAGCTTACCCAGTTTGACGATCTAAACAGGGAAAATGTTAAGCTGAAAGGAGTTTCAGGATTTTGTTAAGTGCAAATTCTCCTGGGATGCACAGCTGATGTATGGCTCGTCTCTGCCAACTGTAGCAATTCATCCAGTAGATCCTATACGCAGGAAATTCAGTGATTTCTTGAATGCTAAAAACCTGCTGTTCCTTTACTGCAAATCTGAGTGCAAATCCTGAATCCATAGCCTTACCTCATAAAAGGGCATTTCACTAGTACAGTCTCCCAAGTACTGACTCCTAGATTGACCTTAAATAGATTTAAATAAATATTTGGGATTAAATATTTGGGGAAAGCTGGCTGCTTGACAGAGCAAGTGGAGCCTAATTCCTGCCTCGTCTGAATCTCTACTGCCATGGGTCACCACTGCCATTTTCCTTCTGAATGGGGCCCGACAACCAATGCTGTTTCCCTGACAGCTGAGGCAGGAGCAAGCAGATGAGCATGGGACCAAACTGCGCAGGGAGTTGGTCCCTCATCCAAGCACTGCCTTGCTGCTGTAAGGTCACTCTGACATCTACAGGAAATTCTAGGCTGCTTTAAATGCTGCTCTCCTGAGCAGAGAGGATTGTGATCAGACCTGTGAGACTTTACTAGGAAGAAGTCGCACCAAGCTGACTCTGGTGTCCTTTGGGAATGTTATGATCGATGATTTAAAAGTGTCCTGCAACTCTCTCATATATAAATCTGGCTTTGATGCCCGTGGGTACAATTTATCCATAGGCTCCAGTCCGATTCTTGCTGTGAGAAGTCCCCTCAGGCCTGACTTACCAGCAGATGCTCAGCTGAAGGTGAGGTGGGTCACCCTGGCCATTGAAGCTGTGTGGGCTCCAGTCAGACCCTGAAGGGGAGGCAGTTTTGGCTGGGTCCTGGGTGGCGACCCAGCACAAGGGAGGGGATGTAGGGAGCAACTTCTTTAATCATGTTCTAAATCTATATGTACTCCTTTAATCTTCTGGAAATCATGTTCACTTGGCATAAGCAAACTTGCAAGATCTTCTTGAGTTGCTGAATTAACCTGGGCTCTCAAATTGCACATTGTGTGCTTACTGCAAGCTTGGGGAGCAGCAGGACTTAAACTGTCCAAATGGTTAAACAAACCATTAGGTAAATGGTATGAAGAATGTTGTAGGCCACCCAAGTGAGTATCATTTTAGGGCACTGACAATTAAACTGTTGCAAGTTTAAAATGTTATCTCAGTCTTAGGATAAAAAGGGAGATGTACTCCAGTAGCCCTTTCTGTAGAAAGTGCATTAAGGTCTGGCTCTTTACGTTGGTAAAGGTAAAAGCCTAAGTAAAGACATTTTCAGGATCCTGTTGTGTTAAACTTTTTTCTCATCCTGCATAAAAGATGACCCTTTTCACTCTCCTGCATCCTCAGAGCAAATATAAAAGCTGCTGGCTCAGGTGCCCGCTGCAGGGAAGGGGGAAAGAGTCACGGAACAGGAACCAGAACAGCTGATACAAATTACTTTTCAAATTGGAGCAAATGCTCCCAGAAATATCACCTATTAAAAGATCAACTAACAAGTTCCTGCTGCAGCCCAAATAGCTCAACTGAAAAAAAAAAAAAAAGCCGGTAGTGTTCAGGCCGAGGTTTTTTGTGAGCTTTGCAATCTGAGATTTGTCAGTTTTGTACTTAGCACAATTGATGAGGCTCTGGGTAATATTTATTACAAAAACCTGCTGGATCCCTTTGAAAACCCGGGCCTTTAAGAGCTGAGAACAGACGTGTGACTCCTTTCCCTTGCCAAATCAAAGATGAGAACCACAGCAGATAGCCAGTCCACTGGATGCCAGGGATGGGGGGTGCTTTGCTGATTCTTCACCTGCTGATTTGATATACATTAATTTGAAAAATGCAGTAAGCCTCCCAATCCACTGGAGCCTGAAAGAGCAGTATAGTTTTGATGAGGTCACGCTTAACACTGTGTATGTTATTCCTACAGTTTCCAAGATGAACATGCTTTGGCTGCAAAAGCTCTAAAATAAGTATGGTTTGACTGCATCCTAATGGGTAGATTTTGTTGTCTTTGAGTGACTCCTGATCACTTTTCAAAGTCATGTGTGTAATCACTGTGAAACCTACAATTTTCATAATTATAAGTATTGGCTATTTTAAGGTTTATGGAATCTTCCTGTCACACATTTCTTGTTTCCCCAGTTAACTCCTGATGCTACCAGCTGGGAACTTGGAAGGTCTGTACCTTCCTGGCATGGGTAAGGATCTTATTGGTAAAAAGATATTTTAGCTATGGAAAAAGTCCATCAAAGAAGGGCTAACTGTTAAAACAAACCTCTGTAATTAGTTGGTTCTTAGAGCTAATGATAGTGAGACCAAGCCCTAAATTGGAGGCTGTAAAGTCCAAAGGCCACTTGAGTCCATCCAGTTGACAGGGTTATGTCTATTTATGCAACTCCTGATTGCACGTGAACTTCTGGTCATCTACTACTTGACTACCTAGACTTCAGCAAAGCCTTTGACACTGTCTCCCACGGTATTCTCCTGCAGAAGCTGGCAGCCCATGGCTTGGATGGGTACACTCTTGGCTGGGTAAGGAGCTGGCTGGAGGGCTGGGCTCAGAGAGTGGTGGTGAATGGAGTTAAATCCAGCTGGCTACCGGTCACAAGTGGTGTTCCCCAGGGGTCGGTGCTGGGGCCTGTCCTCTTCAGTATCTTTATTGATGATCTGGATGAGGGCATTGAGTGCACCCTCAGTAAGTTCGCATATGACACCAAATTGGCTGGGAGTGTGGATCTGCCTGGGGGTAGCGAGGCCCTACAGAGGGATCTGGACAGGCTGGAGAGCTGGGCTGAAGCCAATGGGATGAGGTTCAACAAGACCAAATGCCGAGTCCTGCACTTCAGCCACAACAACCCCAGGCAGCGCTATAGGCTTGGGGCGGAGTGGCTGGAGGACTGTGTGGAGGAAACAGACCTGGGGGTACTGATTGATGCTCGGATGAGCATGAGCCGACAGTGTGCCCGGGTGGCCAAGAAGGCCAACGGCATCCTGGCTTGCATCAAAAACAGTGTTACTAGCAGGAACAGGGAGGTAATTGTCCCCCTGTACTCGGCACTGGTGAGGCCGCACCTCGAGTACTGTGTTCAGTTTTGGGCCCCTCACTGCAAGAAAGACATCGAGGCCCTGGAACGCGTTCAGAGGAGGGCTACGAAGCTGGTGAGGGGTCTGGAGCACAGACTTAATGAAGAGCGGCTGAGGGAGCTGGGATTGTTCAGTCTGGAGAAGAGGAGGCTCAGGGGAGACCTTATAGCTCTCTATAACTTCCTGAAGGGAGGTTGTGGTGAGCTAGGGGTCGGCCTTTTCTCTCGTGTAGACAGTGATAGAACTAGAGGCAATGGCTTCAAGCTGCGCCAGGGGAGATTCAGGCTGGACATTAGGAAATATTACTTCTCGGAAAGAGTAGTCAGGCACTGGAATGCACTGCCCAGGGAGGTGGTGGAGTCACCGACCATGGGGGTGTTCAAGAAACGTTTGGATGTTGTATTGAGGGATATGATTTAGCTGAGACGTATTGGTGATGGTTGGACTGGATGATCTTTTAGGTCTTTTCCAATCTTCATAATTCTGTGATTCTGTGACTCAGGGCAGTTGCCGCTGTGGCTAATGCCGAATCAGGTATGGCTGAATGAGGTCTATCTATAATAGCCTAGCATAAGCAAACCAGGTTTTGCTGGTCAAGTGCTCAAAGGGTCCTTGTAATTTAGTGCAGTTAGCAGCAGGGCCTACCAGCAAGGTGCTAAACAAAGAATGATGTGTTAATGCCAATCATATCATAACAGAAAGTAGCAAGTCCAGGTAGGCATGCAATGAAATGCAACACCTCTACGGAAAGGGTTTGCAGTTTGGTTGAGGAGAACGCCCCAGCTGGGATGTGATAACAATCTGTGTCCTCATCCGGTAAGTAAGATAATTTTCTGTCTGCCCATATCGTACGTGGCACAGATCTCAGCTGTGGTGGACCAGTGGCCTTCAGCTGCTGACGGAGGAGGGCTTGCTGTTGGGGTTACACCGTTACCCACGTAGCCTGGTTTAAAATTAGTAAGGATGTTTCTCCATGGGTGGCAGTTGCACCTGTATGTTGCAGTGCAGATGTGTCTGTAATCAGGAAAGGGTTGGAGGGAGACGTGTTTTTTCTCCTGCAGAGTAGGAGGGTAAGATGAATAGTCGTTTGAACACAGTTACAGCTTTCTGTGTGGGTGAATTGCTGACGGTGTTTATTGTAAGACATTCCGCCTGGGGGAGGAGTAGGACAGCAGAGACTCTTCTGTCTCCCTCCAAGCACCATGCAAGCAAAACACTGCCAGCAGATGAATGCTTCTGTACCTCTGGCTTGCCACCCTCTCTGACACATATTCTGTATAGGAGCAGCATTGATGCAGACTCTTACAGCCACCCAGAAGGCCTTGTGCCACTGTACCCCATGTTTCATGTGAAAGCCGTATTTCACGTGAACTGCAAACAGAGTTAGTGCAAGTGGCTCTGGTCTTGTCTAACACCAGACCCACCAAGTTACCTAAACAAGATGAGTTAAGACCTAAATCTACCTATGCCATGAAAAAAAAAATTGTGTAGTTACTCATCACTGCATGCAGAACATGTATCTTGACACTCTGCTGTTTGTGCTTTAATGGCTGGATAAAATCAGGCTTCCCCTGCAGGACAGTGACCACTTGCCATACTGAGGTGGTATGGACAACAGCTGGCCACTGGCACTCCATTGCTCTCTAAAGCTTTTGTTCTAGATTTTTGACAATCTGTTGCATGGGTTGGGGTGTTGCACAACTTTGTTGGAGTATTTCCTGGGACCATCACCAAGCTACCTCAACTGCAATGGCTGAATTGTGTTATTCTCAAGCTATCAGCCAGTGACCTGTGGCCAATCTGCCAGTCCTGTATGGGTGCCTTGGTTATCTTAGAGTGGCACATCCCGGAGGGCAGCATGCAGTAGAAGGGGATGTCCCATGCTGTCCTGGGGACAAGAACAGGGTTTGTACTCCTGGCCAGGGAAAAGAATTTTGACTTGTCATCTGGGGAGAAGCAATTGTTTGCCACCACTTTTCCCTCCAGGTCCTCTCCAATACAGGAACAAATCATTTGTTCTACCTCTCTGTAGCGATGTTTCTGCCAGTGGCAGCATAAAAGGGAAATGACAGGGTATATGGAGCCAAGAGACAACAGAGTGTCTGTGCTGTGCCAGACAAACCCACCCAGTGCAATATATTAGGGAAAGGCTAGAGACAAGAGCTCTAATTCACGGTGGCTGTGATGCACTGTGTCTCCGAAGGTTTGTACAAAGCCTCTCCTTCCTCATATCAGCCCTCTTCTGTGAACATAGTAAAACACGCAAGGCTCTCTATATTCCCTGTGCACACTTCTTCGGGAGCATTGTTCTCGCTGGAAACCTTAAGCCTCAAAGTTGGCTGAATGAAGGCTAGAGGACAAGGTCATGGCCCTTCTGCTCTCCCTCCCCTGACATGCTCGCTTGACTGAAACCATGGAGCTAGATACTAATAAATCAGCAATCAGCCATACCCTTCTGAATAATCTTCTGTTCCCCTAAATTATCTCTTCCATCTAATATTGGTGATTTCATATAATTAATGCTAGAGAAGGGAAGGCCTATAGGAATGCAGGCTCTAGCTATGCAAGTTTCCCCTGTGTCTGAAAGAACTCTGCCTTAAGTAACTGTTGCCCTGATTTTAGGATTACTGCTGGAATAAGTTAAAACAGAGAAACCGAGTTGCCTGATGCATGGCAGAGGGGGCTAGAGCCATGAGGTCTTTGCTTTCGCCTCACTGCGCTGATAACATTTTACACAGGCAAACTGTGTGCTAATCCCAGAGCGGTTGGAAATCTCGGTGGGAAGGACACTGCCTGCCACTCCTGTATAATGGAGATGGAGCGTTTAGACACACGCAGGCTTACATAATTTTCCTGACTAAGTGACTTCCTCTTTGATAATGCATAAATCAGAGGTACCTTTAAACTGCTGTCCTGTTTTTCTGAAAGCCTGGGCAAAGCTGTGCAAGCTGGGGATAATGATCCCTTGATAAATGAGGGAACTTACCTTCCCAGGCAGGGGGGAAATGATGCAGGTGACAGTCTCATCAAAGGCACAGAGAAAGCCTTTGCAGAGGCTTAACCAATATCCCTGATATTCTTTTTGGTTATAGGGTGGTCTTCAGGTGGAGGAAGAGGATATTTTGGAGGGGATGGTTTCTCCCCCACTGACTTGGAGGGAAGAAGAATATGTATGTCTAGGGAGCAACCGTACTTGCTGAGCCACAGCATGGTGACAATCTCTCTGGCCCCTTCAGGGAATATCTGCTGTTTTCCGTCAAAATGCTCGTTACTCTAAAAAGATGAATTTGAAATCTGTTGGTGTATGGGTTTAGGGAAACATTAACTGGTGTGATGAACATCTGGACAAATGACATGTAGGCAGAGATGCTACAGTTTCCTACACAATATCTGTGCAGAAGTGGTCATACTTTATCCAAAGGGAGTTGTGTTCAAGAGCCAGTAATAAGTCCACAGATCTCATGAGTTTCATTTGTAAAATGTGTTACCAGAGGTTATAAAAAGGCTGCAAATGGAAGCCGTGCTGCTGCATTTGTTGAGCTTCTTTGGGAAAAGGGCAGCTGTCACCAGCTTCCTGAACTCTTCTCCAGCATGGAAACGGTGACTGTTGGCAAAGATGGTGGCTTTTCTCTTTCTTCTGTCTCTCCTGTTTTGCCTTTGCCTGTCGTGTAAACTCTCAGTGAGGAAGGTGAAGGGATCTTTTGACCTGGGTTTTCTCTGTCTTATTTTGGAAAGCTCATTGTGTCTGTTTTGGATCTTGCTCAGACGTAAACTGTTTGTTTATCTCTTCACAGAAGTAAAACACAAGGCTTTATGGATGTAGAATCAGTTCTTTACAACTCCTTGGGTAGAAGGTTTAATCCTCTCTTAAGGATGAGGAAAGGCACACAGACAGAGCTTCAATGACTGACTCGAGGCCTAATTATGGGTAGGGAGTAAGCTCGAGATTAAAAATAAGGTTTGAATTCAGCCCCTTAATGAATGCTCCTAGATCTCACTGCCTCATTTTATGCAGATGTACAAGCAGCATATGTTTTACAAAACAGACTCATCATGTTGACTCATCGGAAGGAACAGAAAAGGGAGTGTTTCTGTATTACCCACTATCTGCCTTTTGCGATGCACTTTCCCTGTCTCTGTACCTTAAACGCCCTCCTCACTGTGGTCTCGAAGTGTGTGTGCGTTTGTGAAGCACAGGCTTCCTTGCCAGATGGAAGTCTATGCAATCACACTTCAAAGGAAGGGGTAAAGGTGGAGGGGGAAGGAGGGGATTTTGGCAGGATGGAGCTGGTTGTGGAATCTGCCCCCTTGCCCTAGGAATGGTGCAGATGGGGAAGGCTGTCTGCCAGCGCCTGGACTGCTTGTTCTGGGGGGAGAAGGAAGCCTATAAATTAGTCTCTCTTTTTCTTTTTATCTCTATTTTAACATTTATTTATTTGTTCTTCCCTCTCTTCCCCCTCGTCCCTCCCTGCCATCAGCTGCAAAACTAATGGCATCGTGTCAAAACCTGTTAATGCATCTGCTATGCAGATTCAGGTTATCAAAAGTATTAGCTAAGCCAGTTTGTAAACACCTGGGGAACATCTGTCTGCCATCACACAGAAGACTCTGCATGGCAGGGAAAGTTAATAAATCTAATTGGTTATGAAGCAGTGTTAGGCTCTGGGTAATTCTTCCAGTGTCCCCAAAGCTGTTGCACGTACTCTCTCTGTGCATGACAGTAAGGAAGCCTGTGAAAGACTTGCCTTGGATTTGCCAAGTCGGACGTATTGATGGTTCATGGCATTAGTATGAAGTTCTTGTTCTGTTATTGCACCCTCTTCTCTCTAATGACTCCAGTGGTGATGGCAATGAGTGACTTTCCCCAGCCCATGGATGTTTCAAAATTGATAGTGGGCATGCTTTTTGTTTCTTCCATGTTGTGGTTTTGTTTAGTGACGGGGGCCTAAGGTGGTAGCTTCTGTAGGAAACTGCTAGAAGTCGCTCCCCTTTGTTCAGCGGACTCCGCTGGGCCTAGGGCAGACTCGCTGCTGGCCAAGGCCGAGCCGATTGGGAGCAGAATGTCCCGTGATAGTGCCTCTGCGATAATGTATTTAAGATGGGGAAAACAGAAAAAAAAAGAGAGAAGAGAAGATGTGAAGAAGCTGAGTGGGGCCAGAGGCCCAGAGGGGGAGGCGCAGGCCTCCGGGCCTTGCAGGCCTCACCCTCTGGCCTCTCGCCAGGTGGCCGACTGGGCCCAACTCAGCCCGGTCCGGCTGCAAGAGGTGGAGAGGAGAGAAGATGGGATGGATAATGTGAAGAGATCCTGAGAGGCTTCTGCCAGCCTGTTGTGAAGAATTTTTCTTGCGAGAGGAACGGCTGCAGGCGCCAAGGTCAGTGAAGAAGGAGGGGGAGGAGTAATGTGGCTCCTGGCCAAGATTCCCCTGCAGCCTGTGGTGACGATGATGGTGGAGCAGGTTGTCCCCCTGCAGCCCATGGAGGTCCCCGGAGGAGCAGAGATCCACCTGCAGCCCATGAAGGACCTTGCACCGGGGCAGGTGGATGCCTGAATGTGGCTGTGGCCCGTGGAGGGCCCGCTGGGACAGCCGTTCTGGAGAGACTGTACTCCGTGGAAGAGATAACCTACGCCGGAGCAGTTTAATGAAGGACTGTGGCGTATGGGTGGGACCCCACACTGGAGCAGGGGAGGGATGTGAGGAGTTCTTCCCCCAACTGTGAAGCAGCGGTGTTAAACAACGCATGATGAACTGACCGCAACCCTCATTCCCTCTTTCCCCCTGTGCCGCTCGGGGGGGGGAAGGTAGTAGAGATAATGTTAAGCTTGGGAAGAGGGAGGGGTGGAGGAGGTTTATCTTGTTTCTCTGTCTCATTATCCTTCTTATTTTCTGTAATAAATGAATAGTTTTTCCCCAAGTCGAGTCTGTTTTTGCCCGTGACAGTAACTTTAAGGATTTTTCCGTGTCCTTATCTCAAACCTTGAGCCATTTTTCTTAAATTATCTCCCCCTGTTCTCTCAGAGGGTGGGGGGAGTGAGATAGAGACTGCGTAGTCTGGTCCCGATTGGGGCTGAACTACGACATTCCAGCAAGTGTATATACTGCCTCTGGGACTTTTGCTACCAGTGGCAGAATCCTTGTTTCTCTGGTTAGCAAATGCTAACTGTGTCTCCAGTGGAAACTCTTTCCTTCCTCCTCCCCTAAGAAATACACTATAATTATCCAGGCCGAAGGTAGGAGAAGGATTCATGAGGTAGAAACCAAAGATAGAGGTGTTTTTAGCAAATTGATAGGTTTCTAAACAGTTGAGTAGCACAGTGAGAGCTGTTGAAGGACTGGCAGAAAGGATCAACAGCATGAATCCATCCAGCATGAGGGACAGCCACCTACATTGACTCAGCCTCCTGGCCACTGCTAGAAAATCTGAACAGGAGTTAAAAAGCCATCCCAAAGCTGTTTCCTCTACAGCGAGTCAGATAGGGTGGCTGAAAATCTGCTCTCCACTAGACTGCACTCTATATGAGGTTTTTACTGTTTTCTGACCTCAGTGAACCATGGCTGCTTCAGGGAAAAGGGGAATGTAAACAGCATGAGGAGGAAGCACTCTCAGAGAAACTGTGAAACAGCAGTCAGGAAGAAGCTGTCCTGTGCTCTGGAACATAGAATTCTACTACTTCAACCCATGTTAACAGGGCTCTGAGCAAGCTGATCTAGTTGAAGATGTCCCTGCCTCTTGCAGGAGGGTTGGACTACATGAGCTTTAAAGGTCCCTTCCACCACAAACTCTTCTATGATTCTAAGATTCCATGATTCTATGTGCTGCTTCTGGATCAGCTGGCTGAGCTCACTTTCCCAATCTGCAGCAAGTTTGGACTTCCTTGCTAGGTTCTTCTGGCTGTTCTGGGTGGTTGTGTCACAGATTAGTGGCTGGTTCCTCTTCGCAGTTCCAAGCATCTTGTTTCCACATAATGATCTAGGGAGAGACTCTGAAGAATCTTGGCTTTCACCATAGACTGGAGAGAGATAGTAACACTTTCCATACCTGGCTTTGGCTCTCCACCAAGCCTAGTAGCAGAGGGACCGACCCCAGCAGGCTCAGTCCCATAGCTGGCTGCCCTAGCAATGATGCACAAGGAGGCAGTATTGGCTGATGCCCGGTGTGCTGCTGTTAAAGAGCCCCACGAGCTGCTGCTCATGGGTTACCATGATGAGGTGCCTGAGGATCTAATTGACGTTACTGGAGATTCAGTTCCAGGAAAGTTGTGCTTTTGTCTCTCCCATTTCTAGAATGAGTATGCTGCTGACAGAAGTTTCCACAGGCCCTCCCATGGCTGGCAGTGTTTCAAAAGACAGAAATGGGGCAAGTGGGAAGGTCACAGGCCCTGGGTCTGAGTGGGAAAAGGTGGAACATTCCCAGAGTGCCTGTCAAGACAGCCCCAGTGAGTAGGAAGATGATCTTGACTGGGAAGACTCCACTGAGAAGGTTCCTGCTGTGACAGTTCTTGCTTTTGTGGATCAGCTAAAAACACTGACCCTGGATCCAGACTGGTTTTAAGGCTTGCTGTCACCATCCCTTTGGTGGCTGTAGCATCAACATCCCTGTATGTTAGACTATTCCCTGCTAATGGGGCTCTTAGTCCTCAGGAGACAGCACTTTATGGTCTTTTCCACAGTCAAGACACACTTGCTTCTACTCTTACCAGAGCTTATCAGTACCCTGCAGCTGTAACTGCTCCTACCCCTTCCCCTTGGTGCTGACTTGCAGGCTGGGGAGGTCACCATGCCACCTGGCAGCCCCTCCTGCTGTCCTAGTGCTCCCAGTGTCTTTGTCAGGCTGGGCACGTCAGGGCTTTGCTCCCCCGGGTAGTTTTGTTCCTTGCCCACCTGAGTGCTGATGCTATGGTAAAAATAACTGCACGGAAATGAGAGCACTGATTGGGATTTAAATAAAATTTACATAAAACTCTGCCTTGAGTACTAATTGATTAGGTGTTAAAAGCCCCTGAAAATGCATGAGGGGGGTTTGTCTGCCTAGCCAAATGGAGGGAAGCTATTAGGAGGGAGAGCAGAAGGCTTTCTGTGGTCTAACTGAAGCACTGCACTCCAGCCAGCTGGAGTGGTAGGAGATTTGCTGCTGGCAGGCAGGAGAGAGGCTCCCTTTTGCTGCGATGGGATTATGCTTCCAGCCTCGGTCCATGTTGTCTCTAGACCTCCTTCTTGCCCAGGTTGTGCTCGGCCCTGTGCAGGAGGAGAAGTATTTAGCTCCCGATCTTCTCCACGCCTCAGGGAAGCAGGAGGCAAATGCAATATTAAGAGGGAGGGAGAGGGGCTGTGTTGGTACGTGCATGTGCTCCATGGTAGCCCGTCAAAGCAACTTTTCCCCATCTATTACAAATATTATAAGGGACAGCTCTGCAGCTTGTGGTGACTTACTGGTTAATTAAGCAATGAGATGCACCACTCTGGGTGACACCTCCAATTAACTTGTTCCTCATACTGTCTATCTAATTTAATCTATCTAGGATTTTAAGTGCTCATGGCCATGGAGAGGCTGAGGGTAGGAAGGCCTTTAAATTTTACTGCAGCTTATAGTGCTGTCTGAATCCTTTGGCCACCGTTAGAAAATGGGTCACGTAAATGGACAAGCAGGGATGTTCAGTTGCTTCAGCCATTTCAAACGTCATTGAACAAACTTTCTGTGTCGGAGAGAACATTTGGCTTTCCCTGCACATGCACTGCACTCCTCACATCCCAGCAGGTCCTCAGTGAATTTCAACAGGTTGGGTTATGAGGCTTCTGCACTCAGTAGCTCCTTGCTACTCACTGCAAGAAGTCCTGCTGCCTGCGTAGAGATAGGGCCTGGTAGGGTATTGGTAACAGTTGGTGAGAGCCTCCCATTTGTGGATAGCTGGACGAATTAAGACAGACTAATTTTTCTACTTTCAGGATCTTCCAATTCAAAGGACCATGGTGTGGTTTTGATCTTGATGGGCGTCCTGATGGAGGCCACCTCCAGGTCAGGCTCACGGTCTGGTTCCCTGCAGCGCTGGGAAATGGCCCCGTCTCTTTCTTGGCCCACCTGAGCGGCAAACCGCCTTTCATTTGCACAGACATAGGCTTCCTTGGTCTATTTAGAGCCCACCACTTGGCCTGCCCAAAGCTAGGAAGGCCTATCTTCCTGTGAAAATTAAGGCTTTGTTCCAAGTTGGGGACAAACCCCACTCCAACATAATTACAAATATTGAAATCTTCTCCAGCATGGAGTTTCTTCTTCTTGCCTGCTGTACTCCCAAAGAGTGTATCAGGCTGCTGTGCAAATCTGAGGGTGATACTTCATGTAAGACAAAAGTTTCTCCCTGCTCAGCTTTGATGCCCTTTTGGCTTTTTTTTTTTTTTCATTTTTCAGAGAGATCTCGAGCTCACAAAATCCACAGACATTCAAGAATCCCCTTTTTGTGCCATTAATTTTTCTCTACAATGGGTCATTAAGTACATGGGAGCTGCTATAAACCTCGATCTATCTCAACCTTGGCATACACTACACTTTTACCTTGAGATGACAACAAATTCCCAAATGGGAGCACTTTCTCATACTTCCCGCTCCACCCCCAAACCCAACCATTTAGATTGTGCAAATATTTTGCTCAAATTCTCCTTCTCAACATTTCTCCCTGCATATATCTGTGCCCTCAGATATTTTGAAACTTCCAGTGTCCCTGGCACTGAGCTGTACCTTTGTGACTTGTTTTTGTGTATGTAACTATGGCAGATCTACCCTGATCAATGCAAAAATGTGGAGTTTCCAAGCAAAATAGAGCGAGTAGCCACCCTACGCTAGGTACGTAGTGGATCACCTGTGCTTGGACCACTGCAGTTCCAAAAAAGATGTGAGCAGACACCCTTGTGGTTTTTCCAGTGCTACAGAGGTTAATTCTAGTTCGTCTGCCAGGTGAGGTTGTTACATGCTGCTTATCTAATCTTTTCTTCGCAATAGCACTTGGCTGTTGCTATGTTGTCCGGGATTTTTACCAGAATGGTAATGGTAATGCCTGGGGAGCAAAGTTGAACAATCCAGATCTGAGTCCTGCAGTGCTGGGAGATGGGAGTGTCCAAAGATGGTAGAAACCAGACGGAGAGAGACGGGACTTCTCTTGCCCTGGCCCAGTTCTTACCCTGTTTCAATGCCCATATTTTACATATTTAAATATCAACCTCAGGCTGAGTACACAGCACAGTTAGCATAGCATATACTACATATACTTTTGAAAGATAGAATTCTTCCTCGAATACCAAGTGCACTTGGTTTTTATTTTCAAGTTACATATCATATCCTCTGAGTGAAGTGTAAAAGCGGAGCTGCTCTGTTCTGTGTGGATATTGAGGAGCCCATAGCGTCTGTTGTTCCAGGAAGAGTTCGTTCCTTTTCACGTGTCCAAGATCTCTTTGTCTTACAACACACAACACCCTGCCAGCCTGTGTAGCGCTGCTGCCATCTGACCAGGCACTGCAGCAGGGCTGGAGACACCTTTTGCAATATGCTTTTGGGATAAATTTAAGTGGACTCCAGAGCTGCGGGTGCCACTGAAGTAACATCTCTGTGCAACTGAACAACATGTGTTCGGTATCCAAAGTGGAGATGACTGAAAGCAGGTGTCTGCATGCAATACGCTGATTTTCCAGTGTTGAAAATATGTCTAGCCATCTGAGTCTTTGACAAAGTATCCAGCCCAGCCCCAGTGCTCAATTTATCTCTGATTTCCAACATTACTTTCACCACAAAAGTGTTTGAGCCCCACTCAGCAGTATATTATGTTAGAAGCCTGATAAGCTTATATGCAACTAAATAGGCGGATTTCTGAAGAGAGGAAATAACTTTGAAATATGAGTACTTAACTGTCCAGTGCATTGGCTTATCAAATGTGTTTGGAATGAAACTCAATCTCTGTTTGTTTCCATTATATTTATCTTGTGTCAGGCTTATAGTTCAATATTGCTACAATTGTCAAGACTTAGAAAGGTTTACTCCCTTACATCTTCAGAATTTTTCTTTTCCACCTTTCTGTACATCACTGGAGACAGTCATGGCTGAGGACAGGATGCAGATGACAGAGTGGTGGTGGAGCTTTATATACCTTTAATGTGTCCTGCTCACATGCTCAAGATGTTTGCTAAGCTTATTAGTTCTCCTGCTAGTCTGAACTCTTTTTAGCCCTTCTCTGATGGAGCAGGGATGCTACTTCCTAGTATCACCTGGGAATTTTGTTTAAAAAATTCCCTTTTAATGTAGAGATCCACAACAATGACAGCACTTATGCTCTGTCTAACCTCTTCCAATGCCACATTACAATGGTGGCATACTACAGGTCTTAAGTTTGTAACAGTTTGTTGAAAGCATCCTGTAGCCTCTAAATGGAGCATTTCTTGTATTGCTGCCAGTGATGACCAGGCAACAATCTCAATGCTGTGACTGGCCTGATTTATTCCTCTACAGAGCAGGACACCTGCCCAGAGCTCCTCATACACTCACAGAGGTTGAAATGGTCAGGATAAGATCAGTTCCGCATTGCCGTATTTCCTAGGAGAGCTTAGCCTTAAAAGCAATTACCTCAGCCTTTTCATGCATATCCCCTGTTTCCTAATGTTACCCCTTCTCCTTAGCTGGAGAAAATCCAGAGACTTTCTCTCAGTGATGGTGAATGGAGAGAGTGGCTGGCAGAGCAGTGAAGGCTCACTGCCTCCAAAACAGCTGCATCTTATTTGAGCCATTTCAACCACCTCCTGTTATTCTAGTGATCACAAAGGAGATAACTCATTATCAACTCTCTTAGAATCTTCAGAACAACTTTAGGTTCCTGGGTGCTGCTGGTTTTAATTTATTTTTGCTTGTAAATCCAAGCTCTTTTAATCATGTGTGTTCTACTATGTGTTAATAGGTATTTTAAGTAAGATCTTTTAAGAGTTTCTTAGAGATTACTGCTGCAAAGAGAAAGAAGGAAATCACTTTCCTGTACACATGATAAATTCAGAGCCCAGTATTACAAGGTTTTTCCAGAACTGAAAACAGTTATGGTGTTTTGGAGGCAAAACCATAGATTCACGGTGGAAGATACTCAGGAGGTCATTCAGACCTTGCCTAAAGCAGGGTCAATGATCCAACTCACCCCACCTCTCTGTCTTACATACACTGTAATCTGAGCTCTGACTGTACCCATAAAGCACTGATGGAAAAAAAAAAAAACACCACAAACCTCGAAACATTATATGTCACTTTGAAGCACAGCAGCAAACACTACCTTTTTTTTTTCTCCTACAATATAAGCAATCTCTTGTGCTAACGGTAAACCGCAACATCTCTATCTGATAGCACAGTTCCTTAGAAGTCTGTTGCACATGGCTGCCACTGGTTTCCGTCCAGACCTGCTTCTGCATTTCAAGTTGTTAGGAAATGCTGGGGTCTGAGCGCAGTGAGCTCGGTGTTCAGGGAGTGGGGCTGCGTGCAGCACACGGCAGCTGCGGGTGAGGCGCTGCAGACATAGATGTCACTGTATGTAGGGCTCTAGGACCCAAATCCAACACAAATAAATTTGGTGCAGATGTCCTGATATTTTAAGCACCTACCTTAAGGGGCGGGGGAATAAAACTGTCTTTCCTGAAGTGAGTGGTCTCACCTCTGTGCTGCCACGCCTGTGCCAAGGGAGACCCTGGAGGGCAGCTCCAGCTTTTGGATGGGGTGTACGGCTAGCAAGCTCTGGTGATCTCAATCTTGCTCTCAGCTTCTTGTGTGTGCAGGGTAAATCTTACAGTCCTTGGGAGAAGATTTACAACAGTACATAGGTGCCTGACACGAGTCATACTAGGATCTTCACAAACTCCAAGGCACTTCATTCAGTCCCTCATGGCAGGATCCTGAATTTATCTGTGAGGAGACGCTATTGTATGCTTTATGGGCCACCACTCTGGAGAATGGAGCTCTGCTTGAGCCCAAGGGACCTGAATGAGAAATGGCGGAAATGATGCAGCACTGGGAAACTTAACTCAGCAGAAGCTCCTGAGGCTGGGGCCTCACGAGCGAGCTGTCTTTCTCTGCCAGGGCTCAGCCCAGCTTTCCAACCAGGTAACCATCTTCAAATAGACATGGTTAAAAAAAGGAAAAAAAAAGTCAGCTTTTCATATTTTTCTTTTTTTACTTGCCCAAATGTGGATTTTCCCCCACTTTCTAATTACCTTGGTCTATAGTTCAGATTTGACAGTGGTCACCCAATGGGCAGGTTTTCTACACACCTTGCATGTCTCTTAGTGACTAAAATCCTGTTGACGAGCTCTCTGTACCAGGTTGCCGTGCAGTCAGAACATGCTTCTTAGAGACACAGGAAGCACCAATGAGTGAAATTGCTTTTCTTCAGCTAAATATGCCATGCATTTAAAACGTCTGTCATAAGTTCTTCCACGCATAGTGATGGAAGGTGTGTGGGCTGGAACTATGCCTTAGCCAGAGATATTGTAGAGATCTAACAGAAACATTGAGAGTGGAATGGATGGGGATAAGCAGCACCAGAGGACATGGCAGAAGGACTGCTGTTGATGACACCTAAACTAGAAGATTATCAAGATCACAGAACATCTTCCAGCTTCTCAAAACATCCAGACTGGGAATAAAGCAAAAGATTGACTGAAGCTATTAAGAGGTAAGATAAAGGATGAGCCTGGAGCCATTAAAGACAGACAGGTAAGGACACTAAAGACAATAAGTAAATTAGCAATATTTCCTAACATTCTGAAAGGTGGAACAGAGTGGGGAGACAAAAGATCACAACTACTGTGAACCCTTAAAGTGAAGGGAAGGCAGGTTCAAAACGAGGTCATGGTCATCTGCCTAAGAGGAACTCTAGAGATGTGATGACTCATTAGCTCGTGTCCCTTGTCTTTCTGTCATAGAATCATAGAATGGTTTGGGTTGGAAGGAACATTTAAAGGTCATCTAGTTCAACCCCCCTGCATCTCCAACTAGATCAGATTGCTCAGAGCCTCATCCAACCTGGCCTTGAATGTTTCCAGGGATGGGGCATCCACCACCTTTTGGGCAACCTGTGCCTGTGTTCCACTACCCTCATTGTAAAAAAATTCTTCCTTATATCTAATCTAAGTCTGCCTCCTCCTATTTCAAAACCATTACCCCTTGTCCCATCACAGCAGGTCCTGCTAAAGAGTTTCTCCCCATTGTTCTTGTAAGCCCCCTTTAGGGACTAAAAGGCCACTATAAGGTCTCCCCGGAGCCTCCTCTTCTCCAGGCGGAACAGCCGCAGGTCTCTCAGCCTGTCCTCATAGGAGAGGTCCTCCAGCCCTCTGATCATCTTTGTGGCCCTCCTCTGGAGCCTCTCCAACTGGTCCATGTCTTTTTTATGTTGGGGGCTCCAGATCTGCACCCAGTACTCCAGGTTTCGTCTGATGAGAGCAGACTAGAGGGGAAGAATCACCTACCTTGACCTGCTGGCCATGCTTCTTTGATGCAGCCCAGGGTGCAGTTGGCTTTCTGGGCTGCAAGTGCACATTGCTGGCTCATCTTGAGCTTCTTCTCCACCAGCACTCCCAAGTCCCTCTCCTCAGGGCTGCTCACAATCCATTCTCTGCCCAGCCTGGATTTGTGCTTCGGATTGCCCTGACTCGTATTCAGGAACTTGGCCTTGCTGAACTTCATGAGGCTTGCACAGGCTCACCTCTCCAGCCTGTCAAGGTCCCTCTGGATGGCACCCCTTCCCTCCAGCGTGTAGACTGCACCACACAGCTTGGTGTCATCAGCAAACTTGCTGAGGGTGCACTCTATCCCACTGTCCATGTCGCTGACAAATATGTTAAATAGTGTCTTTGCAAGGAGTCCTAGCTAGAGCACATAGGTACACACCTATTGGTACCTGAGAACATGTGGGAATGAAAGAAGGAGTGTGAATGAAATCAGTGATTTAGAATAAAATAATCTCCCCTAATAAGGTCTCTCATTGAACTCTGCTGCATTATTTGAGATCTGTGCAGCAGCAGAGCACTCTGGTTCCTAGCAAAACAGTCAAAGTGTGATAAACCCTAAAAGATGGTGTTCTGCATGAGGAACATAGAACATTCACATACAGCTCTGTGAAGGTAGGTGTGTGGTCCAAAGCCTGTAGTTAAATTAATTCTTAAAGCTCCTCAGTTTGACATTGCTTTCCTCTCCATATAGAGTGTAACTGAAGGAGGGATAGTTTTCTCTCCTCCTCTGCTTCTTTCATTCTCTACCACCTGTTCACACAGATGATGGCTTCTGTCACCAAAGTCTATACATACTATGTTGAATGAACAAGCCCTGATGCATGGCTGTAGTCTTGAGGCAAAGGTGTGCTGGGAATATTAAAATGGTAGGCTGTGAAGGAGAGGAGAGAAGCTCTACAGATTATATAGGTTCTTCCTTGTCTTAATTTCTCTGTAAACCCTGGCTCTAACTCATGTGTGAGCTGCAAGACAGCTGCCAGACTGAACACTGCTTATATCTGGTAAGAAAATGAGGGTTGGGCTAGTGGAATAAGGAGAAGCAATGACTTCATCCCAGTTGGCAGATGGCTCCTGGCTACTGACTGGACCCAGTGCTCATCTCCCCAGGGAGACTGGAAGTGACAGCAATTTTATCCTCCCCTCTGTCTAGAAGCTCCTCAGGGTGCTCAGATAACACGAATGTCTGAAGTCCTCACACACTTTTTCCCCCACCCCATTTTCTCTCAGAAACATGCTCTGTGCCTGAATGCAAAATGACTTCTTTATTCCTTCTGCTCAGCCACAGCCCTGCTGACTTCAAGCACAGGTCCTGCTGTGCGAGGCTACAACCGCAGATAACACTGGAGCAGTTTTGAGGCTGTATAAAGGAGTCAGTGCTCAGAGGGTGCCTGGATGCTGCCTGTCTTTCTGCCTACCTGCTGCGTACACTGAGGTGTGACTGGTCTGGTGGTGGAGAGTGGCTGATGGGACCGGATCCCTGCAGGTTTTCATTTGCGTGGTATGTCTCCCTACAGGCTGGGCTTGCATTAAAGCACACCTGCTGTACATGATACAGCAATGCCTTCCCTGTGTACCCCACCTGCACAATGGCATTTGGTGAGCAGCAGCTCTGCTTTCACCTTATCCACTACCTTGGTCAGTCTGTAAAGCTTCCTAACATCCTCTTTGCCAAAGCAAAGACCCCAGCCTTTTTGGTCTCTCCTCCTAAGGTGGCTGCTCCTTACTCTTCACCATTTTAGTTGCTCTTCTCCATGCCTTCTCTGACTCCACTCTGCCCTCCTGGGGAGCAGAGACCAAAACTGCCCACTGTTCCCCAGAGCTGAGTGCACCTGGGTTTTGTATGGTGGCAAAGTGATACAAAGGAAGAGGACTGTACAGTTGCATCCTGTTCCAGTCAAGAATCATCATCTTCAGCCAGTGCTACCTTTATCCCCTCTTCCCATCCATTCCTGGTATTGGACAAAGCTATTTTCACCAATCATTTTAGCTGTGATATTTCCCCAAACTTCTCTGTCCTTGTAAACACAACAGTGAACAGAGAAACATTCACAGGGTGTGTGCAAGAGAGAGAGAGACCCTGACTTCTTGTTCTACACATGTGGGGACAGCTCAGCTCAAAGCTCAGACTCCCTTCCAAGCAATGTGGTGAAGGAAGCTCCAGTGCATGCATCCTGGAGGCTGCACCTCTGCAGCCACTTCTACTGCAACAGAGCAGGGAATGACCCAGAGAGGAGTGGAGGTGAGGGCTACTGATGATAGAAGCGGCTTGAGGGAATTCTGAGGTGGACTAGCTGCCTGAGTTAGCAGTTGTCTAGCGGAGAACCTCTCCTAAACCAATCTTGCAGAGTGTCCATCAGCGAGTATTTCTGATGACCTTGCTGAAAGGTCTGCTATGAGGCAGAGGAGCAAGAATGAAGGAAGAAGGAAGAACTTCCCTGGCTCTCTTCCTGAGTGTGAAATGCTGAAGTTCTAGATAGCTTTGGATTTTAGTGGAGAAGAACAACCAAGAGAGAAAGGAAAGAAAGCACAGGCAGTTTCTGTGGACAGAATAACAGCAGTGACTTACAATATCTAAAACTGAAATGTCCCTGCATGTGGGCCATGCTCTTTTTAAAAAAAAAAAAAAAAAAGTGTAGCATTTAGAAATTGCATATGTTCTCCAGACTTTTGCCATTTTATTCAACATCTTTCAGCTAGGAAAGTGGGAGAAAGGGGACACCCTGTGCCCTGTTATGGCATGACTGTGGCTTTGGGAAACCTGCTTGGGTTCTGGTGGCATTGCATGTGCCAGTTGGATGCACTGGGGGAGACGGCAGTGGGTGAGGGCACCACTAGCCAGGGAGGGGTTCTCAGCTGGTTGAGCACAGCACAGGGACTTCTAAGGGACTGTGGCACGGCAGGACTGAGGCATCCTGTCCTCAGCTCCTGAGGTATGGCTGGGGAAAATGTACGTTGTGTGGGAGGCCAGAATATCCTTCAAGGTGCTGAAACAGTCTAGAAACAACCTGTTTTCACCCCGGTCCTTTTGCTGAACTCAGATCCACAGTGGAGACAAGTAACTTGGGCCTTCTGAGTCTTAGTGTCATCAGCTAAAAAATGGGGCTAATATCAAGCTTACCTACTTTCCACTGAGTTGTAGCTAATTAGAGTTAGCGTTAGTTAATGTTTGTACAGTTCTTGGATGCGAAAATGGCGATATCATGCTAAGTATTACTCCTGATGCCCAAACACCATGATTCTTCATAACCAGAGCAGTCAATTAAATCAGCTGAAAGTGGAGACATGTAGCATTGAGGAAGGCAGGGGAGATATACAAAAACATAATACTGTATGCATGATGTCCTGCAGCTGCAGAGGGCAGGGAAAGCTTGGTTCCTGCTGCTTAGGGAGCCAGAGAGAGAGATCTCTGTTTGTGTAGGAGGGCAGACGTTCTCCAACAGCTTAGGGTTGCTGCTGCAGCAGTCCACTGGCTGAGGAAAGGAAGAGTCAGTTCCCAACAGATTTATGGGACAGGGTGCTCTGCTCAAGTCTCACATGGCCCTTGCTTATATTCTGTCGAGGATGCTGATTCTCTGTGAGGTCTACAGGACAAAACTGAGCAGCACTGCCCAGAGAGTGAAGGCCAACTCTGACTCATATCTGTCAGCCAGCACCATTTTCAGTGGCAGCAAGGATGGGGCAGCACAGGGCAGGATTTCACCAGCCATGGTGCAGGACAGCTCTGGGCATAACACAGCCTGGTAGGTATGCCATCTCCAGCAGGAGATCCTTTTCACCCAAGGTTTTCATGCCAGCTGTGGGCAATGAGCAGACACCCAGGGAGAACATGGGAGGAGCAGGGTGGGAACAGAGCCGTCTCTGTTCCCAGCAAGACACTGTCCTGAAAGGGAAAGTAGTGGAATTTGGTTGAAACTCAAAGGATTTAGAAGTATGTGATGTGATGCCATTTCCCAAACTTGGATTTTATCCAAGACACTTAGTTCAATACCCCTTTTTTTTTTTTTTGCAATTGATCTGGAATGATTACCCATGTCAGGACCTTCACTTGCACTCTCTTTCAAGAGTCCCCAGCCACATGGAGGTCTGACCTGTACAGGCATGATCCACCAGGGAGGCAGAGGGAGGATTGCTACACTCTGAATCACCAATGTGGTTTCTTACAGATCCCCAGTGCTAACATACATAGTGGAGGACTTGGCTACAGCTCCCATTGGCCAGCTTCCATTCTCTGGAATTGGATTCTGTTGCCTTTAATTCCCCCTTCTCACACGCCTGCACATGTGTACCCCATGGTTTCAGAGGGAAAGCCACCTCTGCTTTCTGTCTAAAACTCCTGCACAGTGGTGGAGCTGGCTTATCCTTTTCAGGAACAGGCTCAATTTCAGTGCCACGAGACATGAATTACGTGTGTGGAAAGGTTATAAAAACTGCTTGGGAATGTTTGGAACCTTTGGAAGGAAGACGCAATCTTGAGATGAGAATTGGTATTAAAATGTCACCTGTTTTGACTGCTGGCGTGATCATGGCCTGTGAGTTTGACTAGGGAGAGGTGTCCTCGTGATGCTGTAAGGCAAAGATTGCTGACACTAAGCATATTCCATTTATGAAGCCATAAAAGTGTCTGTACTAGGTAACTGATTTAGGATTTTGTTTCTCCTTCCTCCTCCTCTCCTTGTCCTATGTTTTTTCTTCAGCCTCTTCCCCTTCCCCAACTAGCTCTTTTCCTCCCAGAGAAGTCAAGTATCTCCCACTGTCAGAATGATTATTCTCCCCTGTATTAGAATGAATTATTAGTCTCTGTCTAGTTGCCTCCATAATTAAGTGCCACATGAAAGAATATCCTTGTAAGTAACCATGGCAGTTGCTCTCTGTGGGGCTGCTGGGAGCGTGGTACAGCTCTCCATCAGCCTTGGTGCAGGGCGGTAGGTGTTCTGTATGCAGACGCATTCACACTCAGCCTCTGACACAGGTAGGACACACACAAGCTGCCATGCTTGTAGCTGGTGCATGTACCTGCTCAAGATGGATGTGTGCACAGATGATCTCTTTGCGCTCATTTGCAGGCTGCTACATATATCCCAGCTGATGTGTGTATACACAGGGGCACACATTCAGCCCTCCTGACAGGTACCCAGCCTTACACAGGCCTGTACACTCCTGACCAAGGACTGAGCCCCTGCATACCTCCAGCTTGTCTTTTCCATTTTCCTGACTCAAAACCATCAGTCTAGTCCTGTCCTGTCTCAGTATACACCCTAGATAACACCCACATTAAGAGGAAGCTCTCTGGTGAGAGCTGGGGTGAAGCGAGAGGTGGTGAGTAGAGAAGGGATATTAGACAGCCATAAAGTGTAAAGAACACCCCACCCGTCCTATAAATATCCAAGCAGCTCCTCTGCTTCCTAGCAGCACTAATGAGGCTCAACAGGAGTGATGGAGGGCAACAAAGGAATCACTGATAAACAATCAGAGATGGTGCTCGGCTGCTAATGGGACTAATGAGCTGCTTTGCATAACCTGAGAGGGAGGAGGAAGAGAAGCAGATGGGCTCTTGGAGGGAAGGCCAGTGGCAGCAGGAGCACCACAAGGAGTGTCCTGCAGCATAGCAGTGCTTGCTGCTCTCCTTCTGGCCTCTCCCTGGCCAGAGGCACTGACCGCAGGAGAGCCAGCACTGGGCAGCTCTGCCTGCGTGGCTCAGGCACAGCCTGCATCGTGGTGTGAACCACCACTTAATACAACGTGCCTCAGCCCACATAGTAGATCTTGTATAGTCCTTGTAGGCAGAGCACCAGAGAGGTTAATCCAACCATTTACTGAGGAAAGAGGGACATGTCTTCTGTAACTCCAGTGGCCAAGACACAGACATGTGGACCTCCAAAGGACAAATGGCCCTACTCTTAGAGATATCCAAGTTAGAGCAGAGGTGTCAGACTCTGAAAGTGCATTTACTGTGGCAGGCTGGATTGATTGAACACTGATTGACTGAACACTTGAACAGGTTGTCCAGAGCAGGGTGGATGCCCCATCCCTGGTAACATTCAAGGCCAGGTTGGACAGAGCTCTGAGTAACCTGATCTAGTTGGAGATGTCCCTGCTTCTTGCAAGGGAGTTGGACCGGATGACCCTTGAGGGTCCCTTCCAACCCTAATCATTCTATGATTCTATGATTACCAACTTGTCTGTCTTCTGAGTTGGCACCAGGTGTGAGTAGGCAGATACCCTTGGTGGTACTATCTTATTTTGAGGAGGAATAGCATCTTATTCCCTACCTTTTGCCAGTAGGAACTGGCACCTACAGTGCAGCTGTAGGTGAGAAACTCAGGCTTCACAGAGGGTTGGCAGCTGTGGTGTGGTTGAGGAAGGAGTGTACAGGAAAAGGAACAAGAGATCAAGTCATATGGTGCAAAGGAGAGATGCTAATCTGTGCCTGAGTCTGCCAGGTAGAAGCAAGAGGAGAGTCTTCCCCAGCCCACACCACCAAGGTTTTACAAAGATTTTGTGACTTAAAAACCAGAGTGGCCTGGTGCATTCTGGCAATGCATGGCGAAAACATGACGTGGATTTTCCAGCTTGAGAATGTGACAAAGTCAAACCACATTGGGGTCACTTTTCCTTGGCACATTAGTGCCACTTCCTCTATGATTGCTAATGTGAGACCAGAGAAAGTATGGTGCCCAGTTTTTCCTCTTACATCTGATTGCTGATCTTTCCAGCACTGCTGAGTGAGAGCAGGAACACTGTCTCTGTCACCCTGTTTCAGTCCTTGACCCCTCTGCTGAGGCTGTGGGCAACCAAAGAAGCTATGATCTCTATTGCAATCCAGACAAGAGCTTGCTAATAACTGGCCTGAGGTCCATTAATGGCTTTCCCTTTTGCAGAGGCTCCCCGAACAGCCTGAAGACAATGATGACCGTGTAGCAAGAGCAGCAGGTTAGAAAGGCTGCAGCATTGCTCTCGTTTGAATTCAGAAGCAGATGCTATAAATTATCTTGCAAATGGAGCTGTAGGAATGATTTTCTGCCTCGCCTCCATAATTTGTTGGCACTTTATCTAGGTGCACAGCTGCGGGTGGGGTGTCCTCGCAGGAGGGAGAAAGCACTGAGCTCTCTGCCTACTTATTAGCTTGTACTGAGAGGAGCACTCCTCTCCTCTAGGAGAGAGAAGCTGATGAAAACCTTTTTTTTTCCACGAGGGCACGCTGTGTGCAAGTATGTACACTGACTCACACTCCTGAGATGGTCTCCAGTGTAGGGGACATCTCTAGCATGAGATGGACCTAGAGAACCAGTTCCGTAATCAGAGCAGCCTATGGCCTACGTAAAGCCACCAAATACTCAGATGGCCTCTGCTTCTCTGACTTTTGCAAGGAAAGAGGGTAATGGAAAGGGATAATGCAGTACTGGGCAGGGGAGAATTACAGTTCTATGTTGACCTGAAGCCAGCCAGTTGGGATGCCCTCAGTGTTGGGCCAGGAGAGGCTCCATGTCCTGGTGGTGTTCACATCTGCCCTCTGTAGTTTCAGGAAAGACATTTTCTTCCCAAACTAGAAACAGCACCAACTAAACAAAAACAAACAAAAAAAAATCCCAGCATCCTAGAGGAAGCAGAAGAGCATTTACCAGCTGGAAAGAAGATATTTCCACACTAATCAGCTGCAGTATGGTCACTCAGGGCAGCAACAACCACCCTTTCCTGTATTGTAGGGACCAGACCCTGAATGGACATGCTAGGAAATATTTCTATTGGGCAGGTCTATCTGGTGTCCTTCCTCCTCTTTTTGCTTCTCTCTGACTAACTTTTGGGAAAGGAAACATGGGGAGGAGGCGAGTGGAGAATGAAGTGTGCCAGCAGCTAGAGAAAACAAGTACATGTGCTCTCAGGTACCAGTGCCAGGATCAGTAGCAGGCAAACAGGTTACAAAACTGTGCTCCAAATGAGCAATCTTAGCACCTCTGGATCCTGAAGGGAAAAAGGTACACAGGCGTTAGGACCTGCACAGCAGTACCCTTTCCTTTCTCTGGGGAAGGAGCTGGCAATAAATGTCAATCACAGCCTGAAGCTGGCAAAGCAGTTACAGAAAGCAGACTGGGCAGAGACCGATGGCAGTAGATAACAACCTCCCATTGCTCTCTGCAGTTTTGCATTGCAAGGCTTTCCCTCCTTAGTGCTACAGGCTGGCCTCCAGCCCTTCTATCATCCCACCTAGTCAAGTGTCACCACCACCAGCATGGCAGTGCCAAACTATAACAGCAAAATTAATGTGGCATCTTGTCCGTCCTGTTTTCATGTTCTGCCCCAGTCCCCTATCAAGGATTTCACTTGTAAACTCTTGGGACACACAAAATCTACACACTTAAATGTGTGTGTGCACAAGGCTCCGGCCTCCATTAGTTTTGTGTCGCTGAAGTCACTAAAGATAACATTATATTACCCATCACATTAACAGAGAGGTACATTTCTTTTTCTGATCAGCCATCAGGACAATATTTGAAAAGATGGATTGCAGATTTTGAGCCAACCATGTATTTTTTATTTCTTTTCCTTGCAATTTTCTCCATGCAGATACATGCATGGAAAAACTCCTGCAGGGTTTTTCTACAGGGCTCCTCTGCAACTATTCAAAGCTTTCAGAAGGTGATCCTGGGGGAGCATTTTCAGTAGCCCTTGGAGGCAGGGCAGTGACACAGGGACACTCACAGCAAGACACAGAGTGCTCAACTCAAGTTGTACAGTTGGAATAAATACAGGCAGCACAACAGCTCCATGGCCATGGGAACGTGACACATTCCTCTGCCCTTTAGACAAGGTGTTTTAACCTCTTACACCTCATTCCTGCCTTCCATCTGCAAAATAGAGATACCTAAATATTTTTATCACCTACTTGGATTTTAAGTTCTTTGGAGAAAAGTTTTTGTTTTTTTTTTTTTACAATATGCATAGCAGTGTCTCTTTGGGTTTCTGAGCACCACCATACCATAGATAGATAGTTTCAGTTAATATTAAAGCTGATCATTTTTAGTAAGCGATGATGTAATGATGCTCTTTGCAAGAGGATGAAAGCTATGGTTGGAGTCCTGTTCCGGTTCTTATTATATCAGTATCTTCTGTATCTCTTAATTTCACTCTCCCTCATCTTCAAATTTCCTTTTCCTCTTGAATTCTTTAATGCCGTGCTGCTGTGGCAAAACAGCTGCCATGTACCACCCTGGCCTTGACATATGTGTATGCAGGCAATGGGAGGCGACAGATGGGAATCAAGTCCTCTTATTTTGGAATAGAATTTCAATTTCATAGTCCAAAATCTGCAATCAAGAAGGATTTTAATACTTATGTTTCTATTGACACCTTGGGACACATTTATACACTGAAGATGCATGGTGGAAGGGCAAAAAACTAGAATGTGCTCAAACCTTCACAGACATGATTCTATGATTCTATGATTTGGCCTGCAACAGTCACCTACACATGCCCAGGAGCTCATCCTCTGTCATCTATGAAGACACCCATTTCTGGGGGCTATGTAATATCTGAGCACTTACATACATCAAATAGAATATTTTCAAATGCATCTAGTTGAGGCAAGGGGTGTCTGTAATCATCTTTCACTTCTCCAGCATCCCTAACGGACAAAGTTCTCTTTCTCTAGTAGATTGCTCCAGCAGAAGCACCATAGGACCTGTTGCCATGGAAACAAAACCTTTTCCTTCTCATATTTCAATAATGTATTGAAGGTTTTCAGGGCCTTTTCCCCTTTTTCCTCTGCTTGGTCTTTCAGCATTTATTGTGCATCGTATGTTGGAAGTGCAATGCTCTTATTCTTCAAAACCCAAACAAAAAAATTCTGCAAAATTGTTATCTCAACTGACCCTCTCTCTGCCATCCTTCCCCTTATTCCTTGTCTCTGTCATTTGATGTCTTAGGCTTTCTGTGGCATCTGACTCAGAAACAGTGATTTGCTTTATGTGACACAAAGTTCCTTTGCCTGTGCCCAAAAGCTCTCCCCGAGGGTGAGGGAGAAGCCCTGCTGTTGAGGACCTGTCTTGGAGATGAAGTCTTTCCCTGTTACACAATGCAGTTGAATGTCTTTTGGGGTATTGAGGGTGAGGAGGCAGGAGGTGTAAGGATTTCCACTCATGGGAAGAAAGTGATGAAATGTGCTTTCACAGCAATGATTTCCATCTCTGCAGTTTCAATGTCTTACAGCCTCTACTGTGAAACCTACAACCCCAGCCTGCTTCATTGCATAGAACTGGAAGCACCTGTATATTAGTGTGTCGGTTGTTGAACAGCACAACATATGAAAGAAGAGATCTAGGAGCAGTAAAGTACTGAGTTTTAGAGATGGTCTTCAATATGCTGTGCAGCTGCCTGTTTCCTCGCATAGTTCATTCTTCTAACAAGCCCTACAGTTTCCTCTAAGCAATGCATGTCCCGCTGCAGCTCCTCCCTTACAGTCCACAGGCAACTCTTGGCTTGTGAAAACCTTTGTGAAAAGCTGAGAGAAGGGTCTTGGGGTCATCGTGAAACATCCCTTCATCATTCATGGGCTGCACTTCAGATTAACATTATTATGACACCATCCCATAGTCACTGCCTCTCTCCACTCTTTAAGTGGCCCTCCACAAGCACAACTTTGACCATCTTTGGTCTTACCTGCTAAGTTGACTACAAAGGATGTACTGTGTTTGGGTTTTGTTGTTTTTGAGTGTGTGGGAATAACTGTCAGCCCTCAAGGGCAACTAGTGTTTCCTAGAAGATTAAAAAAAGAAGGTGGTAATAATTTATTTGAATACACCCAGGGTTTGGACAACACCGAAAGCATCCTCTGACCCATCAACAGAATAAGTGAAGACATCAAAAAGCACTAGAGAATGCACAGGCTTGCTGCATTTACCTGCCAAAAGTAAGAACAGGAGGTGGATCTCATAGCTGAGGTATTGAGATGGGATAACAAGAGAGCAGGTAAACCACGATCAGTCTTAATGGGTGCTGGATCCACTGCAGAAAGACAGAAAAATAAAAGGAAGAGATCCCTATGATTCAAATTGCTCCTCTTTGGTAGTACTGGAACACGTGCCCTAAAGCAGTCATCAATCATCATCACTAACATCATCTGCAGCAATTGGTCCACTCCAGGAGAGGGGTCAGAGGGGAACATTTCCAGAGCCTGATATGTTCACTGCAGGAAGGCTTAAAACTTCAGTAGCACAGTGCACACATGTGACTGGCTCCCAGGGAGATTAGTCTCTGCTGTGTTCTTATCTGGGCTCTCAAATGGAATCAGGCTGAGCTAAGTCATTATTTGGTTAGAAGACCTGTAACGGGGGCTAGAAAAAGGTTTTAATGGATTCAGTGTTGGCAAAATTCCCGCACAGTCCTTGAAAAACGTTCACAAGTGCAAAGAGGTACCCTTTTTCTGCGGGGTAGAACCACAACACTGAGTACTTGAGGTCATGGAAGGCTTTGCTCCCTGGCTCCAAATGACACAGAAGGTAAAAGTGCTAAACTCCACTGTTCACAGCCTAACAACAGAATTGTCTATTGCCAAGGAACGTGCTTGAGACTAAACCATTATGTAGTTGTACTGTAAACTCACAGTCACTTATTGTGTTTCCTTCCAAAGATGCAGGACTGAACAAAGTGTCTCTTATTTCATAGCAATTACTGATAACAAATGGTTTAGTTAAAGCTTAGTAAAGATACTTCTGGTCAAAGCCTTGTGTTTATCCAGCGTGGACTAGAACTTAATATTTTTGGCCACAGCCCAAAGAGGTGACATTTCGAAATATGAATAAAACTAGCATAACAACTTGCAATCGTACAAGGACAACTAAGATCTAAATTTCCCGTAATTCCTCCTGTTGTTTGCTGTTTTTTTTCCTCATGCTCTGGACTGTCTCAATTTGGTTAAACAGTCAAATAAAAAGGTGAGAGCCATCTTTCTGCCACAATTTTGTCTAGTGCCTTGCACAAGTGCCATCGGGAACCACCGCTGGGAGCCAAGGTGTGGGGCCCCACCAACAGAGAGGAGACAAGCGGAGATCGGCTGCACAGAGCTGGGAGGGTGGTCGCATGGGAAATATAATCATCACGCTGATGCCAGTTGTAGTTAGTGTCACTGGGGCTTAAATCCCCATCATCAGGGTTATCAGAGAGTGATCAGTGCTGGCAGGAAAAGGGGAACAGTTTAAGCAGATGGGATATCTCTAATCTTCCTAGTAGTTGTGTTTGTGCGTTGGTTGCCATGAGGGCAAATAATCTGGACATCCAAATCCCTTGTCTACACTTGGAGTGTATCCAAATGGATGTCAAGGTAAACAATCGCAAATCCTGGCTTGGACTGTCTACCCTTGAGGTTTCCAGTGATGTCAGCAGGCTGGGTGGTTGTGGACTATGGTCTCTACCAAATGTACACAAGGCTTATGCTGAATGTGTCCTTAGGAGCAGAGCAGCCTTTCCGGCACGGCTTTCAGGAGCCAATCCCTGCGCTGGCACCTGAGCCAGTCTGCAGCCTCATCTTGCAGTGGAAAGGGTCTCTCGGATGGATAAGGAGCAGGAATTTGGGACAGCTGGGAGTGTGTGGGTGACAGCCTCTCCCAAGGGATTTTGTGCACACACCACTTTCCCCAGGCAGGGTCTATGTTCTTCAGACGGTAGCAATATGAGGCTGTGGGGGCTTGGCTGGGCCTCCGTGGCCCCATGGTATATTGACATGCCATGAGGCTGTACACCGGGGCCACCTGACTTGAGGGTATAAATCAGCAGAGCTGTGTGGCACGGGGTCGGAGGCCAGTCTGCTGCACAGTTTGATTGCAGTAGGAGCAGTGGACTTGCCTCTGTCCACCAAACCAGAGTCCTAGTTAGATGTGCATCCTCCAGCCACCCCACCCCAATTCAGCACTGCTGGCCCCTTTCATCCCAGAGCCCATAGTTGTCACACTGCTGTCTCAGAGCTTGAATGTTTCCTGCTTACCTACCTGTCCAAAGGCTGCTTCCTATCCCCTCTCCTCAGACCAGCCCCAGCCCACCTTGCCTCTGCACCCTCCCCTCAGGCCTCCTCTAACTCCTTCAGAGCTGCCCACCTGATGCCTGAAGTCTGCCACAACCCCCTCAATGCCTTTTTTTTTTTTTTTCAAATGTGTCCCTCTTCTTCATTCTTATCAGTGATAATTTCTGCTGGTTAATGTGGCTGCTCCATCCACTCTTCACCTGACTCCCCAAGCTCCAGTGCATCCTGCAGATGTGCAAACAGCTGGATGTAGGAAGCACTTGCCAAAATTCCTTCTCTGGAAGAATCAAAGACCACAAAAAAAAAGACATGCCTAGGGAAGACTTGACCTATGCTAGTTCTGATGTTGTTGACTTCCGCTAGGGGTTTGGTAACTTCATCTTATTATTTGTTTTGCATCTATCATGCATTTGTTTAAAAAATGAAAGGGTTTAGGAGGAGAAGACTGAACTAATTTGACATTTGGGCCAAATTTGTGAACAGATCTTGGAATTTTGAAACACTGAATTTTGGACACAGCTAAAGATTCGATTTGGGTGACTTTGGAATAGGACTCAAAAATACTGAAAAAATACTAACATTGTTTTTAAAAAACTGACCTTGCTGGAAACATGAAGAGTAGGAACATCTTTTCAGAGTGATTAAATAACTCCAAACTGTAAGAGAGGTCGATTTGGAAAGAATGAAAGAGATGGATCCAGCATAAACTACTTTGCTTAAAATCTGCTTAAAAATATTGATTTGGGTTGAATCTTATTGGAGGCTACATAAAAATGAATAAACATCTCCACAGCTCTACTTTTCACAATAGTGAGAAGACAACCTTATTTTTGTATGGTATAGAAAGAAAGAGACAGTCACAACACAGAAGAATGTACAACCTCTAAAGAAAAGAACAGAGGGAAAAAGAAATACAGGGGAAAGGATATAGCTTGTCAGCAAAAAGGAAGTAATATGTATTTGTTTTATGGTGACATGTTTTATTAATGACTTTTTAAACACTGTTTGGGCTTGTTTAAACATCACCTTTATACAGATTTAACTAAATCAGTTTACAAAACAATTGAATTAAGTCAGGCAATCTCTTAGAGCACAGACACCTGTATCAGTTTAAGTGTTTATATTGGCTTAGCTTGCATCAGTAAACCACCCTTCCTTTGCTGCCCAGCTTCTTCCCACAGCAGCCGTTTAATTGCATTCCAGGTGGCTTTGCCTCCCTCCCTCTGGAATTTGAACCCATCCCCCTGCATCAGAAGAGCTGTGAGCTGAGAGGACAGGCTGAACACAGGTCTTCGTCCCTGATGGGCTTTTCAGAAAGTGGATCCTGAGGAGGAAAAAGAGGCAGAGAGGAGGGCTAGCAGCTTTGCAGACACAATGTCTGCATCAATGCAGAGATGCAGCTCGCAGCCAGCTACGGTGGAGCGCTGGCTCTCTCAACAGCCATTTTAGTCACAGGAGCTCAGACCCAAGCAAAAGAGAAGGCTTTTCTTTTTTCTTTTTTCTTTTTTCTTTTTTTTTTTTTTCCAGAAAGTGAGAAGTGCACGTGAAGATGCCACTTCTTCATGTTTTGTCCCCATGCTGGCTAATTCCCCCTACTCCAAAATGTTTTGTGAAAATGTCTTTTTGCCCAGGTCACAGTGATGCTGCTGTTATATAGTTGCCTTTGACTCACACTGAAGCAGAACTCCTCAGGGGCTTCTGCACCAGGGGCCCCAGAGGGGTGCAGAGCAGCTTTCAAACCAACCTCTCTTGATCGACATCCTTGATGTTTTTGCACCTTCCTGAGGTTTACTTGTTGCCAGTCCCCACCATGGTGAAGCCACACGGTTCCCAGCACCCATCCTGGAGGATCATAGAATCGTTAGGGTTGGAAGGGACCTTTAAAGGTCATCTAGTCCAAGCCCCCTGCAAGGACCAGGGACATCTCCAACTAAATCAGGTTGCTCAGAGGCCACCCTGGCCTTGAATGTTTCCAGGGATGGGGCATCTACCACCTCTCTGGGCAACCTGTACCACTGTTCTAACTACCCTCATTGGAAATAATTTTTTCCTAATACCTCATCTACCTCCCTCTATTTTAAAACCATTACCCCTCATTTTTATTACAACAAGCCCTACTGAAGAGTTTTTCCCCATCTTTCCTGTAGGCCCCTTTTAGGTATTGGATCAGCTGCCTTGCACTCAGCGTGTCTTCTGGTGCATCAGCTGCGGGTGCTGCATGTCTCCGGGCACCTGCAGGCAACATTGCTGTGTGGAAAAATAGGAACTGGAGCTTTCCTGCAGTATGACAAGTGCATCTGTTAAAAAACACTTGTGTAGGCCTTCAGTCAGGAAGGAGGAACGTGTTATGTCCCTAGGCAGTGTCTGACTAACGTTATTTTTGAAGAATTAATTTTACAGCTACCTGTTGATGGAGTCCCCCGCAGTGCATGCCTTGGTGTCCCAGACCGGACCAGGATGAACCTGTGCTGTCAGACCTACTGGCCCCTTGGGACTTGGCGGGACCCTGGGGTGGGCACAGGGAAGAAGGGTCCTCCTGGGCCTCTCACCTGGGACAGCCAGCAGCCCAGGGGCAGGGGCAGGAGGGGCATGAGCACCTCACCCTTTCCGCAGGACCCGCCAGCGGCCCCTCTGCTCAAGGGTCGGCCAGAGGAGTGGGGGCGAGCACACCCACGCTGGGAGGGGGAGGATGGTGCGGGGAGGGAGGTGCAGCTCTCACCGCCGCCCCAGGGCAGGGCGGGGCCGCAGCCGGGGGAGAGGCCGGGCCCCGCGCCGCCAGCGGGGTGCGGCGGGCGCCACCTTGCGGGCACGGCGGGTCCCAGCCCTGCCGGGCGGAGCGGGAGCGGGAGCGGGAGCGGGAGCGGGAGCGGGAGCGGGAGCGGGTCTCGGCTTGCGGGGCGCCTCCCCTCCGCCCGCCTTTGCGGCTCTGCCTGCGGGGCCCCACGGCTGCCCGCCCCCCTGCCTCCCGCCCTTGCCTGGCGGCACCGCTCCCGTCCCGTCATTAATTTCTCCGTTTCACACTTCCTCTCGCCTCGCCTTGCCACTGCGTCCGGCCGAGATGCTCGCTTCTCACTAGGGTGTCTTTCCCAATCTGGTACATATCAAGCTAAATGAGGTGTAATTAGGAATAATTATGACATGACATGGTCTGGAATTAGAAGCAGATGGGGCTTCCCTCAGGACACGGCAGGTTGGATTTCAGGGAGGAGGGGACAGGGACAGAGGGGAGACATAGTGGTCTTTTATGGTTTCCTGCCTTTCATCACCTCCAAAGGCAGGGGCTGGAGACCATGTCCAGGCCAGCAGCACGCTACAGTGAGACCAGCGTACAAGGTCTCTGCTGTGAGACACCCATCGTAATCACTGTGGCTTCTCTGGAGCGGCTCTACAAGTCACGCACTCTGTGTTAGGAGAGCAAAGCAGCACTTGTGCTTGGCCATGTGTCCCTCTGACTGTCCCTCTGACTCTTCCTTCAATGCTGCATTAGTTCTAATTTTACAGGAATGTGTGGAGTTTTTCTCTAGGAAGGAGGTGGAAGAGAGAGAAGGGAGGAGTGTTGGCTCCTTGGTACATGCAGAAGACTCTGGTGCTGAACTGCAAATGGCAGGAAGGAATTTTCACCCGTCTTTTGTGCCTCTTCTGAGAGACACTGAGCTGCTCTGTGTTGTACGGTGGGCTGTGCGTTGCAGCGATGCTGGAGAGGTGCTGGGCACCACTGGGAAGAGGGATATTTAAGGGAAACCTCAGGCTTCTCGAAAGATGCTCCTTGGAAATGGGGTAAGGGAGAGGTCCTTGCTTGTGATGTTTCTGACACGCTTTTTTTTGCCTTTGTGCCTGTACGGGGACAGGAGGGAATGTGGATTTTGACTAGAGATGCGTGGCCCAGTGGATCCATACAGCTGCATTGAGGAAAACACACAGGGAGGGTAAGAGTGTGAGTTATCATGTGAGCATCCGTTTCTTATTAAAAACTGATATCATCCACAAGAAAATACAGGACTAAAGGAGCCAATAATCACTTTCTTTTCCCATTACAATGATATGAGATGCTGGAAGGCTTTGTCACTAGCGTTTTGTCGCTCTTGCATATCTGGGTGCATCCCTCTGGAAGAGCACCAAATCTCACCACACAGGCGGTGGTGATCACATGGGGTAAAAAAAAAGCACTGCATTTATGTGCCTTTTTAGCTCCCTTGCTGTTTGGAGACACAGATGGGAGGCAAGGGGCCAGATGAGCACAGGTCTCAGATCAGGTTGTTGGGAGTCAGGACGAGTGGCAATACAGGAGCTGCTCTCGGCTGCCCTCTGCCCTCTGGCTCCCCAGCTGTGCCCCTCCGACAGTACTGGACATGCAGAACAACGGGTTTTCTTTCACCCGTTGCTATACAATCTTGGCTGCACTGAGAGCATCCAGAGGGAGTAGCTGCTTCCCTTTCCTCAGGGATAAATCTTGCTAGTGGCTGAGAGGCATTTTGCACTTAGTTTTTCAAGCAGCCAGTCTTTAAGCTGTTCCTGCCTCTAGTAGATTTACTGTTCCCAGAAAAATGCCTACAAAATGAAGGCAAAGAGAGATTTTTCTTAAGAATGTTATGGGAGATGGATGGGAGCATCCAGGAGTATTCAGGAGCTGCAGGCTAGTCCTGCTTGGACATGCGGTTATCCTATGCTTTCTTCTGTTCAGCTCATGTTGCTTGTGACATCTCGGGTACCTGACATGGTTGAATCCAGCCTGCTGACCACTGCTCTCACCATCTTGGGGTAGATTAGCTAGCATCAGATCTTCTAGCTTGTTGCAAGGTTTCTGCCATGTCTCATATGTGAATGAATGGCCTACTTCAGTGGTGGACCTGCAGAATAATTCCTCCTAAGGAGCTGCCTCTGCGCTGATAGTACTGGCTGTAGATTTTTAGTTTTCAGGGGCTTGGAAGCTCTGGCTTTACCAAAGTCGATGGCTTCTTAACATTTTTCCTGGTGAGTGGGAATGAAAAGCAGTATTTCTGATTTTTCCTCTGCAGGGAATTTTCAAAATGAAACTGAAGAATCACTTCTGGAAAATCAGTCTTGTCATCTCAGAGTTCTTTAAAAGTGCCATGCTGTTAACATCTTTTCATGCCAGAACAGTTGAAATATCTATTATTCTTATTTCATTTTCAAAACCACTAAAGGGAGGATTTTTCTTAGTATCTTATGAAACTTCTTTTCTAGAATAGCTGCTTCTGTTTCTTTTATAGTGAAATATTTTAACACATGGATAGAAAGGGAGGGTGAATTCATCTCGTTCAACTTTACTCATAGAAAAGTTAAGCATTTAAACACAGCTTGTTGTTTGAGGTCCTTTCACAGTCAGGGAGAGAAGCATGAATCAACAGCCTCACCTCCAGTGAGGTCATGCTGTAACTTGATCAAGAAGAAATATAACTCCATCTTTGGGGTTGGAACTGGATGATCTTTAAGGTCCCTTCCAGTTCAAACCATTCTATGATTCTATGACCATTCTCTGATCTCACAGAGCACTGAGCAAGTAGTACTGCCCACTTCTTGTTTGTTTTGTGATCAGATCCACTGATCCTTTGGATGTTTCTCTTTCTCTCCTTTTGTGATTAGTTCTGCCCAGATGCCTAACCGTTAGATAACTAAAATTAGTATGATGAATGTTACCCCACAGGTCTAGTTCAAATTTGAGTATGGGAATTAGATGTTTATGTCATTCGGACATTTTCAAAAATGTCCTCACCAGTAAATGCAATAATCAGTACCTTCCATACCCCTTGGGTATGCATAACTGAAGCTTGGCTGCTTCAGGAGATATTGCTTGGCTTCTTGGAAAAATATTGCTTATGAGCATAATGCTGTTGTTTTCTTATACACTGTGACACATGCTGTGTTCACACACATTGTTTGTGCCCCCCTTGGGCATCCTAGATAGCACTTTTTTTGTGATGGCATCTTTCATCATGTCCAGTTTTAAGAACTATCTTCATCAGCAAGACAAACTGGGGAACATTTTATGCTAGAATAATTCTAAGAATAGAAATCTGCTGGATATCTATGCAAGATGCCTTCAGGGTTTATTGCCTTGTGGGCTCTTGGAGCCTTTCTTGAAAGTATAGGTAGACACTCTCTTTGAAGCAGATCTGGAAGACTCCTCTGTGTTGGCTGTTTCATGTAGCCCCACAGGTTATAGACTTGTGGCAGTATATGCACCTTGAACTTGCGCAGTGGTGGGTTCTGGCAAGCTTTCCAGCTGAGTTTACGACAGTTTGTAGTAACTGAGACAGAGTGGGGACAATTCACATGAATGGTGGTTGTGGAATGGAAATAATCTCACCTTCCCTGGACTGTTGGACACCTAAGGGACAGCATCTGTAATTTAGATACCAAATCAGATTTAGAAAAGATGTGTGCCTAAGGCTGGCTTCTCATGTGATCTGTAGACGCTCCCAGCTAAGATAGTGAAAGAAGGCTGATGAAGAAATGTCTGCCTCTCCTAAAAACTTTTTTTTTTCTGCATTTTTAGGTTTCTGGATATTTTTGTAGATATAACCTACTCTTATCTCTATCATTCCAGCTCCAGTTAAAAAAAAAAAAAAAAGAAATTGACATAAGTAACCATCTGTTCTAGTTCCTTTTGGTTCTGGCTGAAGGTTGCTTCTAACACGGAGAGGTCATAGGGCAACTCAGTCCAGGTGATAGGAATTATTGTCTTTGCTGTTGTCTCAGTTTACGCACTGCAGGCTGACCCCAATGAACAACAGATAATGCAAACTACCTCCCCTTTCTCTGTGTCTTGTCCACATTTTGGCAGTTACCAGCAGATACAGGGACATGGCTCTGCCTGGAGAAGTTGGGAAGAAGCACAGCTTTAACAATTCACTGATCAGATATTGTAGAGACTCCTGGTTACTGACCATTCCCACAGTGGTTTTGTTCTGTCTTCATCATCCTCAGTTGTAGCAGCTGGTAGGATGTGCACCAGTAAGGATATTTGCTGCTCAGCATATGGCTGAGTTTCACCTTGAGACCTCCATTCTGTCAGCAGTTTAAAGATTAAATGCCACCTCTCTAAGTGAGTGTCAGAATCACCACAAAAATCACTGAGAGGTAAGAGACATAATCCCTTTGGAGCATCTAATTGATCCTCTCATTGTTCCCAAGCAGCATGTAGTCCTGAATGCATGACTGTCCGTTTCTCCAGATTAGTTGATTTAGTTACACATCCCTTGGGCTTGTCAGGGGGGGAATTTATATCCTTGGAAAGAAGCAAAAGTCAAATATAAGCTACTCCAAACCATACCAAACAGCATCACTTGCTGCAGGTGTCTTCTGGGACTGCAAACCAACCATTTCTGTTGGTCCTGGTGAAATCAGCCCAATTCCACTGTCTCCAGTGGAACAGAGCATGCTATGCAGCTTGGTTATTGCTGCTGGCATCCAGCATGGGATCTAAAAGCTGCTGTGCTGGAGAAAGATCTTTCTTTATTTCTTCACCCAGACTCAGAGGGTGTCTCCCTAGCCAGCTAGTGAATGGGTGTGTCTATGTGCAGCATCCTTGAGAATTGTAGGCAGATGCGTACATGCCTGCATATTGCATGAATGATGCTTTCCCGAGGAAACATCCTCTTTTCCCTTTCTTTGCTTTTTTCTCTCCTGCTTACTCCCTCTCTTTGTGTTTTCTGAAGTGTCTGTTGTTTTCTGATATTCAGTTTGTGAAGATGAAAGGTGGCTTGTCCTGCACGTGAAGCATGGAGACAGCAGTCATATTACTGAGGGCAGTGTTCATGGGCATTTTCAATTGTAGAGAAAAAAAAAAATTCTCTTTTTTTAATTACTTAATTATTTTTTTTTTTAAATTGCATAGGAGGAAATGCAATGAATGGAGAGATTTGCCTGGTATTCCGGTATGTAGCATACACAGGCGTTTTGGTATGAATTAAGGAGTCGACTGCAGCTGATCATTTCTCACACATACCGAGAGCCCTCTGGTGGTCACTGAAGATTTTAAATTTCCATTTTTTGAGTTTTATCCAAACATATATGGCCATTTGTAAGACTTATTTTGTGTGTTTGGTTTTTTTTAAGAAGACAGTTTGAAAATGCTGGTGTACCTTTTTCATGATTTTTCCACCAGTTCTGTCTATTAAAATGGTATTGTTCTGTTGCCCAGTAATGTTTACTTAGAAAATTGGCTTGGCCTGAGATGTGCCATATTTACTCTGCAGGCAGTGGAAGCTGTTGCTGTGCAGTTAAAGAAAATTCAGGGAGTGTTTTGGAGTTGGAATTAATTTTAAATTAGCATGTACTGAAACTTTGACTTTGCCATAGCATTTGCTTTTAAACCTGCAGCTCAGAAGCAGATTTTTAACTACTCTCCAAGGGTGGCTGACACTGTGGAGGAGAACAGGGAAAGTGGTGGAAGAAGGAGATAGGCAGGACATGTGAAGAGTTGAGTCAAACTGCTGCTGCATTTTCTAGATGTCACCCTTCCTTAAGCCTTCTCTTCTTAGGCACTTTAGCTGAAGCAGCAGCACTGGCTGACTGGTTACTCTTAAAAACATAAGACTGGCCGTGCTTGGTTAGACCAGAGAAACATCTCTTCTGGTATCATGCCTCCAAGAAACATCATGATCAGAAGGCATTTCTCCCAGGTTAGACTCCCTTCTTGCACTCCAGATGTGCTGATCCCTGTGGTACCAAGTTATGGAGCAGCTCTCTCTCTGGATCTGAAAACCAAACCTTCCTCTTCATGCTGTTGTCAGACTTTGACCTTCCTGCAATCTACAGGACATGATGGAGGTCATCTCTGCAGATCTATCTAGAGAACAGGAGCTGCTCCCCTTTAAGAAATCGCAGGATACAGACAATTATGATGTAAACACTCCCCTCAAGAAGTCTGTCATGCCAGGTCCCTCATCCGTGTGTTTTTGGGACACCCCAGTACAGGACAATACAGGACCTCTGGAAGAAACTGCTTTCTTCTGAATGAGTGAGGCTGTGAGGTGTGTGCTGGGCTGGCCAGTGAAAGGCTGCTAGCAGTGGAAATCCAGCAGGGAACAGTGAGACATTTCCTTTTTTGCCAGCTGAGGAAGGAGGCAGCTGCCCCTTGGGAGGAAGAGGCAAGGGTCAGCTTGGAAGGAAGGAACAAGACTGACTCATAGCAGGAAAAGAGTAAATACTGCTGGTGAGGGCGCAGGTGATCTTTCTGGTATTCTACATGTAGTAAGATTTTGTGTGTGTGTTCATGTGCATCCATACCCTGGGGAATTAAAAACCTGTTCCCAGGAGGCTCAGATAAACCCTATGCCTTTTAACCTTTAGGGCAAGGCAGCCATGTGGTCCCTTTGGCGTGCTGGCTGTGAACTTATTGCTCAGTGGTTGCAGGACAGATTATGAATGATGTGATTTGTCCAAGGCCAGCCAAGGAGCAGCCGGAGGGGAGACCCGCTGCAGAGCTGGGACTAACCTTATGCTGCTGCCCGTGCCATCATGCTGAGAACCGTAGCAGATTTGGATTACTTGCTTTCTGGCTAGGCACCCCTCCAATTTGATTACTAAAATGCTACACATAAGTGGGTAAAAGAATTATTGCAGTCACTTATGAAATATGACTCTGGCAGCACTAGGTGTCAGAAGAAGCAGCCGAGGGGGCAGAGAGTTTGTATAAATTTTCTCATGGCATGAGCTGAGTCTTCATCTTGTTGCTGAGCTGGGTGGAAGCTGTAGGGGTCAGGAGGAGGCCTGGGAGCCAGGCTGTTCTCGTATCGCTGTCCTGATTGTATTCTGAGTGATCTCTCAGCCACAATTCTCTCTTGCATTGAATAGCAATAATAGCCATTAGCTGCCCTTCCAGGCTGCTGAGAAAATTGAATAGTTAATCAATTTGAAGATGGTACGATATTGCAAGCCAAGCAGATCTGGGCCTGATCTATCTTTGACGGAGAGATCTGGGTGATATAGTAGATGATATTAGGATCCTGTCTGTGACATAGTGCAGAGGTGATGGGCTTTATAGCCTTTCTATGATCCAATAATTTGTATCAAGCAAGACGGTCTTAGTTCCCTTCTTATCACAGGCTCGTTAGCATTTTCTGGTATCAGAGACACTAAAAATCAAATCCCTGTAGAACAAAGAACCTCGAAGCACTAGAGAGCAATAGGAAGCAAGTCAAGCCATTGGACAGCATGAGAGCTTTGAAAGCCTGGATTAAACTCACTGAACGACCCTCCTGAAGAGAAGAGATGTCACCTTTCACTCAGAGGTGTAAATTTGTACTCCTTAGTGCGCACATATATGTGTGAAGGAGGGGGAGGAACAAGGCTAGTGTAGCACAGCAGACTCCTATCAAGAGCAAGGTGCACTGGGTTAAGCAACTTGCAACAGCTGAGATGGTCTGTGCTGGCTCATGAGGTGTAGAGGAGATCCGTCCAAGTTGTCTAGCAGGTAACTAGCTCACCCGACTGTCCATTCGCTGTTATATTCTTTCAGACAGCAGCTGGCTGTTCTTCCCTATCCTGGTCATCTTTTAGATTTCGGGGGTGGCAAGGGACACAGGAAGAAAGAAAGATTATTTTACTCGCTCCAGAGAATAATAGGATTATATTCTTGCTTTTGAACATTGTAAAAGAAAAAAAAGTGATTTACATCTTACAGGTAAGTGGCCTTATACTCGGAGATTGCAGCCTTATCACGAGAATGTATGTTCCTTTTCCATGAACCAAAACTTCAGGATCCAACTCAAGAAAAAAGCTCCATTCCCTCCCTCTCTTCCCCCATAGCCAGACATGATCAGATTTTCTTACACCCCTGCTGATGAGAAGAGCTAGGTACCTACCTCCAATGTGGTCTCTGTTCCCCTTAACTCTGCTCTCCTCTTCCAGCTGCTGTGGGGCTGAGGGCCACTGGAACAACTGTAGTGCTGCCAGCCCAGCTCCCACAAGCCAGGCAGAGCCTCTCTGTGTCCAATAAACTATGCAATAGCCTTAAGCCATTGCGCTGTAGCTGCTACTCTTATTTTGTGACATTGCAGTCAACACTTACTGTATTTGCATATGTGGCTCTGTAGGTCAATGCAAATCAATCCAGCAGGAACTTTTCCACTAACATTATTTGGAACTGGGGGAAGGTGATACTTTCACCTGGAAGACTGCAAGGACTTTCTCTTTGTAATCTGCCTCCCTTCTGCTGCAGCACAAATTTGGGGCAGGAACAGGAGAGAGAGCCCTCTTCCATCTCAGCAACAACAACATGAGAATTTGGTCTATATATCTTTTAGGACGCTTGCTTCCCTGATGGTTTTCTGACAAAACTCTTTAATTCCTTTTTTTTTTTTTTATGTAATGATTGATCTCCTGACAGCAAGATAAGAAGGATGTGGATCTGTTGGAGTGAGTCCAGAGGAGGGCCATAAAGATGATAAGAGGGCCGGAGCACCTCTCCTATGAGGACAGGCTGAGAGAGTTGGGGCTGTTCAGCCTGGAGAAGAGTAGGCTCCGGGGAGACCTTATAGCAGTCTTCCAGTACCTCAAGGGGGCCTACAGGAAAGACGGGGAGAAACTCTTCAGCAAGGCCTGTAACATCAGGACAAGGAATAATGGTTTTAAATTAGAGGGAGGTAGATTCAGACTTGATATTAGGAAATTTATTTTTTACACTGAGGCTGGTGGAACACTGGAACAGGTTGCCCAGAGGGGTGGTAGATGCCCCATCCCTGGAAACATTCAAGGACAGGTTGGATGAGGCTCTGAGCAACATGATCTTGCTGGAGATGTCCCCTCCCCTTGCAGGGGGATTGAACTAGATGACCTTCAAATGTCCCTTCCAACCCTGATGATTCTACGATTCTATGCTGCTAAACATTTCCATGGGCTCGGATTAAATATCATACAATTCTGCCATTGGGCTGTGAAAACACCTCCCTGTAATTATCCTGTAGGTGAGATCAGGGTGAGGTAGACTACCTCTGGCGTGTCTGTAGCACTTTAGAGGAAAGGGGAACATCCCCCAGGACACTGTTTAGGGATAACCTGCCCGGAGGGATAATTTCTGCTTAATCCCTGCCACTGAGAAGCTCTTTTATATGTCCTGCAATAAATACAAAACTCCTAAAATTTCCCATCCATTGCAAGATGCATGAATCCTGCTCTACACTTTGCTAAATTCTTAACCTGGATGACATCTTCCAGCAGTAATTTCCACAAGTTATTTAGATGCCATGTGGCAAACATTTCACTGTACCTGCCTCTGTGGTAATTGAATGCCCTTCCATTTTCTGCACAAGGCAGTAATTTTGCTGCCTTCTTTCTTTGATATTTTAATCTGTTGCAGCCCTCACTTATTTATTGCCTCTTGAAACCAAGCAAAGCCAGTCATTCTTATCTCTCTTTATGCCACAGTCTCTTAACTCCTCTGGGGTTTTGCCCCTCTGTTTCTGGTTCAGTTTCTGTGATGTCTTTCTTGATATCCTGGTCCCACTGAAGTTAGAGGCAAAACGAGTGGATGGCTTTGTTAGTGCCTGGGTTTCACTTCAAAAGCTCGGAGAGAGAGAACTGTTTCAAGTGAAGGTGCATCACAGTTTTGTTTTCTGTATTTTCCCTCCTGTTATGTACATTTAAAATCAGTACACCCGCCTTTGCAAGTTACTGATGTTACCAGATATTCAGGTTATTCCATACTCTTAGAGGAAGAAATGCCTAAGTGCTGTGATAACTTTAATTGCTTGTCAAGACGTTTGCAAAAATTTAATAGTAGCTACTGTTTGCTATCCAGAAAGTGCACTGAAGTTCTCTAGGATGAATTATGCTGGAAGAAGTGAATTTGTCATCTTTATCAAAATTATCAACTTGCATTACTTTCCATAAAGGTAATGATTTCAACTCAGCTAAGTGATTTCTATGTTTTAACCCTGAAGTCCTTCATGCTCTTCAAAGAGTTAAACCCATCGCACGCTTGGCATTGGCCTCAGAGATTTTACAAGGATGAAAACTGGTATTTAGTATTGCTGGCTTTTTCTCAAAGGATAGTAGTCTTTGCTGTGGGTGCCTAGGTCTGTATTTAATTGAGGGAGAAAACACTTGAAAAGGTACAGTTGGCTTCATCTCTGTGATGTCTGAGACACAAGAATGAATCACTGGGGTGGAAGAATTGCTTGGTTTTTTTTTCCCTCGACAGCCCCAGCATGGTGTCAGGCTGGAGCCTGCAAATTTATAGCTTCAAACCAGCTCTGGATATGTAGATGCCACGTGGATTCCTCACATGCTTGCAGGTCAGACCGCAAGCCTGGCATGCTGTGTGCAAGCTGCTGTAGATACAGGGGCACAACCATTTATGAATTCTGAGCTGGTTTTATGACCTCTCCCTTGGTTCATCTACCAAACTTCAGACCTCTTTCCTGGCCAGGCATTCCATCATTGTGAGACTTCAGACACTTGGTCTCTAACAGATTTGGAGTAAAATAAATAGTAATAATGCTGATGAGGACAAAAACAGCAATAGAATTCTCCTGGAAATAGTGAAACCAGGGTCTGAAGGACAAAGATCGATATGCCTGTGAATGAGTATGGGTGGGTAGAAGGCTGAGCTCACAGTCTCAGACTGACCATAATTGCTTCATTGTCTCTTCTTATTCCCCTCCTGGTTGGTATCCATCTGTTGTCTCTTGTCTTAGCATATTAATTTAGGCTTGTAATTGCATCTCATCATCAAAGGGGAAGAAAAAAGGCTTTTAAAATAAATGATGTTAGAATTTAATTCCATCCATAAAACACTCCAGTCTTCTTGTTATCCCTCAGCTCTGGTCCCTAGTCCCACTCCTGGCTTCACTGCTGGGGCAGACAGACACACTTCTCTGCATTTCTCACTTGTCCACGCTCCTCCCACCCTGCTCCTCTCCTCCTGGCCCACGTTTCATGTCACCAGCTATGCATTGCCTCAAGGACTCCCAAGCAGAGCTGGGACCTCAGGGGTCTGTGATGTGATTTTTGTTCATGGAAGTCTCCTTGAGCTGTCGATGAGCTCCTGTTGAAGTGAAGATGGCAGATAAGGGTTTTCTTTTGTATAGTCAGTGGCTGTATGTCTACTGTTTTCCTGCTCTTCTCTCTCTCAGTAGCTTCTCTCCATTCAGCCTCATGACCTCCCACAACTGGTGCAGTAGTCTCCCTCCTAGGAGCCTCCCAAATGCCACTTCTCTGAGACAAGTGCCCCTCTTGAAGACACTCTCATTAGCCACTTGCAGGTTTCCTGTTGGGGGAAAGAGATAGGGGTTGGTCATCTCTATCCATCCAGGCTAGTTGGAGTTCACCTGTCCTGTCAGTGACTTCCTCATCAATTCAACTCTCCAGGATGGCTTTCACAGGAGTGCACGGAGAGAAGTGGGCAGTTGCCCCTCTGCCAAGCTGTTTTGAGGACTTTGGTGACTGCTTTCCCTCAAGACATCATGCTCTTACAGAGGAAAGGACTGGGTGACTTGTGTGTACTGTGAGGGCTTGAAGAGTCACATCATACAAAGAGGCTTTCAAGTATGGCACAGAGGCATAAGAGGATGCAGATGTTGGTTCTGGGAGAGTTGTTGGTGGGTTGAGAGGCTCCAGGCAGTATCCTGATGCTTCAGTCATTTGGAGTCCAAATGACTAAATGACACACCCCCGTGTGTCCTGGGGGTCCTAGGAGCATCTGAGACTCTTGAGATCCTTTACTTCTCATTGCTTCAGATTGCGAGTCCTCAGAGTGGACTCTTCAGTCCAGTCAAGGTTTGTGGTGCTGGGGTTTGGACTCAGAAGTGCTGCTAGGGGTTGTGTTGGGGCAGGGTAGATCTGTTCCCTGAAGGGCTTATGTTCATACTTATCTCTGTCATTGCACTGCAGGATACTCTAGATTGTGATTTATGAAAGCCCTTAAAGCCATATTTGAGCACTCTGAATTAGACTTTTCTACTTTATACAATTGTTGTGAGGGGAAAATAATAATTCAGGGTAGGTTTGATCCTGTGGGGAAACGGAGTGGGCACAGAGCTGGGCAGAAAAAATTAACACAAGGTGCAGAGAGTATTTCTGAGACACTCAGATACTGGAAATGTTTCTGTAAAGAAAATCTGGAGTAATGGATTGGTTGTGGATTACTTTGTGGCTTTCATTGTTAACTATCACAGGGGATTACCTGCGCACTGGAAGAAGACACCAAAATACCTGTTCAGTATAGAAGATGGAGAATGTTTCCACTTGTAAAAGGTCCAAAAATGTTCAGTGTGCAGCAGGTGAGGGAGGAGTGGCAATCAAGGCTATGGTTTTGAGCAGTAAATGCTGAAGTGCTCATGTTGTTGTTGCATCCAGCATGCTTCCCAGGATGGAGAGGGGCTGGCGCTGGCAGGAGTAAGTGGCTTATGCATGGTACTAATGCAGAAACTGGTTAGCTCAATTGCAGACAGAGTTAACATTAAAACCGGGCTAGGCAATGGTTGCACTGCTAACAGGGGTCTGCCAGGGCAAGGGTGACTGTCTTACACATAGTCCCAGAGCTTTTAGGATCTCTGATCCCAGACTTGTTTCCAAGCAGTTGAGCTATCCCTGAAGTCATCCTGATCCCATGGAATATCTTGTCCTAAACCCCTCCTTCCCAAAGATCTTTCAGTCTTTCACTGGTGATATCAGGCCGTTGTCTTGCTCTTTAGAATCCACAGATACGCCAGGACTGCCAGGTCCTGAGCACCATGTATGTGACTGTTGGGAATAAAATGAGAGAAGAGCTTGAGGGGTACTTAAAGCAAATATTTAGGCATTGATATCAACAGAGATGAAAGTACAAGAGCTGAAATTAAGCATTAGTTAGAACAATGCAAAGTTAATGCTTCTTGAGGGAAAGAAATGTAGAGCTGGAAAGGCAAGATAACCCTAAAATAGCAGGTAAGGACCTTATCAGAGCCTGTGGTTCTGTATGGTCATTATCAACCTCATTAGTACATCTTAATTTGGAATTAACTTATCATTTGCAGAACCAATTATAAGTTGAGAAACTGAGGTGGGGAGGGAATAAGGAATTAAATTAAGCTTAAGGATGCACAAATTGTTTAAAAATTGCTAGGTCTGAATTTCCTATTGTGTACAAAGTATTTTATCTTGTTTGCCTATTCCTCATTCTACATGTCTGACAACTACATTGTTCTTTTTTTAAAAAAAGCTAAAGGAAAAGCAAGTGCTGTGGAAAAGACACACTGCTGATAAATCTCAGGCAGGTGCGTAGTCTGACACACACAGAGGTGGGCCAGCTGCAGGCATGGGCAGAGAGGGACATTTTCTAGGGATGCAGTCTGCCCAGGGTGGCAGAACAGCTGGATCTGCCCCTGCCAGAGGAGACTGGTACCAGCCACTCGAGCAGCAAGCACTGTCAGTTTCTCTCTCCTCTCACTGCAGGCAGAGCCAGGCAGCCTGACTAGTTTGTCAGCCAGGATCAGATGGTATTTGGTCCTTCTGTCTCCCTAGGTGGGATTTGTCCCAGCATCAACTGTTGCTACCCTGCCCCAACACAGTGGCAGACCCCGCATGGTCAGCGGCTCAGATTTGCTGCTTTCCTTGCTGTTGCGTGGGTCTGATTTCCTGCCAGGAAAGAGAGGTTTTCTGTTTAAAATACGATATTTCCAGGGTCTTGCCACAGCTAATATGCAAGACCTTTTGTCCTGGGTGTGAACACCATATTTTGCCTGTGCTGCTGGGCATTTTTTGAACTAGTTCTGAACCTGTCTTCACAGGCACGCACATGTATGCTTGTACTTACGCAACACCCGTTAACAGGAAAGAACACTCAGTATAAACACGTACACACAGAGCCATATGGACACATGCTCATTAATTGAAACCAGGCCCATGTACTGAATCTCTTTGTTACCATTCAAATCCTGGCCAATCTGCCAGTACTTATGAGATGCAAGACTGGATCACTTCCATGGTCTGTCACTTAAAAGCTGAAAATTATTTTGTTGGCCCCTGGCCCTTGCTCCCATATTTTTTTTGAGAAACAGCATTGACATTTTGTTTGAATGCACATGTGGATATATTTCTTTTTTTTTTGCAGTATATTACATATAAGCTACAGTCGATGCTTATTCTTATGCAGATGGTTAGCTCAAGGCATACAAATAACTTGTCAGATCCAGCTTAAGTGGACAGAAACACATTGAGCTCCACAGGAGAGAATTTCTTCTTATATGTATACTGCACACACTGGAAAACAGTCTTATGATAAAAATCCTTAATCTGAGGAACAAAGTTGACTAAGCGGGAAATGTCACAATTAAGTTTGGTGTGAACCTCAATTAATTGCTTTGGTATCCTGAACCATTCACCGATATTTAAACACAAGAGGACGTGGTGTTTTAACACAGGATCCTGCCTCGCTGCGCAGGCACAGTGGGAGCAGCTTTTGGGAGAGGCCAGAACTCAGTAGCAATAAGGACTGCAAAGAGTGAAGCCTTTGCAAATATTGGAAAGTTTGAAGATAATGAGACAGAAGTCCCCAGGCTGGACACAGAAGTATCTTCACGTTAAGGCTGTTAAGTGCTGACAAGACAATTCAGAGGCAGCACCTGCCTCTGCCACGGCTTTCTGTGTGATATTGTGGGGGGCAGTCAGTTTGCTATGGCAATTTACTAAGAATAAGTTTGTGTGTGCCACTTTACCCTCTCATCAAATGAGAAAAATATCTTATGTGGCCACACATAAAGATGTCTTGAGATCTCTCTCCAGTGTTTGAGGTCTAGTCCTATGAGCAGATCCCTGTATTCTGTGCAGTGCTCTGTGGACAGAAGATGCAGCCAGGACTCATGTAATGAACATGTAAAACTCCTGGTCATGATTTGGATATATGAAATTCTGCCCTGGAAGCCAGGGCTCCAGCAGCCTCAGTGGTGAGCAGTGCCCAGCCTTCAAACAGACCCAACTCTAACTTTTCTCCTCGAGATTTTTCCAAAAGTTTTGGAAACTGCCTTTCTCTGCTAAAAGAGCCTTTCTTTGGAAGGGGCAGGAAACTGCGGTGACCAGGAATGAAGTGAGCAAGCCAAGTCTGGCAAAATCTTTACCTGGTGAAGGAAAGAGTCCCAGGCATGAGGACTTGGGAAGAGTGGGCTGGCAGGGAAAGCTTACTTGCAAGCATTTGAGTCATACAGTTGAATCCATGCTCTACACCAATGTTGCAGACCATAATTTTCCCAAGGACTTGATATTTTAAAACACACTTATGTATTTGATCTATCTTCCCTCTAAAAGATCATTGGGAAGATTTGCCAGTGATTTACTGTGCCCATACTGGGGGGAGGGGAAGCAGATCATTAAGCCTCAAATACAGCCTGCCATCTGGATGGGCTCAATGAGCAAGAAGGCGTAAAGTTGGGATGCAAATGTGCAGCACTTGGTTCTCTGCCAAGAGAGAGCTTGTGCTCAATTGTTTAAGAGAGATATACGCAGACATGACTTACTGCAGGAGAGGAAAGGGGTTGATGGAAGCCCTTGGAGTCTGCTTTGCAGAAATCAGCACTACAGCTGCAACCCATGGGAGCTGTTCTTTGAGTGCATGGAGATTTCTATACATGGGCTAACGGTGTCTTGATAGTGGCACCAAATATTAATCGATCCTTTTGACATTTATTTTTGTATTCTTTATCTAGAGGGTTCACATTGCTGAGAAGTTTCCTGGTGTTTCCCAGATCAGGAATCCTGACCTGAGGTGACTGGTAGCTTAAGGAGATGCGTACACACCCTTCCTTCTACTTCTGTGTGCAGGCAAGAAGATGAATACAGCTAGCCATGTTGAGAACATTACAGTGGGTTGTAGAAACCCACTCTTCTCTCTCTGCCTTTACCTTGGACTCTGAATGTGATGCTGAGCAAATCATATAGTCTCAACTTTTCAGTAGTGGCCATGAGCTGTTTCCTTTTGTATGCTGAGATGGTCTGCAACAGTGGTGGCCAAAATTAATGGTCAGCATTGAAGCTTTTTAGCTGTGATCTGCCTATGAATCAGTTCATCTGTCTCCAAAATGCCTGCGATAACAGTTTGGTTTTGTGGGGATGACTGGAAGACAAAAGTCCTTTTGAGTTTGGAACTGCTCAGCAGTGATAATAATGAGGCAAATGAAAAAGCCCAGGAGGGAAGCAGAGTTCTGTATACGGCACAGTGCGCTACTGGTGTGCAGATAAATACGGCCACAGAGTGAATAAGGAGGATAGCCTCATGCGTGGAGCACTTCTGTGTGCTGAATGAGGGAGCGGGTCCAATAGAAAGGGCAATAATATAGGATCAGATAATTAAAACTACCTGTATTATTGTTTCTTTTTATAGTGTTTGATCCTTCTTCACAATTCATTTGGTATGAAATCGAGGGCAGATGGGAATAAAATGCTAATTTTTAGAGACTCTTGTGAGGTTGAAACTGGCATTTGATATCAAAAGCCATTTCCTGTCCATATTTGAAGTTAGTATCATGCTATTCTGCAGCAGTTGCTAGTGGAAACTGTTGATGTGTTGGTACACTTCCATTATCCGTCACTCCGCTCTGCAGTTCGGGAACTGGAAGGCGTGCAGGTGGCTTCATTTTAATATCTATTTAAAGTGTAAATGGCTGTCTGCAGTGCCCTTTGAAAAGGCAAAGGCTGTTGGAAGCTTTCGGCGCTGGTGGGAACTAGGAGTGCACATGCGATAGAGAAGAAATGTGGTGCAAGATAATTGCTGATGGCTTTGAGGATTAAAGCTGAGAAATCTGCCCTTTGAGTACCTATGGGAGCTCTGGAAGGTGGCAGCACCAGGAAGCAAGAGGAAGGCAGTCCCCAAGAAAGTTGTGTCGTGGGGGGTGGCATAGCTTATGCCAGCCAGCCCACCCCTGGAAGGATTTGGGATCAGATCAGGAGAAGGATGCTCTTAGGTAAATAATGACAAGTGGAACCTACACTGTGCCTGTTAATCTGATGGTCTTGAAGGTGGGAATGCAGATAGTAGCCATGTTTTGCATGTTGGGAACAATCATGCATAAGGTTTTGGTAGACCCAGAAGACAGAGGTGGTATCATTTCTCTCTCTCATACTAGAAATCGGTCTTCTCAGACCTGCTGGAGGTGAATTTGCAGCCCTGCTCTCAATCTTTGTAAAACAGAGTACATGAAACTATGAAAATTGAGATTAATTCATGCATATGAAGGATGCTGTCATAAACGAAGCAATTCCAGACAGATGAGAAGCAAGAGGTAAGGGTCTGCGGCTTCCCATCCATTGCACCTTCTCATAGAGAGAGCAGTCTGGTTGCAGAAGAGCTCCACTTTGTTTGGATCCCATTAAGATGAGTGATCCTGGTAAAAAGTATTATGTTAAAATAGAGGGATGTGGATTTGTTCTTTCAGCTTCACCCAGCATGACATGTGTGACTGTGCAGTGTTTTCCACCTGAATTACATCTATATCTGACTCTACTATGGCACAAAAGCTTTGCTGATAATTGGAGATATGTGAACACAACTAGAATGGTCAGAAAGTTAGGAACAAGGCTACCTTTCCTGGTGGTGGCTCCTCTGAGCAAGTAGTGCTTTTATCTATGCCATATGTGTTGGTCTAAGTGGCATTGATTTTTCCCTGGGCAACAAAGGGCTCCTGCATGACTCCCAGTTTGCTGCTCTGCCAAGTTTTGCTTCCATCTCCACAGTAGGGAGAGGGTAGAAGTTGTCTAGGGAAGGATGAAAGGAAAGAGTCACAGCAGAAAGCACCTGCTTTTCATTAAGCTTTGCCTTAGAAGCAGATAGTCCAAAAATATTTTTCTGCCCTGTGAGTGGAAAACCAAAATGGGACAGAGAGACCCAGCATAGTAGAGTGCAGGTCCTTAGTATGTGCCAAAGCTGTAGTCATCTGAACGTGAACGTTCATAAGGGCCAGTGTGCAGTAACAGCTCCAATGGCACTACGGGTCAGCCCAGTCTCGCACCTTATGGTGCACTGGTTCTGCTGTGAAGAACGCTGGATCTGGATGTGACTGTGTTTGATTCTTCATGACCAATATCTGCTTGAGGGTTTATGAATCCTGAATGCCTTTGTTTGCTAGTCACATTGTGAAAGTAATTTGGAAAGGTTCTCCTTGCAGGCCTGTTTCTTTTTGCCATTCATTGCTGCTCATTAGCCACCCACACGGGTGAAGCAGGCAGCTGCCCAGGATAGCATCTGGGAAGGTGGTGAAGCATAAGCAGGCCACCAGCTTTACCTGTGCTCCCACACAGCAAGCATGACCCAAGCAGCTGACCCCCTCTTGCTCCCCCTCCTTGCCTTCTGAGCTCTCTACTGCTGGGGGAGGCATGGGGTACGAGGTAGCAGGATCAGTCCTGTCCCCCAGATCTCTGAACAGCCTGCCATGACCACAGCCTTTCCCTTTTCCTTATCCCAAGCCCTGTATATTGCAAAACGAGGCCAGCAGGTCCCACTTGTACAGAGGCAGCCTGAGAGGTGACAGCTGAGGGGGCTGCGTGCCAAGGGTGCTGCAGGGATGGGGAGATCTCTCCAACACCTGAGAGGTTAGGCTGAAAGGGCAGGAGGAGGCACTTGTCCAAAGCAGAACAGAAACTCCCAGAACTCCCCAAAGCCATGGCCTTTTCCTGGACCTCTCTTACCTCTGCCAGAGCTTTGATGACTGGATCAAACAGATGCTTTATAATTTGCAGAATCCTCTGAATTTGAGGAAAAACTCACTTCGTATGCTCATCTTCATTTATCTCCTGTTGTTTAGGCTCTACCAGACTTCCACCCCATGATTCCCTTTTCCCCACCAAGAAAGCAGTCATATCTCTCCATGGGCATGCAATTATACAGTGGGGACCACTAGATTTACTGCACTGCAAACACAGACTTTGCCTTTATTGCAGCAAGGTCGTTGCAAATCTTCCGGTAGGCACATGGCAACAAAAAAGAAATGACTTCTCTAATCTTTTCGTCCCCCTGCTGTAGAGCTTCAAGGTCCCTACTGGGTGCCTGTGTTCAGTTTTTCTGGCTTGGGTGTTTAAAGTGAGATACTTAAATTGATGGACTTTGCTGATCCTCTGCAGCTTCCACAGATATCACTGGCAACTCATCAGTATTAAAACCACATCCCTGAAAGCTGGTTACCTTAATACAGATTTAGCTACTGGCCTGCTGCAATCAGTCTTCAGGAATGTGGGGCTTGCTCTTTGGGAAACTGAGAAAAGCCACTGAGAGTTAAAGGGAGTTAGCTGGAAATTGTCCCCCTCTGAAGAGGGGACTGTGGAGCTCATAAAGGACTGTACTCTTTCTATCTTCAGGCCACCCCAGCATCCCCTCCATTCTCTGCCTCCAGCTCAACACAATAGCTCTGCCTCATTTTCTCTGACACTACAGAGCAGAGGGGATGGCATTAAATGCAGGAGTAAGGGGCAAACCTCTATCTCCTTGACTCTAGAACAGCTTTCAGTGTCCCAACGGCTAGAAAATTTTTTCTCATTCCCCTGTAGAGTTCCTCCTTCCACTTCCATTTGCCCTGCAGGTTTCTTATTGGCAATTATTCCCACAATGTTACCTTCTTCATGGGTGTTCTGGTTTTGTTTAGTGAGGGGGGCCTAAGGTAGCAGTGTCTGTAGGAAACTTCTAGAAGTTGCTCCCCTTTGTTCAGTGGACTCGGCCGGGCCTAGGGTGGACCTGCTGCTGGCCAAGGCCAAGCCAATTGGGAGCAGAATGTCCCGTGATAACGCCTCTGCAATAACGTATTTAAGAAGGGAAAAACAGGAAAAAAAAAGAGAAAGGAAGATGTGAAGAAGCTGAGCGGGGGCAGACGCCCAGAGGGGGAGGCGCAGGCCTCCTGGACCTTGCAGGCCTCACCCTCTGGCCTCTCGCCAGGCAGGGCCCAACTCAGCCTGGCCTGGCTGCAAGATGTGGAGAAGAGATGAGATGGGACAGGATGAATGATGTGAAGAGATCCTGAGAGGCTTCTGCCAGCCTGTTGTGAAGAACGAACTTTTCTTGTGAGAGAAACAGCTGTAGACACCAAGGTCAGTGAAGAAGGAGGGGGAGGAGTAATGCGACTCTTGGCCAAGATTCCCCTGCAGCCTGTGGTGACGATGATGGTGGAGCAGGTTGTCCCCCTGCAGCCCATGGAGGTCCCCGGAGGAGCAGAGATCCACCTGCAGCCCATGAAGGACCTTGCACCGGGGCAGGTGGATGCCTGAATGCGGCTGTGGCCCGTGGAGGGCCCGCTGGGACAGCCGTTCTGGAGAGACTGTACTCCGTGGAAGAGATAACCTATGCCGGAGCAGTTTAATGAAGGACTGTGGCGTATGGGTGGGACCCCACACTGGAGCAGGGGAGGGATGTGAGGAGTTCTTCCCCCAACTGTGAAGCAGCGGTGTAAAACAACGCGTGATGAACTGACCGCAATCCCCATTCCCTCTTCCCCCCTGTGCCGCTTGGCGGGGGAAGGTAGTAGAGGTAATGTTAAGCTTGGGAAGAGGGAGGGGTGGAGGAAGTTTATCTTGTTTCTCTGTCTCATTATTCTGCTAGTTTTAGTAATAAATGAATAGTTTTCCCCAAGTCAAGTCTGGTTTTGCCCGTGACAGTAACTTTAAGGATTTCTCCCTGTCCTTATCTCAAACTTTGAGCCGTTTTTTTTATATTATCTCCCCCTGTTCTCTCGGAGGGTGGGGGCAGTGAGATAGAGACTGCGTACTCTGGTCCCGATCAGGGCTGTACTACGACAGTGGGACAAGATGCACCTGACATGCCTCTTCCATCTTCTACTTGACATGTCACAGGCAAGCAGGGAGCCCATCTGAGGAGAGGCTGGGGCACGCTCCTATTTCTGAATTATACTGTGATAGAGCAGCCTTGTCCCTCGCTGGGAATGCCCATGCCTTAAATCGTAAGAGACATTCAGCAGAGGCATTTGCTGGGCTTGCACTGACCCCTAGTGACAAAGCAGGGAACCAGGGTCTGCAGCCATCAAGGGGTTGAAAGGCCACCTGCAGATCGTCGATGCCTGACAGTTTACAATGGTTTGCCCCAGTTTTCGGCAGGATTGTGCACTTGAGCCTCTGGTATTGCCCTGGGGAAGCCAACGTGCTGCCCGATTAGGGTCTATCTGCTTGGTAGACGGTTGCAGTGAGTCTCAGGTGTCCCAAACTCCATACACCTCTCCACTGAACTGCTTGTCCTCCCCCAAGTCAGCAGGGTCCTGATAATCTTCAGGTCTTCTGCAGTGTTTTTTCTTCCTGTCCGTCTCCTTCTCCCTCCTGTCCATACATCTGATCTCCCATTTCTTTCTGCTCCCCCTTTCTTCAATGGTGTCTAATGACTCACTGCCCGTTTGCCCTCTTGGCTAGGTAGTGCCCAAGCTCCTTGCTTCTGGGATGGTCCTGAGGACTTTGCTCCTGTCTCTTACCTCTACACACCCCTCTCCACACCCTGGGCCTGCAAGCCTTTTTTAGACCTGGAATGCAAAGTGCAAGGGTTCTGGTTTCTTTGCTGCAAAGCTGCTTGCTGTGCTGCATGGTTGGTCATCCTCTGTGTGATGCATGGGAAGCAACTCCTGCTTCAGAATGCCGTTTAGAAACAGAACCCCCTAAAAAATGTAATCAAGGTGTGCTGAGGCTATCTTTTACCTCTCTCAGTCTGTAAACAAAAATGGTGAGAGCTTTGGACCCAATCTTCAGAGCTGCTAACCATGCCACCAAAATGCTGACAAGCCCCAGCTTTTAGTGACATCAGAAGGATTTGCAAGCTGTCAGCAGCCCTCGGGGAACCTTGCATTGCCCAGGAGCATGAGGGAGACCTGCCATAGCTGCTGCAGTGTGAAGAGTTCATGGGAGCCTCTTTGCCAGATCTCTTCATGCTGACCTCTCTTCTCACAGACCATGCCTACAGCACCACCTTTTCCTTGCTTGGTGAAGCTGCCAGTGTGTTTATTCATGGCTTTTGTGTATGGCTTCTGGGTATTGACAACAAAATACTGCCTAATTCACTTGATATTCCCCTGTCTCTCAGAGCCACACATCCCCCTACCCTCCCAAAGCCCCAGGAAGTGTTTTTACTCACTGAATTACAGCTCAGCCTTCTCAGCTTCATCTTATCATCATAGAACAAGGCCCAAAAAACTCTACAGTGAGCATGTGAAGGTAATGGGTTATGATGGGAGTTACTTCCAGAGGAAGAATGATCTATGGTGTCCCATGAAACTCAGGAAAAAAAAAGTCATGTCCATCTGCGAACCCCAAAAGCCAGGCTTCTGTCCACGCGGAGATTTATCTGGAAGGTGGAGAGAGGCAGGAGCACCCCGAAATCCCTTCCTTTAGCATCTCTCACTGCCTTATGCTCCCCAGGTCATCTGTATGACAGTGTCTATACTCGAAGGGCAGAGCCCCACAGCATCGCCTATTACCCTAGACCTTACTGCAGATAGATCCGGCTCAATTGCCGAAATCCTGACACTGGGATTAGCCTTAGAGACCAGATAAAGTATGTTGGGTTCTCATACATCTCTGCTGAGGAGCATGCCTCTTGCTTGCCTCTGGGAAGATATTGGCTGGAGGCCTCTCATCCTGTGGACTGTCCCCTCTGGTCCCTGACTAGTCTGGTCCACATGAGAAGTCTGAGAGGGAGTGAAAAGGAGGAAGCCTGCCAGCTACAGCCTTCCACGCTAGGTTGAGCAGAAAGGCAATCAAGTTTCCTAAGCAGTGTAACAGATGACAAGGTGTGTATTTATACCAGATACCCACATACTTCGGGTGAATTGTGCAACATGAGAGTTGTCATCATGCATCAGATCACTGGTGTATCTAATCCAATACCATGGCTCTGACAATGTCAGGAGAGCTGAGCTGCCTGCGGTGATGTGCCTTGCCAACTGTGCAATGCAGGAACAGAGGGTTTAGGATTAAAATTCCTCCCCGGTTCCTCCTGCAATCAACTGGTACTCTGACTGCTCTTATTATCTGAGCAGGCAAAGCTGCAAACTCAAATAATCACAAGATTAGGCAGCCTTCTAAAGACAACTAGCACAACTGCAGCATGCATTTTTGGGCTGCCCCCTGGGCTGGGTATGTTCTGAGGGTGATAATATTTCATGCTGATTTTGTCTTACTTTCCTCTGTTAAATGATTCTTGGGCTAACTGCCCCCTGGATGCCAGCAGTGGAGATTTACTCCAGTGCTGGCAGTGACCCATAATCTTTTACACCACTCCTAGCATCAACTTTTATGCTTCACATCATCTCCCCATTCCTTGCATGCTTGGGGTTTTTTATTGGTCGTGGTGGTGCTGGTGTTTTGTTTAGTTTTTGGGTTTTTTTTTCTTTGTCTTCTTTGCTGCAAGGGAATAAAGCCATTCTCCCGCTCTGGGTGTGCTGGCAGGCAGCTGCATTCTGTAATGGTGCTGCTGCCTTTCTGTTTGCAGCGCTGTCATCACCCCTTGATCAGCCCGGGAGTCAGTTACTTTGCTTGGCTGGTTTTGGCTTCTGCAGTTCACAGAGCGAGACTCTCCCCGGAGCTTTGTGCAGAGGCTTTTGCAACACTCCCCTGAACATGTACAGATAATTTCAAACCTGTTAATGTGAGCAGTTACTGGCCGGACAAATCTAAGGAGGCAACAGCTATACCAAGTCAAGTGGCCAGGCAAACACCTCAGTGATTTTGCTTTGGGACTCACTTGTGCTGAACCTTGGTCTAAGACGTAATAAATCCTGCAGCATTTTAGGCACCAGCTTCCACAGAGATGAGAATCTGCTAGAGTGTGAAAGTGTATTTCCAGCTCTCCTGAGTGCAAAGCAAAGCTTGGCTCTCGGACTGAGTGACCATTGCTCACACTATCTGCTTGAGCTTCCAGAGACCCTGAAACAGGAGTTCTGAGAGTTGTTCTGCTTCCTCCTTCCCTCCAAAATGGGAAATCTCGTATACTGAGAGAACATGGTAATTCTGCATCAACTTAAAGGAATGAGCTTTGATTCAGAGGGAATAGTAAATAATTCTGTTAAAAAATATCTGAAACACTACTGAAAAAAAGCACCAAAGCAAAACTCTTTATAATAAAGGGGATCTGATTTTATTTTTATACCCTCAAAGTTAAAAATATGCATTTCAAAATATTTACAATGACTATATATGAAACAACCTTTGTTAATGAAACAGCAACATACAGTACTAGAATATATCCACCAAACTGATAAAGTCTACATAAGAAGAAAATGTAACAGAAAGAGAGAGAAGAAGAGAGAGAGAGGTAAATAGCATCCATGAACAATCTGCACCTACACCTTTTTTTTATACTCTTTGCCTTTTAGTTGTGGGTGGAGTCGTAGGAACTTTTGACCCCTTGTCCCTTATAAATGCCTCTTATGACTGAGATTCTTTGAATTGACAGAAATTTGTGGGTTGCAGCAGTACCAATGGCTTACTTTCCCATGTCAGCCTTTCGTAAGGGGACCTTGTATTACAGAGTGGACTCAAAATCTCTCAGCAACCCTGGGAGGTAGGTATAGTTTTATGGAAGAATTTGGCAGATGGAAAAGCACTGGGTGAAGTGACTGGCCTAAGGTTGTGCAACAAGGAGCAGAACTCACAAGCCCTGCCTCATCTCTCCAAATCTCTCATTAGGGAATGCATTTCCTCTGCTAACCAGTAACATCTGCCTCTGAGATGAGCTGTGTCACAAGGCAGGGCTCTCAATCAAAACCGTGTCCTGGGTGATGATGTGGGAAAAAAAACCCTGCCTACAGATAAGGACTTGTCTCAGTAAAGATCTGTGATATTGCGGTGCTGCTACCATGTTCTGGAGCTGAACGGAAGATTTTAGTGTAGACACACACCCAGATGATTCCCTCCCTGCATGTGCATCATTGAACAACTGCATCCTCTGTAATTAGGAACCCCTGTATATCTTCACTCCCTCCCTCCCTCTCTCTCTCTCTTTTTGTCTCTCTCCGCATCATCCACACCTTTATATTTGCCCTTCCTACCTGAATCTGATTCAACTATGGGAATGTCAAATAATAAAACAGAGCAGCAGAAAAAATTGCTGCCTTATTTCTGTAGATATTTTTAATATTAATTTAATCTGATTTCTATTGGATTGTTTCTCAATTTAACGACCTTAACTTTCACATATGTGCATATATATATATAAAATGTAACAAAAGGCCCATCTCATTTGTCTCAATGGACAAAAAAAAAGGGGTCATAAGCCTCACCGCCCAACCCACAAGGCACACTGAAAGGTAAATGAGAAGGGCTCTAGGAAGGAAAAAAAGACACAGCCCTTGTTTTTGTGGTGCCCTTCAATCATCACTGCTGAGCTTGAAGCTTTGTGAAGGTATGACAAAACTTTTCGGAAAAGGAGAACAGCTCGGTTACCTGCAGATTTCTGGTGCAACAGGCCTAGGAGTGCTAGATCAGTTGGAGCTGTTTCTCCCTCTCTTTGGTGGAGGAGTTTCTCAGGATTCTAGCTTTGTTAATGATTTTTCTGTGGTGGTGGCAGTGGTGATGATGGTGGCTGTTTCTGTGTATAGGCCCAACAGTTCTCTCAGCAGAGCAATTCTTCCCCATTCCCATTAGCCAACCCTCTCCCCTGGACTCCTATCAGCCTTATTTTTTCCTAAGAACAAGGTAGAGGATGCCGATGATGAAGCTGAAGCAAAAGCAGATCCAGGCCAATATGAAGCAGTAGCCGTGGTGAGAACTTGTGGACATGGGCACCCTGCCTGTGAACCGAGCTGTGTAAATGGAGACTCCAACCAGAATGCACAACCCTGTGGGAAGGAAGGGGGAAAACAGAGAGAGTTGGAACATGCACAGAAACCAGCCTTGCCACAGGACTCCTGAAGCACCATTGTCCCCTGAGATCATAATGCATGTCTTGTGCCATATGAGAGAGAGGCTGCTGCCCATTAGGCTTATTTATGGAGGATTTCTCTTGCAGAGGTGATGACATAAGATGCTTGAGGCTTGTTTAGTGGGTGCCATGGGGAATAACCTTTGTTAGGAGGAAATCAATAACAAGATCTGCAGACAGTTTGGTGCTACATGTTGAATCCCATGAGCAGTAGCTCTCTGCATATTCCCCTGCCCCCTCAAAATACTTGAATCTTTTTTATGATCTTTCAGAGGTATTTGGCAAAACCCACTGGGGTCTATTACTGAAAATCTGGAAATATTTTCATTATTTACAGTAAAAAAACCTTTTTTTAAAATAAAAAAGTGGGCCAGTTGAAACTTTTAGCTGGCTGACAACCTCTGCTGGTGGCCATGTGTGGTAGACATGTGCAGGTACTTGCACTTGCGGAGGCAGTGGGATGCGCACAGAGCCATCGCAAGGCATGCATACTTACAGCAAATCAGCATGATGGCTCCAGTGATGTAGAAACGTTTGCCTTTCTCCAGGGTGAACAGCTGGACAATGAACGTGATAAGCGCAATGACGGAGAAAATGATCGAGAGGATCATAAAGGCTTGCACGGCTTTGAGGGAAGCTGTGAACACACAGGGAAGAGATTTGAAAAGGTCAGGACTCGGCATGGGTATTGCCCAGTAAGGTCCTGCAATTCCATCACTGCAACGAAAATGGAGACGTAACTTACCTGCGTCCTGACTGCTGACTGACAGGTGCTCACAGCTCCTGTTGCACAGCATCCAGAGTCCCGACGAGACCGTTTCCCCGAGGGAAGAACCCACCATCCAAACCTGAAAGGGGACGGAACAGTTGCGTCAAGGAGGGGAGGGGGGCTCTTCTGACCAGTTTTCAGTTGACCACCCCCCCAAACTTCCACGCCCCCGACCGCGTCGCCCCCGCCGAGCCGCCAGGGGTCAGCCTTGCCCCGGGTTTCCCCGATTTGGGGTCGGCTGCCCCGCCTTTGCTGGGGCCCTTCCATGGGGAGCGGGGCTGGGGGCTGTGCTGGCGGCGGCCCCCTGGCCCCCGTGGAAGAGCGTCCAGCTGTGCAGCAGCCAGAGCGCCAGATGGGGTGATGGACACCCCTCCAGAGCTGGCATCTGCTGGTCTCCCCCCATCCCCATCGCCCTCCATCGTCCAGGGTGGTCTTTGCTTACATTGGCAATGGTGGAGACGAAGAGCATGACGACAGTGGCGATGTGAACCACAAAGATACCAGCCAGTAGCACCAACATCTTGGGGTCCCTTCTAGGTGGTGTCACTAATATGGAGGAGAACAAGAACAGAGGGAGAAGGTGAAGGGAAGGGCTGAATCAAACAACAGCATTACTATAAGCTTTATGTACGTGTGAGAAAACAGGTCAATCTTAAATCCATTCTGGAAGCATGTAGTCACAAAAATTATAGCCAAAACCTTTGTCAAAACCTGCAAGGGAGTTGCTCAAGAGGTGAAAGAAAGCCTGGAGGTAAAGGAACCCATTTGGGAAGAGATGTAGAGGAGGGGTAGTTAGCTTCGGGACATTTTAAAAATAGCCCGAGTATATACACAGGTCACTAGAATTGGTGTGTGGTTATGCAAAGTAAAAATGACATATTCCAGGCCTACATGCCAGGAAGAGTTTTTGCCTGCAGGATTCATGGAGGTCAGGAGAGATTTTCTCTTCCTGTTCTCCCTTTCCCTCTCTCAGCGCAGCCTCCTCCATCTGGTTTGGGATGCAGACAGGTGGTGTGGAGCAGAGGACCGCGTGTTCCTGGGTGCATCAGGTGTTGAGCAGCAGTGGAAAGTGGACTGGGGGACCACCCCTACTCAATGGCTCACTCCATTATGTGAAGAGCAGAAGAACCAAAGCAGAAAAATCACTGAGGTGTTCTGGGGCAGAGGAAGATGCTTAGGTTTGCAGTGAAAATTGCCTGTTTCCCTTTTAAAAGTTGAAGCATGCAAATCACTTTATTACTGCAATAAGATTCTCTGGTAATGCAAATTCCTCTTTGGTTTGGTTTGGGGTTTTTTTTTTTTTTTGGCTTCTGTATCCTGCAAGCTTTTACTTTTTGTAAGATTCCCTGTCATTGATGAACATCTGATTGGAAAGGCAAGGCTTTTGGGAGAGGAATGTGCTTTAGATAGCTCTCATGACACTGCTCATCAAGGCTGCTGACTTCTCCCCTGAGAATATGGAATACAAGGAATAAATCTAAGTTGTGAGAGTAAGCGCAAGGAATTCACACAGAGTGAGTGAGTGTATTTCCCCTCCTTACAGGCATTTATTAGTAATCAGGCAGTATGGCTACAAAAGTCAGGCAGAAGAGTTTACTGGATCTACTCTGTGCTGGGTGACAGACCTAGAAAATTTCACAGGGCTGTGTTGCTCTTTCTCTTGCTCGTGCTGGTGCTGAAATTGTACTGAAGGGCAGTATCAAGTATTTGATTAATGTTGGCTGTCAAGTTATTTTGGTCCAGATGACTCAGGTACAGTTTGATGCTGTCACCATTTATACAGGGTGTGGTAACACAGAACAACACAATTACATTTTATTATGTCTTTCATGCAAACAGTAAGAAAAGGCTTTGTAAAAGTCCTATAAAAGTGGGGGTTTTTATGCAATGACTCTACCTTCTCCACTCCTGTTTTTCCTCTCATTGTGGCCATGTGTGGGAGTGTATTCCTGTAAAGCACTGCAGCTATTCCTTGCAATGATTTGGATACAGTTCCCCAAACCACAGCAGGCAGACAGGCAGGCTTTTCCGTCAGTGGCTCTTTGTTCAGTTCAGCATTAGCTGATGACCAGGAGGAATTCCTTGAGTTCAGGATGTCAAGGAACCAGCTCTGTTAGGTCCTTACTCCCACCCAAACGAGGCCACTCCTTAGAAGGCCAGATTAGGTTTGATGACTGATCCTATCTCCTCAGCAAGAACTTATCCGCTATGAGGTTTCCTTCACTTGGAAGAATTCTCTGGAGTTGTTTAGCCTTGGTTTGGTGAACATGAGCTAGGCCTGCTTGTTTGCTTTGGGGTGTCCTAGCAAACTCCCTATGTTCTAGACCTTGCTTTGCCTGGATGGCCTGGTCACTGTGCCCTCTCTTGTCACAGTATCTCCCTTAGTGATGATTTTGGAGAAAGTACAGTCTTCTTAGGAGTTCCTCTCTGACTGTAGTGACAGTGATTTATGAGTTTAGCATTGCTGAAATTCAGATTCTCAATATCATATGCAGGCTACCACATGAACACACCTGACTGAACATTAAACCCCTTCTTTCCATTGATTGCAGAAAGAATGAGGGTTTCAAAATGCTGGATGGCAACTGATATAGATATTGCTACTGCACCTTGAGCTGAGAAACTATTGCTGTTGCCATGACTAAGTTATATATCTGCAGCAGGTGCCTCGAATAGAGCCTCTGAGTCAAATCTTCCCATCTATTTGACTACACGTCATCCTTTATTATCTGATTACCCTGGTTCGTACACAAACTATAACGAGTGCTTATCCCACCATAGTGTATTGGTACGCATACACCAAATTGTGGCATATTTGCCTGCTCTGAAATTTGCCTTTATTGAACAATGGCTAAACTTTCTTCTTTCTTAGATGGACCTAGTTTTCCATGACCTCTTTAAAAGCTAATTCAGCAGTTCTTTTGCCGATTATTTTTGAGGACCTTCAAAAAAGTTCTGTGCTTGAAAGACTAAAACCCTACTTTCATGACACCCTAAAGGACTAGAACAGTCCTTTTAAACACATCTTCTGATTGCATTCAGAAATTAAAATAAATGTTACTTTTCAAGGTAAAAAAAAAAACCAGAAACACCACACCCAGAACTTTGACCAATACGCTAAGAAAAAAACCAAATCCTTTATTCCCTTTGCTTTTTCTGCCCCGTTCTCGCACTGCTTGAGAGCACTGTTAGTTCTCAGGTGCTTTCAGTGCATTTGCTTCCTGAGAACGTCAGCACCTCTCCCTGAATACACACACTATCAAATGCAAACTGCACCAAGGATATGTGCTCACAGCTTAGTTTTGATTCTTTGTGAGTAAAAGCACAAGCCTCCCTCTCTATTCATTCGCTTTCCCCTTCCTTCATCTCTCCCTGCCTTTTAAATAAAACACTAGAGAACAATCCCAAAGGAGCAGTGGGTGATCGAACAGCATTGAAATAGAGTCATCTCTGTCTCTGACGGTACTGCACGGACTTTTCCTCCCATTAGACAGAGAAGCTGGCAGAACACTGGTGACTGACAGGATACTCTTTCCATTTGTTAAGTGTGAGACATCTTTCTCCGCTACAGGGTGGGGTCACATTGCTGGAGCAATAGGACACAATTGCATGCAAATGCCTTTTCTTCCATTCCCATACCTAAACTGCAGCTGGATTTGGAGCTCCTTAGACTCTTTCTGGGCTATGAGTCAGTCTTAGCCTTCCTAGAGCTGCCAGTTTTTTCCAATGAGTCACCCCAAAGCTCTCAAAACCACAATTATTTAACCCTGCCAGTGTTCAGGACACTCTGTCAGATTTAGGACTGCTTCTCAAGAATCAGCCAAGCAACTAGGTTGTGGATTCTGCACTGAGCTTCCTGGCATGTCTTCCAGAGGAGAGACCCCAGCTAAGCCAAGAAAAACATGAGACATGAGAGTAAAATCACTACTGAGGTAGGACAGGCTGGTAGGGAAGAAGGAGTAAAGGTCATGCACCTGCTGAACAGTCTGGGTGAGTCAAGAGAAGATCTTGCACTGATGACAGGGGACTGAGTTTCCTTTTTCTGGGATGACAGATGAGGAAAAATAACAAGCCACACCAACAGTAACCATGAATAACAATCACCATAGCAGCCTTCAGCACAAAAAAAAAAAAGCCTTAAGATATGCATGACAGACTTATCTGTGTAGAGACTATGACCATGCAGGAGAGTACACATATAGAAGAACAACATATAGCTCTGCTGCACCCTAGTTCAAGTTCAAGCAGGCAAGCACTATCCCTTAAAATTAAGACAAATTCTTCTTGTACAGGGAAAGTGTAGTCGCCCATATCTCCTCTCTGTCTGCTTAAGTGTTTTGGATCCTTCTATCTGGAGGGCAATCTGGAGAAGCGAGTCCTTGCCCTTGGTTTGCTGCTTAGCAAAGCATCAGGGTGGAATGCAAAGTGCCACTTGGAGATATGACAAAGGCCAATGGTATAGTTCCTCAAATATAGGGAGTGTGTTACTCAAGAGGGGTAAGCCAGATTAGGTAGTGGTCCTTTGCTTCTGGCAGAAAGTGCACTGCAATGAAAGGAGTAGAGGGGAAGTGTAGAGGACATTTCTGCAGGAATGATGGAGTTGTTTGGGGTGAAAAATCAGAGCACTCTCAAGTAAATCTGAAATATTTGAGATCTGAAGTGTTCCTAAGGGATGTAGCTAATTTGATTTCCATTCCCATTCTCCTCTCTGAACTGAGGTTCCTGCCAGGGACTGCCTCTCCCCTGGTGAGTTGGTGAGGCGTACTGTGAGAGATGCTGGCTGAGAGGAAAACTCATCCAATAGTTTACAGCAGCCCATAGTGTCCAGGGAGCAGAGGACATCTAAATTGCACCACCTGTGAGCACCGTGGTAACCTCTGACTGCTGTAAAACTGATTTTTTCAGCTGAAGTCCCTTGAGTTTGATACATTCAGTTTCTCAACAAGGCAAAGATGTCATTTCAGGGAAGAAGCAAATGCTTTTGGCAAGATTGTCAACAAAAATCTCCATAGATTGAAAGCAACTGAGATGAAAGAAATTCTGCCTTCCCAGCTGCCAGTACAGAATATAAGGTATGCAGCAGTAAGAGACCAGTGGTCTGTCTCACCCAGTACTGCTACCGTCTCTGATGGTAGCAGTAGGAGGTCCAATATTTAGAGAAAGCATGTGAACCTGGCCACTGTCTGAGATGGCACAGAGTCACATCAGGAATACTGGTGGTTTGAATCAGGGCCAAGGCTGCTTGGAAAGGAAAGGGAAAATTGGAGAGGACAGGACAGAAAATAAAAACTATTTGATATTGCTTGAGACAGCCACAGACTGCCACCTCTGTCACTGGTGCATTTCTCAGTGCAAAGCCAACCTACAAATAGCAATGCTGCCATGATGCTACCAGTAAGGGAAACCTCAAAGTGGGATAAAACCTTCTGTAGAATTTGTAGATCTGCCTTTTGACTGGTCTGAGGCCCTGACTGCATCTTAGCCCTGCTACAACTGCACATCTTGTCATTGTGTGCAATATGAGCATTAGTCCTCATCATGCCTAGGGCCATTTGTCAGGATGCAAAGATCTCTGTGATATTCTGGTGGCTTGATGACTTTGGACCCATCACATTGTTACTAGAAAGCTCATGACAACTTTAAACAACCACAGGGAGGGATCTTTTTGCTTTCACGTTTTGCTCTCTGTCTTGCTTCTTCACCCTTTGCTCTGTGTCTTGCTTCAGATCCAGCTGAATCCAGAGTCCTTGCTGACTCCAGACTTTTATAAACCACTGTACACCAGCACTGTGTTGACAACCTGGTTTTGAAAGACCAGCCTGACTCAATTTACAAGTCAGATGCTTTTTATAGATATGTGGTTGAGTAGGCTGGTGCCTCTGGAAAGAGCTTTCACATGTGTGGGAAAAGGGTTGGGCAGGAGGTGTGCGTGGGGACACGGAGACCTTTGGACCCTCTGGTTTATGGCAGTGAGAAGATTTTTTGCTTGCATGGGTGGTGGCTGTGGTCACCACATGGGGTACAATGAGGCTGTAAAAGTAGCAGACGAACGTCAACCGAAATGAAAGTGTAGAGCAGCCTGAGGGGCTACAACTGCAAATAAGCTTAAGTAAATGGCAGATTTTGTCTGGTTCTTGGGAAGCATTTCCTGGTGGTACCGTCTCCAAGGGACCAGGGGAATTGCCTTCCCAGGGAGTGGTAAAGCCTCAGCATGTGAATCATTTCTTGTGGGACCAAAGTCATCAAGAGTCCACTAGTACTAACTAACCTCCACTCACTTAGAGATGCAAGGGGGAGTCACAAAAGATGACACACAAGGATTTTCCAGCTCTCTTGCTCATGATTCATATGAGAGTGGGGAAATATCAGCGCTCCTAGGACAGACAGTGAGAAATTGGCATTTTCTCCAGAAGAAACCACCCTCGAGCACTCAGCCACGTGACATCAACTAAAACTGCAAAGCTGGCTTGGTAGTAGGAAGGGGAAGAGACATCTGCCTGTGGCCTGGCAGGCAGCCAGCAGCCACTGCTGGAGGAAAACGCTGTCACTTTTCACACTAGACATGCCATGGAAGGGCTGGGACTGGTGGGCAGTCAGTAACAGGGAGGTGTGAGTAAGGGGACCTCAGAACTAATGGAAGAACAAAAGCGTTCCTCTGCACCTTTGGAGGCACGATGGGGAGCACCCTCACCTCTTAGCACTTTGGCTGGTCCCTGAGTGGGTTAATTAGACACGGGAGTTGCTGGGACTCGCAGGGGTTCAGACAAGATGGCGAGATATGCAAGAAACATGTTTTGGGAGGACTCACTCTCTGGGCAATGACGTGGTGTGTGTAAGGGTGTGCATCTGCAGCTCTGCCTGTCTCCCTCTATGAATGGGAGCGTGCATCTGTGGTTTACCTGGGAACGGAGCTGAACTGTGCATCTGTCTGCGTGAGTGCTCACGCACAGCTTCCTTATGGGTGCACATATCTATCCGTGTGACTTTGACACTGACAGTGCCCATGTGGGAGAAACCATCTGACAGCTCTGAGAGGTTATGTTGCAGTGTGGTGTAAGCAAAAGCACACAGATCATCTCTGGTGGCACTTCCTGATTTTCTTCCTTGCAACAGCCTTTAGATAGAGGTGGAAGGTCCGGGGAGCCCACATCAGCTATGCTTTTGGCTGCATTTTTGAATTAAAACTGCAATTCTCTGATTTACACAGACAGTTTCATAAAGATCTTCCCTTTTTTTTTCAAGGGAAGGTAACTCTGAAAAAGAAGTGGCTCCTTATCAGATAGCGTCCCTCTCTCTCAAGACTGCAAAACCTCTGAATGTGCCAGTACAGCCTAAAATACACTGAAGTCAATGTGAATTAGGCATCTAAGAGTCTGTGCTTTTGGGTCAGTCTGCCTCCAGGGTGTCCTTGTTCCTACAAGCCAGCTTGGAAAAGACAGTGCAGGATTAAATTGCAAAATTGTGTAATAGCTCCTTCTTTCAACCTAGAGTGCACAAGCAATGGACTAGGAGAAGGAGAAGTGTGAGTAAAATAGAATCTTCTAGGTATAAAGCAGAAGTAAGAGGATACTGTGCAGCCTGGAGTTTTCAGTGCTCTGTGTGGGGTGGGCTGAAGGTGATCGTGAAGTAAAATGCCCCATCTGGCTTCTTATGATTAGTATGGGCTGGCAGAATGGAATAAGAGTCATTCTAGCTCATGTCACACATGGAAACAGCTTTCCACGAGGCATCAGGAACTCCCCTTGTCAAGGCACATCATGCCAACCTGTCTGCAGCTGCTGGAGGGGCTGGGGCTCGTAGGGGAGGTGTCCCTCCAGAACGAGAAGAATGTGGACACTGGACCCAGTTGTGTTCACAGTTTCCCTCCTTGAGCAGACTCTGCCCTGTGAGGGCAAAAGGACAGCAACGGTCCTTGCCCTGCATTTCCGCTAATCCAATGTATTGCCAGGTGGCCCCACATCACAAGAGCTAAGCCTTTGGTGTGAGTCACTGCTCACTTGCTGTCAGCCACTTCAGTACTCAGAGTTTATTGCATTTCTCTGCATGGCTGGAGATAACCTAGCCCAGAATCTGTCCATGGGCTCTCGTCGTGAGTGTCTCCCCATGCCTACAGTACAGACTGGTTTTCACAGAGGAAGGAGATAGATACTAATTATGAGGTTGGCAAACCAGTCACTCTCTCGGGGAAGGTGGGTTCTGGGGCTGAATTGTCCTAACCTGTCCCTCCCTACCACGACAAGGCATGGGCTACATTTAGTCTTACTCAGAGAGAAGCTTTAAACTGCTGCAAACAGTTCAGGAGGAGAAGGGTGTGTGGAGCTGCAAATTTGACCAAGGTTTCCTTTGTTCATTGTCCAGCTGTTCTAACTAAGGAGGTATTTTCCAAAACTCCCAGCGGGGTTTGAAGAAATCATGCTCCAGATCGCAGCCCCCAGCTGCGGTGCTTTGCTGCCCTCCCTGCGGTGTAACAGCAGAAAACAGTTTAAGAAAGGAGGCACTCTGAATTTCCCTCTGGGCCATTTATATGGGGAACTGTTGCTGGACCCTGTGTCATGCTGTGAGATGACTGGGTGTGGACCGGCTCTGGCAGAGGATTTGTATAGTCGTATTTGAGCGGGTGCTTCAGCACATTTATTCAGGGCCAGTATTACAGCATTGTGGCTACCAGTTAATTATCAGTTCTGTCAGGGGCTGTCAAAAGAGCAGAGCCGTGGAGAAGAGCCTCCTTTTCTGTGCAGGCTGCTTTGCGTCAGCAGAAAAGACCCATGAAGTATTAAACATCCATCTGCAGATGGGCAGATAGGAAAGCCCCCTCCTTGCCCTTCCTTTTAGAGGTGTAAAAGAGCACCTCTGGGTCTCTTACTTCTCCCTGCCTTGAAGGAAGGGTAAAGAAATCTCATCTTTTAGTCCTTTTTCGCTACCTTTTTTACAGGAGAACAGGAGGAAGAAAAAAAATTAGGAGTGCCATGCCCTGCAGTCTGCCCTGTGTTGTGTTGGGTGACAGTGCTGTCACCTCCCTGTTGAAGGGTAGAGGCACAGGAGCCTGTTGAGACCAAAGGGGTCCAGTTGTGCTATTTCTTGCTCTGTGGGGCACTTGAGTATCTGAGGGCAAATGCCAGCCCCACATCACATGCCTCCCCTTTCACCATCTGGTGTTACCACACAGCGAAGAGAGCACCCATCTAGCAGCCAAAGGGAACTGGGGGGTGGGGGGTGAGTAAGTGGAAACATGCTGTGGATGGGGGTTTGCGGCTGCTGCGTAGGGTCAATGGGGCCTGTGAAGCCCTGTGGGAGTAAGCAGGCCTAAGGGAGCAGGCTGTACCCTGCCACCCCTCCCATTTTTTTCTCTGGGAAAACTCAAGGAGGCACAGGCTGAGTGCTATGTGCCAGCCTTGGAGCTGGGATTTTCATGAACAGAGAGAAGGATTCATGCTTGCAGCAAATCTCTCCTGTCTCATGATAAACAAGGCCCCAAGGTGGGCCTTTTACAAAAAAAAAAAAAAACCCTGCTGGTTATTATCAGTAGATCTCACAGAACTGTTTCAAAATACAACCCCTGCTCCACCCCAGGCCACCAAACAGCAACTCCTGCGTGCACTTCATTGCTCGCAAGCTGCAGAATTCAAAGACCACCGGCTAGGCCAGCAGGGCCGGTTTTCCAAGCCCAGGGCTCTCTGTCCTCAGCAAGGTACTGGGGAGCAGTAGCAACCCTGCAGCTCTGAGGCACCCACTCCAAAACTGGGTGTTTTTCCACGAGATCTCGAAGTCCCTCCTCCATGAATGCGTCCTTGGGTGTGGCTCAGCTCCATCTCTCTCAGATGTCTGCCTCGGGATGGCACGTGCCTGGTGGCCATGCCCAGCTCTCACACGAGGGGAGCCTGGATGAATGGCTTGGGTTGTGTGCCATGTGTTGGGGGGAGCTTCCACGGGAGCCTACTGGGAAGAACTCCTTAGATGGGTGTGCAGTGCCTCGGACGAAGGAGCTGCATTTCAGGGTGTGCTTCCAGGCACTGCAGCATTATTGATAGTAAGATACCTCCATTTTGATCCTTTTCTATGCAGATCCCCAAGGGAGCAAATAGAAAGACGCTGCCTTTAAGCCTGCACTCTCTCAGTGCAGCCCCCAGGTTTGGCAGCTGTGTGAGGTGGGCTGGGTGGAGGCATCTGACTGACTTAAACTCCTGTTATCATAGGAGAAATAGCTAATGGGCTCCAAGTTTTCACACTCTTCATGCCCAGCTCCATCTTGTGTGTTTGCTCAGAAAAGAATCCCACTCCATCCAGAAATGTTAAGTGGGCAGTTCCTTGGGCAAAGCTTCTCTCAGAGGTGCCTTGAGGAATTCAAAGCTTTTGAGTGAATGTTGCTCTGTGGCCACAACATTTTTTTTTTCAAACTGATTGTATTGTTAGTCATGGTAAATAACAATGCTTTCTACCCAGACTGATTGCTGACTGCCCCGGAAACACTCATTGCCTCAATCAGCTTCCCTACCACTCAAACTCACCTATTTCTCAGGCAGGAGGCACCCCTGCTCGACTGAGCCACAAGCAATCATGCCAGAGGGAGCCTCAAAATTCACAAAATCCATTCTCCTGCCACAAGGTTAAGGTCAGCTCGGCTTCTTGGCCAGTCATATAGTAACTGTCCACAGCACCAGCCCAAGCCCCAGCCATTCCTGGCCAGATTGGGCTAAATACTGTTTCAGTCTCCTTCAGACCCATGAAACTGTGCAGGGGTGGGTTGAGTTCCTACCACAGAAACCAAAGGCTGGTGCCAACAAGCTGTCTTTGCTACACTCCCTTTCTCAGACCTCAAAAATACTTCGGATTTGACCACAGGATACAAACCAAAGCAGACGGATGAAGCGAGAGAACTGGTGAAGAAGAGGAGGGAGGGGGTGATTGCGTGGAAAAAGGCAGGTGAATAGGGAAAATTGCCAGTCTCTGCAATCCTACACTTCCCATCAGCGCCTCCCCCCACCACACCCATTCGTGCAGCCCGCAATTCTACCCGCTCCCTCACTTCGCCTCTCAGTGCTCCCTACTCCAGGGCTTGTGCTGCCAAGGAAGGCGTAGCATGCACTTCTACCCATCGTGTGGCTTTGCCTAAGTCTTGGGGCTTGGCTTCAGCCTCAGGAGCTGGGACCCCAAGAGAAAGAGTTCCTCTCCACTGTACCCCAAAGTCTGCACCTTTGGGGCCTCTCAGACTTCACTTGAAATGACTATTGTTGTTTTAGATTAAAGCTTGGCAAACTACCGATGGAGGGGAGAGAGAGATGTGCAGAAAAATGTGAGTGAGAGCCAGAAACGCTGAACCAGCAGCCTTAATTTCAAGCAGGCGTTTTCCCACACTTGTAAACAATGCTACTCCAAAAGCACACAGCAGGTCCTAAGGTGGGGCTGGCCCAGGTTGGGCACCCTGTGCCTGCGCCCTGGCTGCAGATGCCCTGGAGGCAAGAATAACATTGCTTCTGCCTGTTGCATTGCTGCTCTAGGGTTGCAACCCTGGGTGCCTTGCAGTGTCACTTTGCCCCATAAGACAGCTGGATTTCAAAGCAAATGCTAAAAGGTTAAGGTGCGCCCCATGGCCAGCTCGTGTGCGGAGTTGAAGAAAAGTGGCGGAGCAGAGGAGAAAAGCAGGCTGGAGCTGCTGGGCGAGAGCAGCAGCTGCCAACGAGGGAGAAAAGTTGTGGAGGATTTTTGAGAGCAGCTCTTACCGTGTGTGCTGGGATCGGTCCTGACACCTGTGGGAGCAGGAGCGTGCTGGGCTGCAGTGCCGATGTCCCGGAGCGCCGAGCTGTAGTGAAGGGGAGTGACCTGCTGGTGGTTTAAGTTTCCACCGGTGCGGGAGGGTGGTGTCTTTCCGCTCTGTTTTAAAGGAGTTACTATGAATCAGTCTGCCTTTAAAGAGAAGGAGAAGAAGAAGAAAAAAAAAAAATTAATGAGCTACGCCCTGCTTTGTTGGCAGGGAGTCAAGAGTCGCTGGGAGGAAACTACCGATTCAAAGAAATCTGTGCAGGGCTGCGTCTGACTCAGTGTGCAGTACAGAGACCGCAGCCTGGAAAAACGACTGACGCTGATCCAGCTGAGTAATCGAGACCCACAACAGCATCTGTTTATAAAACTGAACTTCTGGTTGTCATAAAAAAAAAAAAAATGCATAGTTACAAATGTGGCAACGGGACTTCAACAATACAAGCACTCAAACAAACAAACAACTGGTTGGCAGGGGACATGGTGTGGCTGGGGGGAGTCATCACACCCCCTCCTCGTGCTGCATAGAGAGAAGTCCTTGAGGTTGGTGGCATGAGGGAATGCAAGTCAGATCTGTGAGGTTGGAACAGACAAGACTTTTGGGAATATACCAAGGAGCAGAGATGCTCAAGATGCAGCTCTGGCCTGGTGGCAAGAATTGGAGCAAGTTGGCCAGATGGTGCTGGTTTGCTTCTGTGGAAGGAGAGCAGGCAAGGAAGATGAAATATGGAGTTTGTGATTCACAGTTTTTTGAGGTCAGCATTTCTTGTCATTTTAAAGACCTCTAAAAATAGATCCTTTACATTTGCAGAGAATTGGCTGGTCTAGTTGTCTTGTGGATGCTACAGGCAAGATTGAGTGGGGATGTGCTTGAGATGTGGGTGAAGGGAGAAGTTTGTCAGAAAGCATCTGGGTTAAAATGTGATCCATATTGTGATAGAGTTGGTGATCTCCTACTTCAAGGAATCAAACCTGCTTTTGCAGAGGCCCGGAAAGAAATAAGCAGATACTGATAAAATGCCTGGCAAAGGCCTTTCCCACTTTAACAAGACACTGTATTGCCTTTATTTTAAAGACAAAGCCAGTGCTCTTTGAAGTCTACACAGCTTAAAAGACCTTACTATTTTTCAAATTATTTGTTCTCTCTGGTTTTATTGATATGTGTTTGGTCTAATTTGAGACTATAGCAACGTCCTTAAAAACAGAGCTATGGATAAAACAGTAGCAGAGGTGACACAGATGGTGGGCAAAGACATCGTGCTTAGACAATCTCATGGGAATTTTGCTATTGATGGAAAATAAAGACAGGTTTTTATTCCTTGAGGATAGAAAAAGCCCAGCTGTGTTTAGTACCTATGGATTAGAATGTGCTTCTTGGTGATATACATGAATACGATAGCCAGGGAAAGGAAAATACATTTGCTTACCCTGCAGAAGAAGCTGGCATTTGCATTGAACTGCACTGTTCATTTGCTCTTCCCTATTCCCCCAGCAGAGTTTATTGGAGTGAGGGATGCTCAGCTCCACACAAAACACTGGAGCATACGGTCCCAAAGCAGACTCTGTGGACCAGAGTTCAGCTGTGGTAGAGCATCCTCTGCCCCAGACCTGTTCACAAGTGGCTGCCCACCTGCCAGAGGGCAGCTGCCTGCACACTTGCAGAATTGCTTATCTGAGACCCAGCAGCCAGAACACCAGCATCAAGAAGTCAGGTATGAAGTGACCCATGACTGGCAAAGCATTATTTGTCCAGAGAGAGCAAACTTGTTTTGTACAAAAGGCTCTCTAGCCTGTGAGGCTGTGTCAGGTAATGGCCAACATCAGATGTTTCACAAGGAGGCAGTGGGGTTCTGCAGCGTCAGCGTCGGCTTGCCCACGGGAACGTTGCTTCCTAGTTCTCCATCTGGAAATGTTGGTGCCCAGCCAGCAGAGTAAAGAAAAGTAACCAGACAGGCCACATAGGCTGTGACTGTGGCCCTGGAGGAGCACTGGTACCCTGCCAGCAATTGGCTTCATCCCTGTTGCTATACTTGTCAAGCTGGGTATGAGAGGGAATAACAGCGTGCATCTAGTGAACAAAGGTGCAGATAGCTGCTTCTCTTTCGGAGAGGTGCTGCATATGGGCAAGATTTAAGCAAGTGAGGGTACCCCCCTAATGTCAGGGTACAATGAGGTCAGGGGAGAGCTCAGCTTCTGCTGAGCAGATTGGTAGCTCTTTGGGATATTTCCACCTTGCATCTGGACAGGGAGACAGGATAGAAGTGAGAGAACTTCCTACCAATAGGTAAAGTAGGAGAATATTTCAAATTGATAAGATTTGCCATGTTTTCTGTAGCTGTTTTTCTGTGGATGAAGCTTTAGCTCAATAAGCCTTTATATGCGTGTGACGGTGAACCAGCTCTATCCACACATCTAGAGAAGAGGCTGGTCTTTCTGTGTGTTTCTGGCAACTTCTCCCTTTAGGGTATGTGGTTTTCACAAGGCAGGTTGCAATAGAAAACCCATAATGTGAAAAGTCTCAGCGTGGGATCAGAAGTCTAAAGCATGCTGCCAGTTTGACCTGCTAAGGCTGGATTGCCTAAGATCCCCACACCATAATCCATAGTGTCCCTTAACTTAAACATCACTCATTTCACAGGCTTTTCTGAATAACTACAGCCAACTAAGAGGAGACGGTCAGGTCAAAGCCATGAGAATCTAAGTTATAAGAATCTGGATTGGCATTTCCAAGGGCAATGAGATTGTGAAGCTTTCTCATGCATGCCATGCCTTTGCTGAAGCTCTTCCCAAACAAGCAGCTTGCAGCTGCTCTATGTCTGCTTGTTTTGCCATGTCCCACACATCTGCAGACATCACTGCTCTGCGTGAACAGTAGCCCTTGGTGTAACAAGATGAGCATCCACAATGATATTAGATAAGACAAACATTAAACTTTCGCAAGCCCAGATCAAAGGAGGAATGGATGATAGGGAATGGGAGATGGGGTGTGGAGTTAGGGGTGGAGGAGGCAAAATTAGGCTCGGCTGGAAGCATCCAGAACAGATCATTTCTAGAGGGGGTGCGTGCCAGGGGAAATAGGCGATGGTCTCTCTACACTTTCTTCAGATGCCAAAATCTATGCTTGGGAGAGGTCTGTAGGTGAGTTCACATACTCTCTGGGATGCTTTCAAGTACAGATTCAATAGGAATTCAACATAGGCTATTTGGACCTGCTTTTCTGGATAACTATCTGCAAATACACATCGCATATTAAGCACCCCCCCCCTTCTAAACAGCATGTCTCTCCAGGTAAAGATATTAAATCCTTTCCTCTCTCTTGTATGTGTTATTTACTCTGGGCAACATCCTGCTGGCTGGTTGCAGGACAAGTGGAAGTGATATGCTCTACGGTGTTTGCTACTTCTCCGCTTGTCATGACATGGAGAAGGCGGGGTTGAGCCTGAGCTAATGTGTGGGTTTAAAATAGAAACCAACAAGTTTCATACTGCTCTGTAGTGGTGTAACTGATGTGTTTGTGTGTGTGTGTCCTGGGGTTATCCATGTGATACAGTAATTCGCAGAGACGTATGATACATCTCAGAGCCATATGATAAACTGCATTTGTCACGCATGACCCTGCAGGGCTTCAAACGGGAGCATTCATCCACTGGAGAAGAAAGGGCGATGGTTCCCTTATTTATAGCTTCAGTCAGTTCTGAGGAAGCAGATATTGGAAGTCACACCTTTATGGTTTTGGTCATTTCTCTAATGTGTCTTGTCACGTTTGTGTCCCCTCAAGGACTGATAGACTTCCAGTATTTAGGGAAGCTGACTTTACAAGCTCAGTGGTATAAGAAAGGAGTGGATTGCAGTCAACGCTGAACAGCTGTAACTCTTCCTGTGCACAGTCTGGCGGATTTTTTGGGGGATTTTTTGGGTTTTTTTTTTTTGGTGGCAGGGATGATCTCTGGCTCAAGTACTTTGGTAAACTTTTTGAAGAACAAAACCTACAGAAACATCTATGTCTGATTTTTCAAAAATCGCTAAGGTCTGCCAGACTGATTGATGTTTTGAAAGTGGATGACAGGTACAGAGTTGAAAATGCCCTGGGTTTATAATATTTGTGTAGGAATGGTTTGTCACAAAGCTTTAACAGGCAAGAATTGCAATAGTTCCTTCCAGGTCTTGAGCATTATGAATGGGATCTGTGTCAGAATGCATTCCCCACATCCCACCTACCACATCTGGGAAGCCCCAAAACTTTCCTTGTTTCTTAACAGGATAAAAAATGAATATGAGCATGAGATAAGGGGACCATTCCTACCATAATTTGCGTAGTGATTAGAATTTAGGTTTGTCCTACTATGTGAAAAGGACCATACACTTTGTTCTTATGTTGGAAAGGGAGATAAGGATGGATTATGGTTCCTCTGTGCAGTGGGTGGGTTGGCATCTTGTGCTGGTTTAGAGTACTGACCTTGGCATTGGGGTCTCTGCAGCGGCTTTGGAGATTCTGCCAGACTAGGTAAATGGCAATCTATTTGTTACTGGCTGAGAGGATTGGACTACTTCTTAGAGAGTCAGTTAGCCCAGAAGTCCCTTGCCTTCCCAGGAGCTGTTGGATGGGCTGAACATGATCCTTAGGCTGAATGACATCTTCAGGCTGAGAGTCTGAACACCCAGAGGAGGCAGCATGAGCTGGTTGGTGCTGGAATAGAGGCCTGAACCTGGGGAAATGCAACTTTCTTCCATGCTCTGCAGCAAAAGAAGGTGTGGTGAGACAAGAGCCATCTGAAATGAGGAGACCTTCCCCTGCTTTTATGAGACTGGGGAAACTGCACTCCCTATCTCATTTTCCCTTACTTTAACCTCTGCCTCAATCTCTTCCTTTTTTTTTTTTTTTTTTTCCTATTGGAAACAGCCCAGCCCATTTGTTTGTAAATGTGCAAATGGTACCTCTGCCCTGGCAGACCCATCTGAGCTGTCACTTTCCCCAAGAACCTGTCTCATTCCACATCAAAGAGGTAGTGGCTGGTGGTATTTTCCGCCTGCGCATGAAGGTCTTTCTCATCTATTCTGGCAGCCAAGGAGGTTTTTTTGATCGCTTCGTTCTGCTTCTGGCTTATTTCTACCTCTGCCTTCTGTGGCTGCTCTACTGTGGAGAACATGCTACTGATTTCTTCACTGATGGGTTTTAGTGTATAAGTGGAGGAAAAAAAATCCGCCGAGCACCAAGAAATGGCATGAGTTGACAGTGCAGTATTGTTCCCCTTTCACTTAGTGCTGACAAAGGGAACTACCTGCAGACCATCCTGAACTGCAACTGTCCTGTCCTGACTGTAGAAGCAGACCTTGGTGAAGAGGCTAAGGCAAGGCTAAGTGCCATTTGTGCTGCAGTTGAGGTTTGATAATGGGACATCTTTCTATTTGCCTGCTGCTCCCATGGGCTGTTTGCAGGTATTATCTCTGCTCAGGGTTTGCTGAACTTTCTTCTTAGAGCAGATAGTGGTGTCCTGAGAAAGCTGTAGGACCTCCTTCTGCAGCCAAAGATAAGGTCTTGGAGGGTGCATAAAAGCTAACTGTACTTGCCTCTCACTCTCTATGATATCTTGGGTTTTTTTTCATCTTAGGATGCATTTATTTATGTAACGTTGCCATGTCACAGTCTCTACATGTATGCTGGAAGGGAGAGTGCTAGCGTAGAAAGATAAATGGGAAAGATTGCAAGGGATCCAGCATATGAACAAACCAAGCAGGCAGATCACTTGCTTAACTCAACTAAAATAGAAGCCCAGGGAAGGCTTGCCAGGGAGAGCAGTGGTACCTGTGATGGTCTCCCAGTAAGGGAAAGGATTGGTAGGAAGGGAAAAGCACCAAGCTCAGTGCATAGTGAGGAGGGAGGAGAAGGAAAAGTGTAGCTGACATGGAAAGACAGGCTGGGCATTGACAGGGTCGGGGCAGGGCAGAGAGGGCTGAACGCCATGGGTGATGCAGTCAATGAGGAAAGTGCCTCTGAGATCCAAGTCCCTGAGCAAAGTTCAGAGGGCTGGCAGGAGGCTAAGTCCTCTCCCTCCTGTTGCTGGTGCATGGCAGAAGGGAGGGGAGGATCTCTAGGTTTTCTTTTTCATTCCTTGACAAAGATGGAAACAATTCCTGCGACTGCAGAGGCATGGTTCCCTTCTGAAAGAGGAAACATCTACACGTGTCACGCCATGGGCCAGCTTCTGAGTTTATTTGCAGCAGCACAGAACTGGAACAACTCTCATTGACTTCATGGCAATCTTTCTGATTTTGAATCAGGGATTGAAGCAGTGCCACCATGTCAAGAAATGGGTGGTAAAGAGAGAATTTGTGAGGGAGAAAACCTCTCACAGAGACTGAGCATTGAACTAAGCTCTCTCTCCCTCCTTACTACCTCCTCCCCTGCTTCTTGCCAGCTGTCCACTGATCTTTTGAGAGGGAACATAAATTATGCTTTGCTTCCCCTTGTACACACACGCTTTGCGCGTTGACAAAGACAAAAATTTTCATGACTCCATTCCTTCTCTTTTTGTAATGTACAGTCACCACTTTCGTGGCTCCCTTGTGTTTGAGGCAGGATATGGGCAGGAAATAATAACACGAGATTCAAACTGGAAAAATGCAAACCTATTATCTGGGGGAAAATAAACCCAAAGTTAGCTATTCAAAGGGTGGGAGCCTTTGGAACTTGCAAGAGAAATAAAGCGGGAAGTAACTTAACAGCGACAGCAGACAGAGAGCTGGAGAAGAGCTTGCAATGTGATATAGCACTTAGTGGGGGAGAAGGCAGACAATGTCATTTACAGCTTTTCAGATGCTGATGTCCCTCTTGCATTCACAAATTTCAGAAACATATTTTGCCCGCAGAGAGGCTCTATCCATTGTAATGACAGTGAAAGCTGAAGGTTCTCATTGCTGAGAGGATTTGTGTCAAATCCTATGTCAGGGCAGCATTGCTCCAGCGTAGTCCCAGCAGTGCTGTGGGCCTGAGGAATTGCCTGGCTAGTCTGTGGCACCTTCATATGAGCTGAATTCAGAAACATCAGGTCCCTGTGCAGTTTTGTGTTGGGACCGTGGGGGAAGACATGAGCTAGACAATGAGGAGAAAGGAAGCATTCACCACATTGCATGGCTCTGAGGGTGATTAGATAACACAGAGAAGTAAAAGCCTGTTGTTTTTTTTTACTTCAATTGTGCTTATGAAGGGTGATGCTTTGTAGGTGTGGAATGAAAATCAGAAAAATGTCTCAATGGCACAAAATGATTGCTTGAATTTGATAGGTATGTCTGGGCACCACCAGCCCTGTGAAATATATGAGCAACCAGAAAAAAAAAAAAAAGAGACTGAATGAATGGAAGCAAAGGACATGATGAACTGGTAAAGAATGCTTCCAGGTGAAGAATAAGGACTCTTGGAGGTGGACTGAAGAAATGCTGAGGAGGATGTGATTATTTGAGGGGATTTTTGAACTTCGGACTGAAGCTTAAGGGTAACCCCAAAGCTGTAGGTACGACCTTGCTGAGAACAAACATTATGCCTTCTGTGATATGCAAGAGTGTGGGTCTACAATGGTCAAAATTGGACTAGAGGGTGAAACCAAGCAAAACAAAGCACAGGCTGAATAACCTGCAACAATAGCTTTGCAGTGGCCAGATTTTCTATGAATGATGAGTGTACTGGGTCAAGGTGAAAGACAGAGGAGTGAGGGGCACCATCATCTTCATAACTTCCAGAAGAACAGGGCAAAAGCTTCTGAGTGCAGGATCTGATCCTCCTCACAGTGGTGCTGTGTGTGTGTCGGTGGGAGCAATGTGCAAGCAGGGTGATAGGCCACTTTAACATCCTGTTTCTATTATTGTGGCTAAAGAGGCAGCGAGCCATGTGTTAGGAACCCCCATATGGTACTTGAGATGTAACTCAAGCACCTTATGCTCGTTATACTCCTTAAACTGGTGATATTTTCCACAAGTGATGGGGAAGGAGATCATTCTGCCTCACAGACCACTTGCAGAGCAGCTATTCTCAGCAGGCATCACCAGGAGCTCCATCTGGCTGGCTGGCTGTGGAGTCCTTTGCTCTGTAAGAAAAGTAGTCAGAGTGGAGGGAAAGGGAGGTATCGATCTCCTTTGACCCCTCCAAGTTTCATGACAAGGATGGGCTCTATGTGACTCAGAAGCAGCGATGCAGCTGGGCAGACCAGCTCTGATCAGGCAGTGAATGCTTGTGGGCTGCACTGCTGCTTATGGAGGTTCCTTGTGCTCCCTCCCATCTGTTTGTTCCAGTCCAGTGCTGTCACCTTCATGGCTCAATGTGGAGGTAACATCCACGCCATGGGCCAAAGAGTGAGTGTGATGGAGTTCTGAAAGTTAACGGAGACCTCTGCGTGCCACAGCTACCAAAAATAAGTGATTGCAGAGTGAAAGCAGGGTAGAAACAGCAATGAAAAAGGAAGCTACAAAGTCTTTTGTAGCTGACCTGCATCTCCATCTCTCAGAGGGGTTTTACTACTGTCTCTGCTGTTCTCTTATGGGGGAGCAGGATATATGGGTACATTGGAGAGATGAATTCCTAGCCTTTCTCTTTGCTAGAAACTGATCCCACCTAATACTCACAGAAGCAGCAGCTGCTGGTTGTCCCACTCCCCGTGCTGGCTGGCAGCAGAGTCTGTCCCAGAAGCAGCTGATGCTGTGCACACGTACAGGTCACCAAGTATGCCCTGTGTCCCCCCCAAAACCCCTGGAGAGAGTCATGGAGCTGAGAGGCACTGTGTCACAGGAGATCTGTGGGGGTTTCTTCTCCCGGGAGAGCAGTGTCTGAAGACAGGCTGCTGCTCAGGCAGTGCCTTGCTGGGTACCATGTGCTATTTGTAAAGCTGAGTTCTTAATACGAGAAAGGCCACTTTATCGCCATAATTTAAAAATCCTTTTGCAGTCTAGGGAAACGTCAGCAGGCAGAAACAAGTAATAGAAGGGTTTGACCCAAACACAAAGAAGCTGTTGTTTTCTGCCTGTCCCGGCTCTCAGTGGTGTTGGGTTGCTCCATGCTGCTAAGGAAAGCAGCTCTGGAATTTCTCTGCCTTCCATGAAGGCTGAACACATGTGAAGTGAAATGCCTCCGCCTGAATAAACATCTGCCAGATTGTCATGGGAAGAGCTGGCATGCTGAAATGCAACAGGGTGAAGACTGGCACCAGACCCAAACTGGGAGAGTCGGAGAGAGTCCTCTGGCAAAGCCAACATCTTTTTTTTGATCACTTGGTTTCCACCTGCAGGTGTAATCGATACCCAGGTGGTAGAGTGACTAAACTTGACCACTGTTGCTGCTGCTGGGTTTCAGCTCCACAGAGCAGTGGGGAGGAATAGAGGGGAGGGATGGGTGTGAGAGAAATTCCTGTCTCAAGAACCACAGAAGCATTTTCATGCCTGGGATACTTTCCTGTTTGCTTTTCCCCAAGGTGGCCCCTCTCTCTTTGGAGACAGTGTGGCACCTGAAATCATGGGCCACATGACCATGAGGTTATTTACAGCTACAAAATCAGGAACAGATGACACATTTTGCAGGTCGGAATCCCAGCTGAGAGAGGCTGTGGAGGAGCTGGGATGTTTCAGAAAAGGATATCAGGGTGACAAACCTTTAAGTGATCTTGGCTCAGAGAGCCTGTGGTTTGGCAAAGAAGTGTGCTGTGCCCACACTTGGCCCACTGATCTGTTTTCTGATCCATCCCACTCTTGATGGATGGTTCAAGGAGGATTCTTCTGTGTGCAGGCTTGTTCACAGCTGGTGAAAACTTGCCCAAGGCATCCTTGCCTGCTTTTCATCAGTGGCAGTGAAAGGGAAGGGACACATCAGAAACCATCCAAGTGGAGAGAGGGGAGGAATTGCAGGGGGATGGTGCAGAGCTGCATCCTCCACTGATGTGAACAGCCCCAACCTTTTCCATACAGTAACTCTGTTTTTCCTGTGCTGCCCTCACATCCCCTGGAACTCAGCAACATAGAAACCAGCAAGCATCTGTGTCCAGTTTGTTCCATCCCTTTATTTGCTAGATTTAACGTCCAGACCATTAAAGCAATTAGGTTTAGTTATTGCAGAAAGTGTCCTCACATACCTGCTGTCTGAGCACATTGCATCTGTAAAAGGCTGGAGCCTGGCAGTTCCATGTGCTGGACCACTCTCAAAGGTGGGCCCTGGATGTGGAGAGCTCTGCCAAATGGGATCACAAGCAAGAAAACAAGCGTCAACCTGCATACTTCAAATGGTCAGTCTCGACAAAGACTCATCAGAAGGACCTCGCAGGGCTCTGTGCTAACACGAGTGCTATTCAACACACTTGTCGTGATCTGGAAAGGAACGTCAACAGCAAGTTAACGTTAAGGTTTACTTGTGGCCCACAAGTATTCTAGAGAGGCAATCTAAATCTGACTGCAAAGGTTGCTGAAGGTCTCCTGGCCCTGAGAGACTGGGCACTCCCTGGCAGATGAAATTCAGTGGTAGAAAATGCAAAGGAATTCCATGAAGAAGAAAACAGCCTGGCTGTACAGATACACTGAATGGCTCTAAGTCAGCTGCTGCCAGCAGAGAAAGAGATCTTGGATTCATTGCAGACAATCTGCTGAAAACACGCTCTTAAGGCTCTGTAGAGGTCAAAAAGCCAAATAGAAATGTTAGGAATGAGTACAGAAGAAACAAATAACATGATTACACTTCTGTGTACTTCATGGTCTGCTAAAAGTTTGAAAGTTGTGAGTGCTTCTGGTTACTCCTTTGAAGTGCATAGAGAAACACTAGTAAGAATAGAGAGGATGTCAACAGTGATCAGAAGTAGGAGATAGTTTCTGGGCAAGCATAGATTGCTAATCTTGGAAAAGAGATGCCTGAAAGGGAATCACATATGAGACAGAGAATGTCAACAGAGAACTAACATTCATGCAGTCCTATATCACGAAAACTAATAGCACCTGATAAAATGACTAGGCAACAAGTTTAAAACAAATAAACTATGGATTTTTCCACATAAGCATCAAGGGATAATGGAACTCATTGCCACAGACTGTTGTGGAAGACTATACCTGAATGGGTTGGGCGCATCTGTTCAGTGTATTTCCTTTGGTCACTGCTGAATGCAGCAGCACAGATGCTACCTTTGCATCAGAAGTGTCCCAAAGGGCAGGCTAATGGAAGGTGATGGGAGGTAGTTTAGCTTTCTTTGTTTCTTATGCTTCTTTCCTTAACACTTGGTGACTGCTAGGGAGGGGATACTGGTTCTTCAGTCTCAGCTAGTATGGATCATCTTATATTTTCAGTAAAAACCTTTTTTTTTTCTTTTTTGCTACAGTCATTTCCCAAATTATTATCTGACAGCTGGTGAGATATTACAGGAGAAGTGGAAAGTGAAGCAATGAGCTGGAGAAGACCACAAACTTCCAGATGGAGAGCTGACATCTCTTATGGACATTCCTCATGTTCTATGCTAGGCCACATCATAAACCAGAAATAAAGACTTTTGAGTGAAAGTAAGCAAAGATTGTGCTCATGTTCTTAAAATGAGAAAAGCATTGTTTTCTCTATCAGCTTTGCCAGGGCAGTAGATGTCCTTAGACATTTAGGAGACAGAAGAGAGACATAGTCTTCTCTTGCTGCACAAGTAGTAAATACACTCTGGCTGACTGATCCAAACAGTTACACCTGTCCAACCAGGAATGCCAAGTTCCGTATCAGCAATGAAATTCAAATTCTGCGTATTTGCAACCATGAGTAGAACATTTGCAGAAATAACTGAGGGTAAAATTTGTCCCCAGGGAGGCTGGTCTTTCCAGCTTGCACATATTCATTGCTTGGGGCCAAATTTCAATTGAGGAGAATAATTTTGCATGAATAGACTGGAAGGAGGTATATACTGTCCACAGACAATCTTTGCAGAGGAAAAAGGTAATTAGCTACAAGTTCAGGACTATGTGGTGCTGGCAACAGAAACATCGGTTGTGACTTAGTGCAGTTTCAACCAGCAAGCGGTCCTGGCCGCAGCCTCTCCAGGGGTGTTTCACAATGTAAGATCCTGTCACAGCTCTGGGAGGGGGAGAATACACTTTCTGCAAACAAAACTACCTTTTGGCTTATTCGACCCTTTCCAATTCAAATACCTTGATTGCTGACATCTGCCATATCTTAATGACCAACCTCTAATCAGAGACTACAGCTTTTAAGATTATGCCTGTCCTGAACTGTTTCAGCTGTGGTTCTGCTTCCCCCCCCCGCCCCCCGTTCTGTTCTTCCCAGTTTCTGACTCCACCTTCTCTGCCTGCCCACTCTCTTCAGTAGACAATGTTTTTCCATTTAATTTTATGAGACAAACTGTAAGGCATTCTCATCCCCTCCCCCAGGCCTGGAGAAGAAAAGCCTGCATCTGGAGGCCATTCACAGCTGGAAGATGTCTTCTGGCATTCTTTGCTTTGAAATCCAACCCATGTAACCTTCTGTCTAAATACTCTGTGCAGGCAGGGCAGAAAAGGGCTTTGTGAGGGGAGTCCATGAAGAAGCTTGTGACCTACATCCTTTCACAAGTGCCCAGCTTCAATATTACAGACTTTATTCCCCACAAGACAACAGTTATTTGGGTTTAGGGCTTCCTAGTTTTGAGATCTCCAAATGCCCACTTTGAAAGCAATTCAAAAAGGGAACTTTATTCTTCTGTGGTGTTAAATGTACACAGCAACAGTGAAATGAAGCTGTCTGAAGCATTGTGTAGGTTCCACAACTGATTTTCCACCATAGAAGAATAAAACTTTTTGTCCCTTGTATTGTCCCTGCCCACTTAGAGTAAATTGCTGTAATATGACCCCTGCTTGCCAGAAGGTGGGTAATTCATAATTCCATTTTAAATACCTTGGAACAGAGACTTACTTGTTATCTCTGCATTTTCTTAGCCTGTATGTGCTTTCATCTGTGACTGCATTACTGAGTGCTTTACAATGCTAGCAACCACACTCATCGCGGTTGTAAATGCCCCTGTCATGACTAATAGGACAAAGATCATTGAGCTGCTGGTTTTGCTCAGAGGAAGCAGGTGTGTCTTTTCCCTAAAATATATATATATATATATATATATATAGTGAGAGGAGTGTCCTATTTGTTTCCCAATGGGATTCTGTCTGCTTTTATGTTCTAATAATGGCCAGCAGCTCCCTTTGCCCAGTAATGGGTCCCTTTCTTGGGGGAGATCACTGTTCTGGCTCTGCTATAGCCTCAGGTGTTTCACTCTGTATTGAGTCTCTGGGACTTGAATGGGTCCTGCTACCTTAACTTCTGGCATCCCACCAAGGTACTGTTGCACTCATATTGTATGCCTGCTTGCCTGGAAACATCTGCCTCAATGTTCTTCTTTATTGCAAATCTCAGCAGACTGGAGAGGTTATATGGTTGTATGTTAGTACAAATTGGGAACCGTTCATGGTTGATTGTTGAATTCTTACTCTTAAAGTAAGTGAGCATTATTCTAAGAAGAATAGATGTATGTGTATGTACATGCATTCAAGAGGTGAAGGAATATATTACAAAAGAGCTGTATCAGTTTTCTAGTTCTCAACCCCTGAGATATTAAAAGGCATCCATTCACCTTTTTAAAAGTTAATTATTGCAGGATATGATTTATGCTGTCCTGTTTCACTTCATACTACTACAGGCACTGTTCAGCTCGTGTGTCTTAGCTGAGAGAATAGTAATAAACCGCTGAATGAGAGTGACTTAAACCATGACGCATTTTATAGTGACTTGACTGCCCCATATAATGTAATGTAATATAATGGTCTGCCATATCTGGGCCATATTCAGCCTACAGGCTACCTCAGTTTGACTCACGTATTGTGGCTACTTCCCTGAGAAGATTGCTGAGGGAACAAGACGTTAATAGCTTTGAGGAATGAATGAGTTGTTTGTTCTTTGTTTTTTTTCTTTTATCACACTAGAATTGTTCTTTGTGTGGTACAATTACCAGAACATCTGGAATAGACATGTATTTTGGGGAATATGGATACAGCTAAAGTGTCCCTAAGTCTTCATATACCCAAAGGAATAGCTTTGTGGCACTGGGGTTAAATTTGTATTAGTATAAAAAAAAGAGCACAATGCTCAATACTCTTACTGACATCTTACTCTAACAGTTTGAGGAAACAAACCAAAGGATATTATTACTAATTATTATTGCTGTTATCTGCTCTATGGCAATGCTGAGAAGCCAGGGCCCCAACGTGCTATGTGTTGGTCAGAAATATAATGAGCCACCACTGTCCTTAGAGGTAGGCGTAATGCTGAAATGCAATAGTGATCACTGGTGTGGCCATCACAGAGATCTGGGTCCCCATTTTAGAGCTGGGGTTGTCCTCAACCCTTGTTGGATAAGGGTTGTCCTGGAAGAAGCCATTTTCTTTTCCTGTGCTCTTCAGTTTGGATACTTTGGGGAATATTTCTAAACATGTGATGCTGACCTTCCCATCTCGGTTATTCTGTTGCTGGTGACCACATGGCTGTCAACAGGAGCAGAGATCTGCCTCTGGAGGCAACCAGTCCTGTCACATGAGGACTGCAGGCTCTTCACCTGCTATGGGCAGCTGGAGATGGTCACAGCTGCTGCTCTCACAAACTGCTCTGGAATGGTGGTTTTCTTATCACTTGTGAAAATCTGGCTCTTGCTCCCAGCATTGCAAGCGATGTGCTTCCTTTTGACAGGGGAGGGATCCAGGGCAGGGCAGGACTGGGACAGTCAGTTCTTCTGAAAAGCTGGGCTTTCACACACAGTGAAGGATGGAGGCAAGTGGAATACACTGCTTGAGGGAGAAGATCCAAAAGCAAATAGCTGGAGCAATGGAAAGAGTTTGAGTGAAAGGAAATTTTCACTTGAATATCAGGAAATCTTTGCTAGCAATTGTTGGTGTGTAGAACAGCTTCCCAAGGGAAACCCAGTAATGGAAGCCTAGCCTATCAGTTCTGGTCTCCAAAACTGGACTGGACACAGAAGAACACACTGCAGGCCAGAAAATGAACTTGGTTTGGCTGGGACGAATACTATGGGTGTAACCCCTAGCCATAAAAATCCAATGCAATTGTTGCCAGTGACCTCAGGGAACACAGGCTCCTTCTAAACAGTAACCCAGTGCTGATTTTCCATCTCACTTCTACACTCTTGTCAGTATAGTGGTGGTGGCAGGGTCACCAGAATATCCAGAACCATGGACTTTCAGGCAGCTGGTAAGGAAAATTACAAGAGTCTCTGGGATGCACAGAGCACTGGGAGGAGGGAGCCAGATCTACTTCCCACCAGTAAGCTTGGGAGAGAGCACATCTACCCTATGTGCAGTGCGTGAGGCCTGTAAGGCTGCGTTTACTTAATTAACTGAAACTCATCCCAGCCTCTGATCTGGCAGGGGCAGGGGAAGGAACAGATGTCTTTCTACCATGCTGATGACTGGTCCCAGTGGAAGTTTGTCTCTTGCCAGATGAATCCCCGAGGAGCCACCCTCCTAGCCATCTCTACAGTAGTTCCTGATGTTCCCCAGTTGTGCTAAGGTGTGTTAGTGCTGGGGTGCACAGGGCAGCATGAGAAGGGTGGTGGCAAATAGCTGTGGTTTTAAAAAGTAAATAATTTAAGCAACAGTAACCTCTCCACCCAGGTAATCACGGTGAACAAACATTCTGCATGTCAAAGGTGTTTCTGGAGATAAGGGTTAGGCACAATAAGTCTCATGCTTTCTTAGTTTTTATCTAGCGCTCAGCGCTTAATGCCACCTCTGCTGAAGGCAAAGCCTTGTCCCTCTAAGCAACAGTGCCCCAGCAGAAGTTACCTGTCATTTTTCAAAGGGAAGTCTTTGTGCTGACAATAACCTCCCAGTGTGGCAGGTATGATGTTTTCCAAGGGCGCTGGATTTAACCCCTAAAACTTTGTATTTGACTCAGAGAGTGCCGTATTTATCTGGGGGAAGAGAGAAAAGGGACAGATACAGAGTGAAACTCGTTCTGGTGGCTGGAAAATTCAGCTTCATAGTTACAAACTGCACTTGTGCTTTTTTATTTTTTAAGTTACCTATGCAAATACTGCTTGCAGGAGAAAATCTCTGTTTCCTCAGCTACCCAGCCGAGGGACGCTCTACAATAGAAGTCCTGGAGCTTGCTGTTGAAGATTTGGCCTTGTGACCTTCGTGTCCTATACTGACAGGCCATTCCCATGTTGTGATGGTTGCCTAGCAAGGTGGTGACAATTGTTCTGAGGCACGGTGACAGCTGTGTCACACCAGAGGGCTGGTGAGGCTGAAACTCGGTAATATTTGTTTTGCAACAGTGCAGTGCTTGCATCAGTGCATCCCCAAGTCATGAGCGTGAATGTAGTGACAGAGTGACACTGTCTACGTGCACACCTAACTTCTGTCACGGAGTGCCCTGCAGCGACTCCCTGTTTTGGTGTTGCCAACATCCCTGCAAACAGAAATGATTGAACCTTGCTCTACTCATAAAGAGGTGGAGTGGCATTTCTGTAGACCTGTACAGCTGAGTTTGGAACTGTGTTCAGGCGCAATGCCTTATGTAGAAAACCATCCTTATATTCGTGGTACAGTTATTTTTGCATTGTGATGTAATGATCAAGACCGGGACATATAAGAGTCCGTGAGCTGTGATACAGGAACCTTCTTGTGGATGGCACGGGTATAGGCAAAGATAATCAACATAGCCTCAATTGTATGGCTTGAAAGCTTATTTATCAGTGGTGAGACTTCAGAAAGTACCTGCTGGGGGGATTCTGCTATCAGCAAGTGCTTCTAGTGGGGTTCCTACAAAAGTAAAGTTTTAGTCTGGTGGTACTGAACTCATATATCAGGAATCTTTAATTGCTGGTATATTTGCATGTCACACAAATAATAGCAGGGAGGGCAACAACAGCAAGGTCAGCTCAAACTACACAGGTAGCAATGGATCCCTTGAGTCCATTTCAACGATGAAATGCCATGGCTACCTTTTGTAGCAAAGTGTGTATGTGGGATGTGCCACATACAGGGAGATTGGAGACAGTATTCTGGAACACAGTGCCACTGTAGAGGATATGGGCATCCTGGTAAATCATCTTTAGGCTAAGAAAACCCAACAGTTTAGGAAAAACATCACTCCTAAACATACAAGTGGAATAGCAAGTGAGACTTTTTCATTTTTTTCCATCTCACTAACCTCTGTGTCCGAGCTGAGCAGAAGTGTAACTTAGCATCCTTTAAACTTTCCATCCCCTGAGAGCTCATGTTAAGGACCAGATTAGTGTATTGTCCTGTTGGCCCACACCTGCAGGATTCCTGACCCTAGAAATGAGGTACACAGGTGAGGACAGGAGGACTTGTGCCTTGTGCTATGCTCATAGGTGAAGGGAAGCTAGGGAGGACCTGGAGTGCAGGCGTGGCTGGTGAGATCGTACTGAAGTACTGTCTTCCGTTTTCCTGTTTGTATTTCTCAAAGGATGTCAAAAACTGGGAAGCACTCAAAATATAGTTTATATAAGAGAAAGTTAACAATTTGTTTAATCACAGTCTACAAATACTTAACTTGGGAGAGAGATTTCCAACAGTAAACAATGCTGGCAGAAAAGGTCTTGTAGAAATCTCGGTTACGCCTACACTGGCAAATAAAAAGATCCAGGGCCAGTTCTCTGAACCCGAGGGCACGTGGCACATCATCCCTCTGAATAAAATTTCTTCTCCCCCAAAGAAGGTAACCTTGCCCAAATCACTTGTTGGGAGTGATGCCCTAACTTGTGGTGTCAGACTCAGCTCTGCTGTTGTTCAGAGAGTACTGGCTGCCATGAGCCAAAACTTGCCACAAAGCATGCTAACAGTTTAACAATGCAGAAAATTGCATGTCAGGGCTTGAGTGCATGGCCTGAGCTCCTTAGCTTACTAACATAGAAGTCACCTCAGTGGCCAGCAGTGGAAGCCCATCTAGAAATAGGGCGTGCACTCTTGAACTGCGAGGCTAGTTAGCCAGTGGGGCAGTTTAGGGACACTAAGTTCCTTGTCATTTGAAGTCTTTCATTGCAGCTTGAACGTCATCCTAAAAAGACAGAGATGTAAGAGAAACCATGGCCTTAGTGTGGGCGGGAGAGAGCCTGAAGGTGAATGCTGTGCATGAGGCCAGAGCAGGTATCTGCAGTGTCTGGCGGATGCACCTGTATCCCTGAAGGGTGTGATCACTACAGGGAAACCTCTGTGAGAACCTCCTAATGATTGGAAAAAAACTCATTATTCTCCATCATCATTGCTAGGAGCCCTAAGCTCTGCAGAAAGCACTTGATTAAATCTCTCTGCCTCCAGGGTAGGAGACGAAAGCGCTACTCCCTGAGCTCACTGCTGCTCTCTTCTGCGGAAAGTCTCAGTGCCTACACATAACCTAGTAGCCAAGAGGGGCTGTAGGAGCTCAGAAAAAGAGAGAGAAGCTTTTTGAGGGTGGACATTGGCATTCCAAGCCATGGTCATTTTCCAAGCAGTGATGGAATAAGCTGGCTGAGATCCTGCAGGCGTCAAGCCACTTTCCCTGGATGTACATTTTGGCTGTATGCTAGTGAACCGGGTATCTGAGTCAGGGCCACAGTGAAAGCCTGGGAGTGAGAAGGTGGAGAAGGAGTAGTACAGGAATCTTCCCATTAGGAAATACAGTAAAGAAGGTCAGATTGGAGATATGGCTCCTCTGACATCCCTGCCTCCGCTCACCAAAATACATCCCAAGACAGCAATTTATGCTGTCTGGGATATCTTGTGCCTTACTGGATTTGATTTCCGACCCACAGCTTTTTTTTTTTCTTCAGCAATAGCAAAAATACTTCAGTAGTTTTTCTGTCCTAGAGGATCTCAAAGCCTCTTGAGGACCCCATTTGAGCTTTTAAAAGAACAGTCTCCGGATCTTCAGTGCAGAGGTTAAGCCAGCTGTAAAAGTGGCTATGAGGGATTGTGGTAAGTTCAATCACTTCAGAGTTTAATTTTCATTTAATAATTATAAAATGCATTTTAATCTCTGAAGAGGGGAACAGCAGATCTGCTCCGGCAAAGCTGTGAAGCACACATTTTAAGGTCTGTAACAGACTGTGGGTGGAGAGAAACACCAGTAAATTCCAGAATGGTTTGTTGAGAATCTTAGCGATATTGCACTTCAAACATCACCGTCGTCCCAAACCCGGAGCATGTTGATTGCGGAGGGAGGTGTTATCCTGGACTGCTGTGTTAGCCCAAACCAGTCACCAGTAGGTGTTCCATGGCTGGAATAGTAGAACAAGTGGTATAATAGGATGGATGGACTTTCCTAGGGCTGATTGAGGATTGCTCCGTACAGGTTGGACTTCAGCTAGCTATTAGGGGAGCCCTGGGGCATCCTTAGGATTGCAACACAGGCAGACCTGCCAGGAGTGGTAAAGGGCTGTAGCACAGGCTGGTGACCTACTTGGAGTCGCATGAAAGAGGAGCGGCTGACCTGTGACAGCATCCAATCATGAACTGAAATGCTAGGGATTTTGAAAGTCAGGATTGTGGTGCATTGGTAAAGCTGCGTGTGAGGCTTCAGGACTGATGGGAGTAATTAAGGATGTTTGTTGTGTCCAGCACTAGATTAATGAAGGAGTGAAAGACCAGCTCTGCAGTCTCTGTTTTAATCAACCCTCTGAAAGCAAAACCAGAAAACTCTTGCTTTAAAAGGAAGGATGGTGGGAGAGAAGCCCCTAATCAAACGTTCTGCTAACTCAAAAATCCTTTGGTGAAAACTAGCAGGGGAGTCATGCAGAGAGCTAGAGCTCAGCCTTCCCACCTCTTGCCCAGTGCTGAAGACTGACCACAAGTGATGGCAGCATGCTTAAGCAGGGTCATGGCTCTTTCAAAACCACCCTCTTTACCATTGATCTAACCCCTAATCTTCACCCACTATGTCCTCAGCGTAGCTCACCTGCACATGCCTCAGGCCAGTGGGAGCAGCCCCTCTGAGCTGTGTTCCCTCCTGTTCTCTCCAGCATGTCTGTTTTGTTTCACAGCCCTTGTGAAGGTATAGGCTTCTTTTTTTTTCTGTCATCCAAGAAATGCACCCACCTCTCTCTCTCTGTCCCCATCTTCTGCCTCGCTCAGAGATTCTGTAACTTGTGTGAAGGAATTTCAAGCAATGTGAACTACAGCCAATTAAAAAATAAAATAAAAAATCATATAAATTAGGGGAAAATCTTCCCTCTCATCCAGCCCAGTTCCTGCAAGGTTCTGGCCTACAGTACATTTTCCAATGCATTATCCAGTCTGGTTGTGTATGATTTAAGCAATAGGCATCCTTTACTTCCCATGAGAGACTGTTCCACAGACGACTACTTTTCTGTTTGGAAGAGTTTTCTGAAGTTTTCTTTCCATTCTGCCTGACCTAATTTCTCTAAGCTTTACCCGTGGTAACATGCTAGCCAAATGTTCTCCTTCCTTTATACTTACGCTGTTCAGGTGATGGCAAATAATTCTTGTTCAGCCAAGCTGTTTAGCCACCACGCTTAATGCTTAGTTGTAAAGCTCAGCAATTATTATCCTTTTCTACCTGGGAAAGACTAATGTTGAGATTAGCATGTTAATGGGTGCACAGAACATAGAAGACATTGCTAGTAGTGTTGCCTCTTTATTATAATAGTCACTTGACACATCCCATCACAAGGTTTGGCTTTGGTTGCTTTTTCCTTTGCCAAACTTGGAGCCAGCATCTTCTAGCTCACGTCTGCTTCAGCTGTTTGACTGGGTTCTTTTTGGTTTTGTTTTTAATTTCAGTCAAAAACACTTAGCTGTTTCGGAGAACAAGGCTGGCAGGGGAGTATTCTGTTTTATCCACATTTAAAAAAAATCTTTATTACTTTTTTTTTTCTTTAAAAAATACACCCTGTGAGCAGTGTCTTGCTTTAAAATAAATCACCATTTTTTTTTTTTTTTCTGTCAGGAACACGCCTTTTGCCATCTATGACAAAATCCTCCCTGAATTTGGATAAATAATGAACCTTTGAGTAATTGCAGCTTGAGTCTGCTCAGAAAAAAATAATGGGGGCCAGGAAGGACAGTTGTATATTATTTTTATTTTAACTGTGGGCCTGATGGAAACAATAGCACATGATTTAAGGTCCAGGTTACAATGCATTTGCACAAAGGGCCCTCCCTGTGGCTGCAGGGCCACCTTACTCTGGCCTCGCCTCTCTCAGAATGGTGTCACCACTACTGGACTCCTTCTGCTCGTGATCAGGGCCACCCTGGGGAAGTGTTGTTCCCACTCCACGCAAGGGACTGGGGTTGCCCAGGCAAGTGGAAACCTGGCTGCAAGGAAACAGGGAGGTACAGAGAAATGAGGAGGAGAGAGAAAAGAAAAAAAAAAGCACAATGAAAAAAAGCGACAACCACAACAACAACAACAAACAACAGAGGCGAGTGAGACACCCAAATTCTCTACCAGCAGTCTTCAAAATATTTGTTGTTTCCATTTCCACGATTGGGACCCTCCCTTTCCCCAGGACATATGGGGAAGCCTGGCCACCCTGCAGTTCCCCAGCCACAGCACACACATGCTGCATCCACCCCACGCCTGTGGCAACGATGCTGCCTGCTCCCGGCACTGCCTGCTCCCTTTGGGCCTCCAAGGTGCAGGGCTGGGGACCCAAACTTATGTCACCACTGCCCAGTCCTGACCTGTCCCCTCCTCAGCACACAGGTAGTCCTGCTGTGTTGCTCGCTACAATCTGCAAGGGCATGGGAAGCTTGAGCACCAGGGATGGCACTCACCAGCAGTACCATTGGTAAAGCCATGGAAAGGGATCTAAAATCTTCATTAAATCTGGGAAAAAAAGGACATGCCCTCAGTCCTGGATAATTACCAGGACATCCAGAAAGATAAAAGGTTCAATTATAATATCTAATACCGTTATTTTCAAAGCACCTACTGTAACATAACATCTCTGCTCAGCGCTGTAAGGAAAGCTGGTTTTATTATTCCCTTTAGACCAGCGTATTAGAACTTGACTTCTCTGACCTGTGCTCACTACCTTCTCTGCTCCATCAGGGAAGCCACCCTGAGAAACTTGCTTGTGCCTTCTGGCCACCCTGGCTGCTGTACCTCTTGCCATGCTGCCTCTTTATTCATGAATCCTTCCCCTCCCAATTTTCTTTCCCCCTTTTTTTTTTTTCTTGCCAAAGCAAGGAGTTTTTAATAGCTAAAGAACGAAAACACCTCCCACGCCTCACCTCAAAAAAGCTAACTCTCTGTCTTACTCACTCTTTTTTATTTCCAAACCTCTCCTGCTAGCTTAGAGTCTTCCTTTGAAGCACTGGTTCCTCAAATACTAGCGCGTGAGTATAACTTTAGTAAACTGTGTAGTTGCAATGGCCTCAAGGGGACAGTCCACGTGAGTAAATAATTCAGATGTGGGATGGAGACCATGGCATTTAGCAGAAATGGAAAACTTTTCTGTTGGATATTGTGATTTGGTTGAAATCAAGATATTACAAGGGAATATACTGACTTCAATACAGGATGGAGTAGTATCTGCCTTGCAGAAAATTTTAACGGTAGGCTTGAAGGTCTTCAGGGTGCCTATGTTGTATTGGTGCAGGTAGATTGACTAGATAATCTTTGGAGGCTTCCTCTGGCTCTGCTTATTCTGATTCACCATAGCGAAATAGAGGAAAAGATAAATTGAAGCAAAGAACAATTGCTTTGTCTTACTCATTTCCATACATGAAAGCAAAGTGCAGTGTGGCTCAACTGTACCGTTTCTTTTTTTTTTTTTTTTTTTTGCTTTAAAACCGATATTAAATGTTTCTTTGACTTCAAGGTCACCTGCATATGTGATGTACTCTTCGCACAGATTAATTTTAGATCCTTGAGTTTTGTCATTACCAAAACAGAGTGTCTCTTTCCCACCAGCTTTGTGCTGATTCCAATATTAACAAGGATCAGCTGTGCTGTAGATCTGTGTCTGTGGGAATGTGTGTGAAGACCCAACTTTAGGAAAACAAGAACTATTTTTGAACAATCAGCCCAGCCGTGGCAATGTGTAGTTCAGCACAGCTTACTCTACTGTTTCTGGGCTGAGGTTTCTACTCTGCATTGTGCTCCATATTGCTGGAGCGAAATTGCTAGCAACACCCAATTAAAACAAGCACTGAGTGTTTACTCCCCATCACTGCCACTGCTTTGACTGCAGTGTAAACACACCACTAATGACTTGGCCGATGGGAGGGGAAAATTACGTGTCAGAGCCAAGTACGGAACCAGGAATTTGGGCTGTCAGCCAGCTTATTAGATCACACTGTGTACCTCTAATGAAATGCATTGATTTGTGACTCTTACAATAACATTTTTAGGAAATAATTTCACTGGATATTTATTTGTGCCTGATGAGGTTGGAAAACTAAAGCAGACACTGTGCTTACAAATCAAAAGCAAAATTTTAAGAATGAGGTTAATTAACTTTTCTAAGGGTGTGGTGGGTTTTGCATCCTAGGCTGTTACACAGTCAATACTAGTTAGTTATAAAAAATATGTGCCATAGCGCCAGCAGGAGCTCTGTGTATCACCAGAAATGATTGTCCGAAGTTATTTGGATCCTGTTACACCAGAGAGGAGACTACATTGTTGTAATGGTCCCTCTTAGTGATAAAAAAAAAAACCATGTGCCTGTGACAGCCATTGAGTCTGGGTGTTTGTGATTCTGTGGAGTAACAGACTGAGATCCCGTAACTGGTAGATTTAAAGCTGGCAACAATTTTCATAAAGGGGACTACCAAATTACAGAGACGCATTCTGCAGAAGTGGACGCCCTGCCAATCCTGAGGCTGATATAATGTACCGTGATGAATTAGCGAGCTCAGAAAGAATTAACTCATCAATAAAATGACAGACTTGGTACATTTCAAAGCATCTGGTCAGACCTCATGGAATTTCTTGGCTGCTAACATGTTCAGTCAGAGAGAAAGGAATAGTGGGGAGAGTCCATGAACATCTTGTAGAATTTCACTGGATGCCTCAGAAGAGCAGATGGGGATAGTGAGCAGTGGATAAGGTAAGCGTTTATCTACTTGAGGGTTTGCCTGAACCCTTTCCTGGAGTGACTCCTCTTTAACAGCATTGTAGATCTATATAAAAAGTTGTCTTTTTCTTATCTGATTACAGTTTATTGTTGGCTAAATTTAATAAAGAACCTTTTTTTTTTTCCTGTGTGCTCAGACAAACACATCCTAGAGTTGTCAGAGTTTAAGTACTCTGTCAAAATCAACCCCCTTTAAATAGTCTTATGTTGCCTGCCTAGAAATTGAGGCACCTAGAATCTCTGGTGAGTCCTCAAAATCTGTGTTGTTGCATTTGATTTTTTTTCTTTTCATGTGTACTTTCTGTGTGTTTTTGAATGATTGATAGTGATAAAGATCAGAAAAAAATCCAGCCAAGTAAGACTTATTTTAAAGGGGGCTGGGGGGGCGAAGAGGAAAAAATAAAATAGGAGAAAAAAAGTAGTTAGGTCCAAACTGATGGCAAGCTTATTTGTCCATCTTTAAGATGCATTTACTTATTCCAATTCAATCTTTATTTCTGTTCTGTCACAGACTTGATGTTTAGCAATGTAAGCTGCTCATGTTTAAAAACAGAATTCACCTTTAAATGTGCTTAGACTAGAAAAATACGCCTGGTGAGGTCATTTGCAGAGCAACAGTTAATGGATCATGCAAACAGCTAAATAAAGGTTACAATCTGAGTGGAATTATTCAGAGCTCAGGGAGAAATCTGGCATTTGCAGTCTGTCACTGGGTTTGAGAAGTCTGTCTCTCTCAGTGTCACTGTCACCCGGAGACATCCTGCTTTCTGTGTGGCAGTAAGGGAGGGGACTGCAGCACTGGACAGTCTTCCTGTAAAAACAGCAAAAACAGGAGTGGTGGGAAGTGTCATAGGAGAGGAATGTGTGGAATGAGGGGTGAGTATGAGCCCATCTTTGTCCAGGTTTCACAAAGTGACATTATGAGTGTAAATAGCCACTCTTCCTCCTCTCTTTTGCTCTTCAGGACAGCTGAAGAGCCAACGTCAGGACAGCGTATTATCCCTGATATCCCCGGGGAGGATTGCTGAATAAAGGGCTATGAAGAGCTATGTGCCTCTTGAGATCTGCCAGTTAAGTATTGCAATTTTTAGGCCCTGTCTGGTAAGGGCTCCTCGCCCTTCTTGTCCACCAACACCACCCTTGGGAGTAGAGGGTGTTACTTTGGGGCAGGATACACCCCAAATATATATGGGATAGAGACAGGATAAAAATTCATCACTTGTAAACACTCAGGCTTTTTTAGAGTTGGCAATCTCCATAGAGATGTTGCACTAAGACTGTGTTTTGCATTTCGTTTCCTTGTTTTGTTTCTATAAGCCAAGTGCTTGGCTGATTGCACAGGAAATCAACTATGGGCATTCACTTCAATGGGCGAACTTTAAACAAGTCACCAGGGACTGGCTGCTGCTGAGTTCAAAGAGAAAGAGACATTCAAAATCTCTAGCCAAGCCAAGTTATGGTGGGAAATATCAGATACAAAGATGAGAAAACTGAAAGGCACAGTAGGGTGAGAGATAGATAGTTTTCCTGTCCATAATTGGTCAGATTAAGGTGAGGTTGGAATGGAGATTTGAAAAAAAAAACAAAAAACAAAAAACAAACCATAAAATTTTACTAAGGGAAGTTTGATGTACATCACAAAATGTGCACTGGTGTTGATGTTCTATGACCTGTGTGCAATAATCTGGGGATGAAAATACATTAAGAAAGTTAATATGGCACTTGACAAAATATTGGAAAATGTTTTAGAAAGAATAGTTCCGTGCAGGGCAGAAGGGGCAGCAAATGCCCTGCTAAACTCCTGAATTCATTCCTCTTTTTTTCTTTCCCCAGTGATTTCAGAAGTCTCCCCAGGCTCAGATAACTCAAAGAGAAGGACCCACTCCCCACATCGCAGGCAAGGCAAAGAGCTTGTGTTCATAAAAATGGGGAAAAAAAGAGAAAGATGGGGGGGGGAATGAATAGAAGTCTAAACTAAAGTGTTGCCTCCCTCCAGCACACATATGAGCAGCAGCAACTCCCAAAAACAAGACTGGAGAAAGATTGCCATCTTCTGGAAGGATAAATATCTGCCATTGTTCAGAATACTAAATCTAATATATACATATTTTTGAAACCATAGCATATTTCTTATAGATTTATTTAAACTTGAATTCTTAGCCATATAAATCTAATTCAATCTCATTTAATCAATATATATACAGTGATCCCAGCTTTAGAAACTGACATAGCATCCTGGATTTTAATGAGACTCTCATCAAGCCTAAGATTATTAAGACATTAACATTAAGGATTACTGGTAGAGAGATGGACATCACCTATTCCTGAGCCTAAAGACCAGGTTCTTTTTTTTTTACTGAGCATTTAGAAGCCAAACATAAGGTGTCTAGATGTGGAGAAACTGAACAATGGAAAAAAAAAATATATATATCTCTCCTTTTAAACAGCATCAGATGTTATTCTACCTACTTCAGTAAATTAAGTACATCTGTGCCAAACAGAACCTTTTTATTAATCAAAAAAACTGTAGGCAGTCCACGGAGCTTGAAAACATTTAGCATTGCTTTCAGTTAGCCCATCTTAGAAATTATTATCTTTATTAGAGGAGCTTATGCAGCAACTAGGATTAAAATAGCCGCAGAGCTACCGACTGTTCTGCTCAGGGCAGGAAGGGTCAACAGCCTGTGACAGCACAATCCACATATGGGACCCTGAACCTGTGGGCTCCCTCTAGTCCCTGTGCTGTGCAGGGGCTGTCACAGGCTGTGCTGTCACCCAGAGCTATTGGTACACCTCTGCTCCCAGCCTCTTGGCTCTGGCGTTGGAAGCAGGGAATGAGAGCAGATGGACTACTTGTTCCCTCTGTCCCAGTAAAACAGCAGGGCAGGCATGCAAGGGAATCTGCCTCCCTTCCTCCCAGTGGTGGTGGGAGCCTCATACGCTTGGCACTGGGCAAAGCCTTTGTGGGGAGGACAGGGTGTGCATCTTTGGGGTGCTCCTTTCCCTTGCAGTTTGGTTCAATACAGCGCTGCTCCATGCCCTCTAGGGACAGTTCTCTCTCCTGAGAGGTGATGCCATTCTTATTTTTCACTGTTCTGATACCAAATGAGGTGTATCAACACCCCCAGGTATTGTGGGAGCCTTTCAGCTTTCAGGACAAGAGCTCAGAGGGGACTTTGGGAGAGTGTGAATTGTTCTGTTTCTCCTTACTAGCTTTCCAAATTCATCTGATGTGAAGCTGCTGGATGCAGGGATTCCTGGTGAACTTTGCACGTTGGTAAAAGCTGCCACTCTGAGGGATGCTGACAGTCTTCCCCATGCTCCCATTCTTTGAGTATTGGACTTCTTCGGCTCGTCACCATTTCACATACCTGTGTAACAGTGGTGATGCCACGGTGCCACTCTGCCAGTCATCAGTGCTTCTGCTAAGGGGCTTCTTTTTTTCATTAAAATCTCCAGTGCCCACAATGAGAGCTGTATTGGCATCTCTCTTCACCGTCCGAAATCCTCAGTCCTCAGAGCAGAAGCAGTCGCATCAACTTTCCTCTCCCCATTCTTTTTCTTCTCCCCTTTCTGCTACTGGCAGGTCTGGCCAGAAAGATGTCCTAGAGCAGAGCAGGGGGCTTGTGGCCTTTTCCATTCTGCAGAGACAGTGCACACGGCAAGGGGTGACTTGACACCAAGAGTGCTGGTAGTTTCTGAGCCAGGGTCACTCGTCCTCTGAAGCACTGGCCAGAAAGCCACCAGCTCGCTCCATACAAGCTCCCAAACAGCCACCACATGGAGATGGCTGGGATCTTTGTGTGTTTTATGCAAACTTTCTACTCAGTCAATACAGGTCACCCTTCTGCAGTTAATCCCAGCCCGCAGCACCAATCGCTTCCCGTATAATCTCCCTGAGCAGCTGTTCCGTGATTGCATTGTGGATTACAAAATGACCATTTTCCACAAAACAGCTGCTGGCTGGAGGGACAGCATTTAATAATCACTGAGAGTTTGAGGGAGGAGGGGAGCACACTAAGAAAAAAGGGGTTTTGAAGCAATTGGGTTTCTTGGAGGATCTAGAGATGAGGAAAACAGCAGACAAAGCGTGAGTCCCGTTTCTGTATTGCTCCTACAAATTAACAGGACTTCAGGGACCTGCTGCCAAGGTAAATTCAACTCTCTTTCCTTTTGGGGCTGTCTAGATACTATGGTCAATTATTGTCAGTAAGTGCTTGGCTTTTATTGAGGGAAACTTTTCTGACAATGTTCTCATGAAGGAGTGGTTCAGACTTGCTTCTCATTCCCTATGTCCTCTGCATCCTTGATCCAGTTCCTTCTTCTGATTCATTTGTTTCTTGGGGTTTTTTTTTTTCCTTTTTCCTTGTCATTTGTTCTGAAATTATATGGCCTTTCAACTACTATCACAAATAACTGGAGATAATATTTTTCCCACTATTGAAGATTTAAATTAGAAAAAATATTTTTGTCAATATTATGGGTGGAAAGATTTTATTTTCTTTTTTAAAGAAAAGCATAAGCAAACCAAAACCTGGAAACAGAAAATCTTATAATCAAGCATTGATGAAAAACTGAAAAACTTTGTGTGCTGAAGGTTTCTATTTTCAGAAGAAAAAGAATGTTTTTGAGGAGAGTTTTATTTATAAGTTCCTGTTCAGTCATAAGCTAAATTTTCCAATGAAAAATCTTTCAATGAGGAGTTTGCCACCAACATTAGCCAGAAGCTTTCATATAATTAACTGTTCCTAGTAGGTGTCTGCTCAGTGAAAATGGTGATATCCAACACGCCTTCAGATCATGGAAGTCATTAGTTATGGTATCACTAAGATGTTACCATCTCCAGGGTGCAGCATCTCCATTACTGAAGGAAACAAATGCTCTGATGAAGAGACAAAAGAAATCAGAGCATAAAACAATGCAGGAATTTTTCAGGAGCTGGGTATTTTCTTGTCTTCAGTGAGGGTGTTCTGGATTAGGCACTGTTTTCTCAATGTGATGAGATGGTAATGAAGTCCTGCTTTCCCAGAGGAGCTTCAGCACCATCTTTGTTGACCACATTTTCGAGCTTGCTGGTTAGCAGAACAAATACTTCTAACTGCACCACTTTTAGCTGTGGTGCAGGCACAAACAATGCAAAGCTCAGTCTCGTATTGTTTATTCATAGTAGTGTCCACAGTATGCTAGGCCTTTCTCACACATTCAACATTGGGTGAGTCAGTCAAAGTTATGTGAAGAGGACCTGCAGCAGGCAATGTCTGTACAAACTGAATCTATTCATGGGCAAATGGATTTTGAGAGTCATAAATAGGAAAGGGTAGGAGTATCTGGATGAAGTTGTGCCAAACATAGGGAGTGCCATGTGGGAAGAGGCATGCGTTGATTACATGAAAGTTGATGTGTGGGTAGATGACATCTAATCAATCCATGGAGTGATAAGTTGGGGTTCTCAGAAGTCAGTGACAGGTTTTGCAGGAACCGTAATATCTTAAGCTTCACTCTGAGTGAGAAAGACCACAAGACCTTGGTACACAAACTGCTTTCTGTGTTACCTTTTATGATGAGATGAAATTGGGAAGTGTGTTTGTGGCAATGTTTGCTCTTCAAAAAAATCCCTTCAGCACTTTGTGTGAGAACAGAGACACTGTCATCCTACCACCCTACCAAATTTCTGATGTGCAGAACAGTCCTTGTTCAGGTGAGAGGTGCTGTTCTAGGGCTTGAACTCCAGCTGGCATATCTGGATAGTTGAGTGTCCCTCCTGAGCAGGTCACTGCTTTGATGTGCGACCTACAGTGATACGGGAACATTTTCCTGCCTTTCTCCACTGTGAAATCAATACACTCCCTACCTCCCTAGGTACAATGATGAACTGCTTGAAAAAGTGCTTTGGGACACTTGGCAACAAGAATTCTCATTTAGTTGGACAGAGCATTCATCATGCCCCATCTAAAGGCAACACATGGTATTTGGGGAAGCTGGTTAACAGTTTTTCTCCACCATATCTGAGATAGAGTGAATATGATGTCCCTTTCATTTTGTGGATGTGCTTACACACCCCAATGCACTCAGCCCTGCTATGTCTACTGGGTCACCCTTGCTTCCCCAGTACAGATATTCAGTGTACTTTGGTTGAAGCTAACCTATTGCTCCATCACCTTGGCTTTCAGGAAATGGTTCGTCCATGCTGAGTGAATTGTTACGACGTTTTGAGGAGGGCAGAGTGCTCATATCCCCACAGATGTGTGCTGGGAAGAGATGGGATTCGTAATGCGGAGTGGGAGAAGTGGTTGGTGTGACAGTGCCTCCTATTTGTGTGTTGTAGATGGAGCTGCTGAAGGGATTGCCGTGGCGCCGTGCTTTCCTGGCTGTCATCCTGAACCTGCTGGCTCTCAGCCTCTCCACCACTGCCTTGCTCGGCAGCTACTGGTGCACAGGGACCCAGAAAGTGCCCAAGCCTTTGTGTGGGAAGAGCAAAGCCACCAAGTGCATCGGTGTCCCCATGCCATCTGACGCAGGTGCTAGCAATGTTTCATCTCAGGATGTGGTGCACTACAGCTGGGAGACCGGAGATGACCGCTTTGCCTTCAGATACTTCCACACGGGAATGTGGCTTTCCTGTGAAGAGAGCATGGAAGGGCCAGGTAGCTTCTTGCCCAGGCAGCCACTTCTTCCCTTGTATTTACTCCACAAGGAGTGGAGTAAATGAAAAGTGGAAATGAAAGGCGGGAGAAAAGCCTTCTTCATTTTCCTAGATAGCATCTGCCCTGTGCACTGCTGTATATTACATTTCTGTCCTTTATGGGTGTGTTACAGAGTGGGGCAAGGGAGAATGGTTGTCTCTGGTGTACCCTTCAGTCTGGAATAGGGGCTATGAAGTGCATGTGGTGCTAGTGGTGGCAGTGACTTTGTGATAGCATCATTCATCCTGATGTAAACTGGAGTGACCCTCCTTTCCCTTTCCCCATATCTCCATTCCTACTTACTTCATGCTCTTCAGGGTGCATTTGTGCATGTTCCCTCAGAAATCTAAGCGGGGTGATTTTATGCAGTGTTGTCAATGTGAGGACAGCAATAGTTGGTGTTCCCCTTAAATCACCAAACTGAGAGGTTTTGTGAGTTGAACAGGGACTGGGCTTTTCTTAAAAAAAAAATAATAATAATAAAGAGAGAAGGAGAAGTACTGCCTTAAAGATACAGAGAAAACTTGGAGGATCTGAACTCAGAGGAACTAAAGCTAGGAGGCAAACTGACTGAGAATTAGAGTTGCAGTATTGTATTTTTTTTAGTTGTTTTTATAATATTGTTACAGGTTTTATTTGTGATTTTTGACCATATGGGATTGGCACTGTAAACACTGGAATACCAGGGGCTGGTCGTGCAACCTGTACTAGACCCCTTTTGTGCCTTCCTTCACCCTTGACTTGCTCCTGCCCAGCCCTGCTGAAGTCATTCTGCTGAAACCTGTGCCACACCAGCACAGGTGGATGCTCTGCAGTGCACAGATGCTCTTTGCGGCCTGGCACACACATCAAGGATCAGAACTGACCTGGAAGGTGGCCAATAGGGAGATTTGTATCTAAAGATACAGTGATGAAAGTTGCTTTCACCAGGCCCGTTTCCCTGAGCCCACCACCTTCCCTTCAGCTCTCCTCAAGCACAAACATCTCACCTTCTTTAACTAAGCAACCACTCTAGTATAGCATTTCTCATTTTCTTATCTGTTTCTGTCAGAGTTTGAAAATAAAGAACTGGTGAATAAAAGCAGACAGAAGGATGGTGGGAGCAGGAGGGACTGTACTTGAAACTCTAATGTTCTAACAAGAGGGCTGCTTCGTTGTGAGCGTCTCCAGACATTCTATGGAAGGGGATGTGTTTATTTGGGACTGGTTTGGGTTGGGGCGTGTTTCCATGGTGCTTGTGGGACTGGGACTACATCCCTTGACAGCTTTCTCTGAAAGACTTGTCTGGCCACTGAGCAGTCCTGGAATAACCCCGATGCCTGAAGGAACGCAGGGAGCCCGTTACATCTGGATTGCAGCAGAGCACATCGTCAGCCTCAGTCCTCCGCTTCCTGTAAATCAAGTACAACCCACCCACTGCTGTGGGTCTTTGAAGCAAGTGCAGAGACAACAACAGCAGCAAAAAAAGGGGCTACTATAAGCAAAAGGAGTTTGAGCTGAGCTGGAGAAAGGATTTCATTATTCAGGCTAATCTCAGGATCAGTTTAGATGAGCCAATACTGAATAACCTCATTAAAGTTCTAGGTGAAGTAGCAAACTGCAAGTTAATGAAGAGTGCAGATGGCACTAGACGGTAGCGTCCTGAGAGCTGTGGATGATGGAAGTAATACAGGAGATTGGGAGAGATTAGAACTGGGGATAGAAATTAAGAAAATGAGATTCTTACATGAAAAGCAGCAGGCTGATACTTCTGGAAGAAAATACTGTGCCAAGTAGAGGAGAGGACCCTCAAATACAGTCTGTAGTAATGCAGTAAGGAGTAAGCGAGACTTACAGGTAATAATGATGGACCCTCAGCTGAGACAATAGTGTGCATCTGGCCAACATAAAAAGCCAAAGCAAATATGAACATCATTTGCCCAAATAGCATGCCTAAAATGTAAGGACAGGAGACCATATTTCTGTGTGATTCTCTTACACAGAAGAGGGACTCATAGCTCTGTGATGCAACATTTTACTTGGGAAGTTTTGGGGTTTTTTTTTCGTTTGGTTTTTTTTTTTGCTTTTTTTAGGAAGCAGTGCTAGAACTGCTCTGCTGAGACTGGGGTGAGTGGGAATTCATGTCCTCAGCAGAGGTAATGGGTCTGCAGTCTGTTATAAACTACATCCTTAGTAGGCCTGATCACCAGTAATGTTGTGAATGAATAGCAACAGATTTTTATATTCACCAAGGGCTCGTAAGATTTACAAATTGCTGAAGTTTTTTTCTGGAAAGGCTACTTCTAGTTTTCTAGGCAGACATTGCCTTCCCCTGCTTTGCCCCAGAGAAGGTCTCAAAAGACTGTCAGAGAGCAGAGGTGAGAAGATCTGATGGATGGACTCAGGGATGACTGCAGATATGCAGTAAAAAAAGAGTGAGATGAAGAGATTTTCTTTTCCCTTATGTGCTCTGCATTGCTTTGCAAACTAATACCTTTGTTTTTTGTGTTTCAGAAGAGAAATGTCGTAGCTTTATTGAGCTTTCACCACCAGCAGAGAGAGGTAAGAGTAAATTCCCATACCGCCCTGTAGCTGCCCAGTGCACCACCTTGGGATGGACAACCTGCAACATTTCACCTGTGTGAGGACAGGAGGGTGGGTCCCCAAAGAGCCAGGCATGAAATTCTGGCCTCATGCTTGTGAAAAGAGCAAAGATTTCCTCACAGATGTTTGCCTAAACCACTGCCATCGGTGAGGTCAGTGTTGGAAACCTCAGACCTCCTCCCATATATAGTGGGATTTGTCTCATCTAATAAGTTGCCCAGTCTGAGCTTGTCATCTTGCTGTAGTGGAAGCAGGAAGTGGATGGATGCCACTTGATGGCAGTCCCTCCCACATAGGCTACATGTTGACCCAGTGCTTCAGTTTGGGGTTCTAATGTGGTAACTCTAGAAGCCGAATGACCTCTTACTTTGTGGTAAATGATCAGGACATCTGCAAGTTACACTTTCAGGGTGAAGTCCTTGCCTCTTCAAATACAAAACTTAATTTGGGTTAGGGAGCTCATCCCTCCTGTTATTCTCACATGTTTCAAATTATCCTGGGGATAACCCAGATACATGTGTACATATGCAATGGGGATTTTCCTTACTGAATGCTTTTCAATTGGTGTGAGCTTGATAACAATTCCCTGAGATGGAGGCTGGAGGCGTCATTTCAGAGGATGTTCATATGTGAAGGGAAAGGCCTGAGATGCAGAGTCCGTGTCAACGTTCAAGCCATGAGAGGAAGGGCTGGAACAAACACTGGGGAATTGCAAAAGCCAGCAGGGAGATGAGTACTTTCGGGGCGGGATGCCATCCAGAGGGACCTTGACAGGCTGGAGAGGTGGGCCTGTGCCAACCTCATGAAGTTCAATCAGGCCAAGTGCAAGGTCCTGCACATGGGTCATGGCAATCCCAGGCATAAATATAGGCCTGGAGGAGAATGGATAGAGAGCAGCCCGGAGGAGAAGGACTTGGGAGTGCTGGTGGATGAGAAGCTCAACATGAGCAGGCAATAAGCCCTTGTGGCCCAGAAGGCCAACCACATCCTGGGCTGCATCAAGAGGAGCAAGGTCAGCAGGTTGAGGGAGGTGATTCTGCCCCTCTACTCTGCTCTGGTGAGACCCCCAACTGGAGTACTGTGTCCAGTTCTGGAGCCCTCAACATAAAAAGGACATGGACCTGTTAGAGTCCAGAGGAGGGCCATGAAGATGATAAGATGGCTGGAGCACCTTTCCTATGAGGACAGGCTGAGAGAGCTGGGGCTGTTCAGCCTGGAGAAGAAGAGGCTCTGGGGAGACCTGATAGCGGTCTTCCAGTACCTAAAGGGGGCCTATAGGAAAGATGGGGAGAGACTCTTCAGCAAGGCCTGTTGTGACAGAACTAGGGGCAATGGATTCAAAGTAGAGGGAGATAGATTTAGATTAGATATTAGGAAAAATTTTTATACAATGAGGGTGGTAGAACACTGGAACAGGTTGCCCAGAGAGGTGGTAGATGCCCCATCCCTGGAAACATTCAAGGCCAGGTTGGATGAGGCTGTGAGCAACCTGATCTACTTGAAGATGTCCCTGCCCCTTGCAGGGGGTTTGGACTGGATGACCTTTAAAGGTCCCTTCCAACCCTAACCATTCTATGATTCTATGATTCTTTTTCTGACTTGTTTCACCTATTTTAAAAACAGTGGCAAAGACTGCTGACTTCCTTTTATAAAGTGATGTGTGTTGCCAGGCGAGGGGTCCAGTGTGAGAGGCGTGCAGTGGCATCGCTGTACAGATTAACCTGGGTCACTCTTGGCATAATAGCAGGGTAGAAAAACCTCCCCTGCTTATTCTTTTGGCAAACAGTATTCATGCAATTCAAGTACTCCTGGTGTTACAAGATCATTTTGAATTCATGCAGATCTCCACTTCGTCATAAAATGAATGACTTAACTGCATTCACTGAAGGACTCTTGCATTTACCACAAAATGCTCACTTCACAGGGAGTGGCAACACATTTTTCTTCTTTTTCACCTTCTTGCCATTCACTCCCTGTCCAGGCCTCTGGCTCTGTTGCTTCCAATGTCTTCCTTATGGACTGTTTTCCTAAGAAAGGAGGTTTATGCAACCACGTGATGTGTCTTTGTAAATCTTTCTGTTTGTCCCCCCTCACACTCCTCCTACTGCTCCTTGTCTAATTGCAGCCCAACATGGATAGAAAGGCCATGTTCTGTAAGAAACTGAGCTCCTGACAAATTAATTGGAAGATCACCATGAGCTTAAGCATGACATTCATAATGACACTGTGGTCTTAATAGCTCTATCACCCACTTTTGCCCCTTCCAGCATATAGCATCATCTTAAGATGACCTTGGCCTCCAGCACAGCTGCCGTTATATAGCTGGAGAAGGTGGTGTGAGTGCTAACTGCAGGCTGGGCTGGCCGAGCTGGACAACTGCAGAGCAACTCCACATTACATAGGCAGCAGTACAAGAGCAGATTACATACCATGTGTGGAGAGCCTGGACTCACCGGGAAAGCGACGCAGAGACCTCTGTGCACGTGTGGTGCCTGAAGCCTCCAGGACACTTGACACTTTTGGCAGTCTGAACTCTAATGAAATAGTCTCCCTGATGGTGCTTGCAGCAAGCAAGCCAGTTCCTTTAAGCAGAAAATGCAGTTCATCAATTCCTGCTAAAGAGCAGGGTGACTCTACGGCACTAATGACGGTGAGGAGTCAAGTCAGTGCCGCGTTAATGAGAGTTTTGTTCACACTCCTTTTCCCCAGTTGAATGTCTCCTCTGTGGTCATTAATAGTTGCTAACAGTAGTGTTCACAGTGCTGCTTCATTTTTCAGATTAATATTTCTTCCTCAGTTAATCCTGTGCTCTTCCACAACCCAGCATAACAGAGGACCTTTTCTCCTTCTCCTCCAAGTCCTACTGCACAGTGAGCTCAGCTAAGGACTCTGGTCCCAGCATGAAAGTACCTGTACTCTGTTCAAGCAGCAGAGTGGGTGGTTAATTTTATTGCCCTAACTGGATATCTGCCCCGAGGAATGTAGGCCTGCAAGGGGGCTCCTGAATTCCAGAGGCCAGATCCCAGCCACTGCTGCAGAAGCATCATACAGTTGTTTTCTTAACCAGTTGAATCTTAGGTTAAAAGTAATTTCCTTCCATTGCTGCTATTAGAAACCTACTCTCAACGTCACTATGCTAGTGGGTAAGAACCTTCTAACATCCAGCTCAGACATGTTCATGGCCAACCTATGACCACTAGGTCTTGTGCTAATACTCAACAGCTTTCCTCCTGCCTTCTTCCTTGCTGTTTATGAATAATGCTGGGTTGTTTACAGACAGATGTTTTAGTTCCTCCCAGCTTCTGCAGTGCCAGACCGGTCAAGCCATCTCCTGAGACAGACTCTCTTTCTCCTTTGGCATAGTTTGAGTCCTTGCTCACAGGCTGGGGGGATTGCTTTTGGCTGTTTGTTCTTTTTCTTCTTTCCCTTCTTTCCAAAGGACATCCTTTTAGGATTGGGTTGGGAAGAGGGAGTACTCTCCCTTGAACAAGCCATCCTATATTGATGCAAAGAGTCTCTGATTCCTGGCAGGAATCCTGTGGCTGTCGCTGGGTTCAGAGATGCTGTACATCAGCTTGCTGCTCATCAGCTTCATCCTCCTGGTGGTGGAAATGCTGCATACTGGCAATCCTGTCTGTGGGTTGAAGCTCAACGCCTTTGCTGCTGTCTCCTCGGTGCTCTCGGGTAAGTGTGTTACTGCAGGCTTGGAATCACAGCAGCAGGACAGCCTCCTCTCCCACACAAGGCTGAAGTACGCTGCTCTGGCTCCTGCTGTAACTTATTTGCTTTCTTGTTTTTTGTGTCCAGGTCTCCTTGGGATGGTTGCACACATGATGTACACTCAAGTCTTCCAGGCAACGGTTAGTCTGGGACCAGAGGACTGGAGACCACACTCGTGGGACTACGGCTGGGCATTCTAGTATGTGAGCTATGAAGCCATCTTCTCCTCCCCAGCCTTTTGGGCTTCAGCTCTGCTACACCCTGACAAAACCCACCTCCTCCCTTCCTGACCTTCTGTGTTTCCAAAGACAGGTGTACCATGACTCTCCTACTGCTAATTTCCTGTCTTTGTCTCATCCCCTGCTTTAAAAAAAATAGTTGCTGAGTTACTTAAATGAGTAGCTACCAAGGACTGACAAAACAATGGGGTCACACCTAAACAAGTGTCTTCTACCCTGCTGACTAATCAGGTTAGACCCCATGCTGGTTTGCCCTGTTTGGTGTCAGCTCTTCCCTATGTTACAGGCCAGTGTCACACCTGTGATGATGCTCTCAAACAGGCCTTGTTTTTCTGCAGTTTATTAATAAAGTTGCATGCTGGTTTGCCATCTTCACCAACCAATGTCCAAAGGGCCTATTCTTGCAGTATCAAGCCTAGACAGGTTCTTAAAGATGTGGACACTGTAGCCAGGAAGGGTAGCTGCAAAAAGTTGGCTCAGGGTTCCTTCCTCTAAAGGCTAAAGAAGCCAGTCTCAGTTGATATGCTATAACTGACTTGGAAAACAGTTGAATGAGTCTTTCAATGCTCATGGAAAGTGCAGGCTCAATTTGCAATGCTGTACTGAATATGACCGCATTGATTCTCAAGACTTAACACTCCAGTGATATGTGCTAGCTGTGGACATCAGATGTCAGCACAACCATCTGGTTATGCTCATGGACGTGCCTCATGTCCAGGAAGACACTGAGCAGCCCTGCAATACAGAACTTGCTTCCAAGCTGTGCTGTCCTGTCCTGACCCATTATAGACTTTCCTGCTGCCCTTTTTATTTTCCCTGTATCCCTCCCTTCCCTTTAACCAGTATTTACCCCAACATTCTAAGAAGGATCTTGTGGTAGGATGACCCCTAAGAACTGTAATGTTAGAGTCTGACACCTCCGGTCTTTCTAGTTCACGTCTGTGCCCAGCAGCTTCTGCCTGGCAAATCAGGGTGTGTCACAGTGTGTGCAGTTCAATTCCTTACCCTGCTTGGCTTCTCACCATATTTACTGTTCTTGTGTCTCTCCTTTAGCATGGCCTGGGTCTCCTTCACCTGCTGCATGGCTTCTGCTGTCACCACTCTCAACACTTACACCAAGACGGTGCTAGAATTCAAAAGGAACCACATCAAGGGCTATGATGGGAGCTTCAAAGATCAACCTCAGCACCACCAGTTCTTCATACAGCAGCAAATAAGCAGCTACTACGAGCCCCAAGACAAGCCCCTCCATTCAGTCTCTGAGGGAGTCGACTTCTACTCTGAGCTGCAGCAGAAAGTGCTACAGCGGGAACCAGAGCTGGAACTGGATGAGGTCTTGGGACATACGATCGGGGAGGATCGCTGTTAGGGATGGGTGCACAGGGACAGAGCAGCAGGGTTTGGGAGGCACAAGAGCTCTGAACCAAACACTAGCACCACTGTCAGCAAGTTCTTGAGGAGCGCTTCCTCTCTCTGTCATTTGGGGAGCGAGAAGGTGGGCACTGGGCCAGGGCAACACTGGTGCCAACAGTAGCAGGGTGGGTCCTCCCTGATCACAGTTTGACAGGTGTCCTCAGCTGGGAAGGATGAAACTGGAGGGACATGTTGTTGGTGCTAGCTGTCTCTAAGCACTTTCAGACAGAGTTGAGACAGTTGTCCTAATCCCAGTAGTATTGCCCCTGGGAATAGCCAGCGCCATCCAGCTGGCAAATTGCAGTGCTGGGCTTCTTTAGGTGGTGTCACATTGACCTTCCAGCAACCTCCCCTGGTTCAGTGCGACAGTGAAGGGCATCAGTGCTCATATTGATTGGCTGTAATCCTCTCTGAACACCCTGTTTATTCTTCATTTCCAGGCCCAATCTCCTCTTCTCTCTGACCCCAGACTGAAAGTGCTGCTGCAGTAGGAATGGGAGGTTGCTTTCAGATATCTTTCTCCTCTTTCCTATCTGTAATGACTCCCCACATGCTCCCTTCTTGATTTTTTCCCCAAAGTCTCGCATTCTGAGGTACTTCCCTGTCTGTCTCTTTCTACTGTGCTTCTCCACAACCTTTAAGAATCCTTGGCTGGGCTTTTGCTTTTTCCTTTGTTTCTCTTAATCTGTCCCTTTTTCCCCATTGTAAAAATATCACAAGCAATCACCAAATCAAGCAAACTCATAATCTCTCCAAGGTGAAACACGGGTTCACGTGACACATGATGCTGTACACAGTATTTATTTGCTCCACTGCAGTTCACAGTTCAAATACATTTTCCCAACAATATACAGACAGACTCTTTATTCACAGTGGGGATGGGTGTGTGTGTGCGGGCAGGGTGAGTTCACATTATGGAGGAGCTAACATCACTGCACTTGAATATCAGTTCTCTCAGGAAGAATCTCAGAAGAGGAACTACTTCAGGTAACAGCTGCTTCACCTTTTCCAGCAAGGTGGTGGCTAGACAGGAGGGAAGGGGCACTCCTGTCTAATCCTCATATGTTACTGGTCCTCACACTTTCAGTCCCTATTATGCAGCTGTAATAACTGACTATAAACAGTAACCCATGTCTGGAAGAAAATGCCAGGCCTAGAGCTGTTGCTACAGTTGTGCTAATATATACAAAGCTATTTACACAAAAATACCATTAAACATATACAAACTGTTCATAGGCTCTGACATTAAGAGAGCAGGGCCCAAGGGCCAGCCCTGGGGCTTGCAGCTAATCCTGAAGGGCTATCCTGGAAGCTTTATTTGAAGATGCAGGGAAGGAGAAGAGAGGGTGATATAGCAAGGAGAGGTGTCAAGAGCCTGAGAGAGCAAACCCATGGTAGATGTGCCCATCTGAAGGGAGGGTCAAAGTCCTGCCATCACCTCACCACTCACAGGGAAGTGCGGAGAGGCTGTAAGGGCACGTGCCAGCAGTAGGACAGAAGAGTCCATTGCAATCCTCACCTCCACTTGGCTCTGCCAGGTGTATCTAGCTCAGACCTAGAAAGGCATACTGGGAAAACAGTTTGTATGTTGTTGCCCTGCACTGTGGGGCACCAAAATGGTTGCTTTTTATATGGTTGTATCTGTTACAAGAAGATTAATGCAGACGCTCTGCAACTACAACGCAGGAGACTGATGGCACACTGAGGCATAGTTAAAAGCACTAAACACATGGTGAGCTAATGTGCCTTGGCGGTAGTCCGTTCCTCCTGGAACTGCACACAGGACTGGGCTGGTAAGGGAATGGTAAAGTTAAGCCCAGAAAGGGGTAAAATGCACAGAAAAGCTTTCCAGTCTGTCTCGTCTAAGCCTCTCAACCCTGAAGCAGTGTCGTGAGAATCAGCTTTGCTGTGAATGGATCTAGTGTGATCTTACAATGCCAGTGGGGAGCTGCTGGGAATCTATCCCAAAAGGGCTGTGATGCATTTGCAAAGGGGGACTCAGCCCATTGGACTGCAGTGTAATATTATAGTGATACTTTGGGTTCATAAAAAGCTTAGGGATAGATAGAAGCAAGATGTGAACCTATCGCTTCTACATCATCCACATGAACCTGCCCTGAACTAGGGATTGGAGAAAGAAATATACAAGTGCAAGGGGTGGCAAATGCTGTGGGTAACATCTTTCTGTATATCAGGTAATTCAGCTAGAGAGCTAGTTTGTTTGTGAGTTTGTGGACAGAACGGAGAAGAGGACTGAGAGCCCAGGAAAGGTAGTAGACAAGACTAGCCCTGCAGAAACCAGACAGAGGCTTCTCTCAAAAAATATAAAGATTAAAGCAGGTGGTGTTCTTTAGGCACACCATTTGCCTTGAGTCATCATGGCCCACTCTAGGCCTAGAGCTTGTTTGACTGCCTGGGAATACTGATCGGACATAAAAAGGAGGGTCCTAAATCTCATTCATAAATTAAACATACAAAAAATATACATATATTGTATAAATTGATACATATATATATAAAACCAGGTTTTATATATATATATGCATATAAAATCTAAATTCACATTTCTGTGTTACCTGGAAGGAAGCATGCAAGAACAACATATGAAGGGGGAGATGCTGAACAAGGTTCCTCTGGTACAGGACAGGTCTGCCTAGGGCAAACTTGCCTCCAGCAGCATTCCCCGGAGAGTTGAAGAAAGGGGAAGTGATTTTAGCCCCCATTCCCTCTACACAGTGGTTTTCCTGAAGATCCACAGAGCAGCTTTCTGTATGCCCCATACAGGCCACAGGTCCAATCAAAACCTGAGGAACCACCAGGCTAGAGCTGGAGAAGGAAAGGGAAACAAAAAGTAAAGCCAAAACCTATTATCATCCAATCTGGTAGAGAAAAGTGTTAATTCACAGGTCAGCAACTGAACTTGGGCACTGCTATATGGAGGACTCTTGCTTGGCCATGTCAAATCAAGCAACCTCCGTCCCACCCCCCCATTCCCTGTGAGAGTCTCTCTGTCCCTTGTGATCATCACCCCTGGTTCTTTCTAAGATCCCCCTCCTTGTCCAATTGCCAAAGTACAGCTGGGCCTCCAAATCTATCCAGCTTATGCCCAAAGGGGGAGACCGTCATCTTGCAAACAGTCTCTTTGAATGCCACCGGTCTCTTCGCATCCCAAAGAGCAAATTGTGTAGGGATTCCTACACAATCTCACCTTCTGAGGAAAGTCAACAAATTTCAGCCGGGCAAGAAATCGCCTCACTTCTCCACGGCTGATTTTGGGAGTCGTGGTGTCCTTTAGCCATACCATTCGACCTTGACTCATCATGGCCCACTTCAGGCCCAGCTTGCTGACTGAGATAAATCCTGGCTGTTTTTCAGAGGTTGCAGTTGTTGTCACAGTGATGTGAAATGCATCCTTCTGGAGATCGTTAATTCCAACTGATGCATCAGAAAAGGGAGAGAAAATGTTGGTGAGGAGTAAATGATTACATTTCTTATAAAATAAATCTTATAGTCTTTACTCAGTCAAAACATCCACTGGACTGAGGGTATATTCAGTTTGACTTTACAATGGCATGTACTTCAGTAAATCAGGGAAAATTATTTTAAGTTAAAAATTTTCCATGGAAATAAAATGAAATTTAGTTCAGAAGTTGAAGGGTTTGGTTCCAGATGATGTTTTTGAGCTTGCCATAGGAGATGCACATATTTCAATAATACAGTTCACTTTCAGAGAGCTTTTCTTCCCACACCTGTTAGCAGATCTTGTTTTACCTCTATAGAAGGGGAAACTGCAGTTCACTCCAGTCACTGCAGAATGATCTCTACAGACCTCAGAAATCCCAGTTTCTAATAAATTCCTCTAAAAATGATATTCCTTTTGTTCTTACCTGAGCTGTGTTTTTGATACAAATCCAATTAGATGAATCACTATGTAGCAGTGATACTTCCTGGCCTACGGGACTCAGTGCTGAATAAACTGATCTTTTATCCCACATCTTGCCATGCTCAATAGGCTGGCTGTTGGTTGAACTGCTTTAGAAAGGGCAAGGAAATCCAACAGGGACTGTACAATGTTGGTGATGAATGTACATGTATTCTACAATGTAGAATGCAGATGTTAAATACAGATCTATTTTTCCCTGGAAACACAGGTTTAAACATTTTGGATTCCCCCTTTCAAAAAGAAAGTGGAAGAAACAGCACAGCTGCTGTCCCAGAGAGCAGAAGATGGCCAATAAAGCCAGACATGTATCTGAGGTGACAGAGAAAAGTTTCATAGTGATTCTTCACACACTGCCTTAAATTGTAAATAGCTCTGTGGAATGCAAGGGAACTTCTCTGGTCTAAAACATGCATGAAATCAAACTCAAACCTTTTGTTCCTTAAACACGTGCAATTTATTTGCAATGTAGAGGTTGGACAGGACCTTCCTTCAGGAGGCAGATGAATATTATTTCCCATTGCTGGCCCATGTGTGGTGGACCTGAGGTGCTACCTTTAAAGGTACAACTACATCCCATTATTTCTCACAGCTACCTCTCCCTCCATATTTCTTTTAGCCTAGGTAATTTCTCCTCCAATTTTACTCACCTGCTGAAGCAATGACTTTGTCTGTTGCATTGGTGAGGTCCAAAAGGACTGTAGGAAAAACAGGATGGAGGAGATAAAGATGGTGCAGACCTGGGCGCTCGGGTTGCTGCTGGAACAAAGAACAGACAAAAACATTACAGCTGGCTGGCAAAGAGGAGTCTAGCTTTGCCAAAGAAATAAGTTTTCTGACACTGCAGTGTCTTTACATTGATCAAATAATCAAAAACTCTATGCTTTTACAGACACAAAATTGTGGAAAGATTTTTTTTTTTTCTAAAACAGAATGTGCTCCACAACTTCTGTTTGAGAAGGCTGAGATCTGGGTCTGTCAAAGCCAGTTTGATAGGTGAAGCTAGAGTCTAGAAGTTTGAGTCTCCATGCTGACTAGTGCGCCTGTGTGCAGAGAAGCAGTACTCGAGCTGGGAACAAATCTGCATTAAAAATACCTCAGTGCTGCAGAAAAGAATAAAATTCAGACAGAAAGTTTTGTTTTTGTGGATGTGAACTTTCTGCCAATAAAGCTTTCTGGTGAAGAATTTGCACATAAAAACTCCTATGTTCAGGCTCAGAAAAGTCAGTGTCAAAGCAAGAGGAAAAGATGTCCCTGACAGCCCTCCTATATTGCAATTTTAAAGTTAAATTACATTAGGAATAAAAGACAGAGACTGCATGTGCCTCACAGAAAAACCTCAAAGTGAAGAAAGGATGCTTGCTCACCAAACTTTGTAACATAGGCTGTGCTTCATCAGCCCAGAAGAGAAAAACAGACTTCTTGTCCAAGGTCATGACTGACAGTGCATCGAGTTGTTGCTTCTGCCACGGAAGTTCCTGGTTCCAAACAGGGAGGCCGGATTTGCCGTCTACCACCACCACCTCAAGGCAGGGGAAGAGATCTAGCATTAATGGGTGTCCAGGTGCGGGTGTACAGAGACACTCCCTGTAGTGGCACGGCCTGTGCTGTTCCCTTTCATGCCTGTAGCCACACAGTGATGAATGTCAGCCACAGAAATGGGAAGAGCGAGGAGCAGGGAATGATTGTCCCTTTCAACCCAACCTCCCTCACTCCTATGCTGCCACTGCCCTCCTTGCCTTCATTTGTTTTACCTTTTTGTTCCTATCTCCGGTCTGTGCTTGCAGCATGAAGTCCAGAGTTTGGTCAGCACCAAAGTAACCTGGTACAGGCTGGCTGCAAATTTGGAAAAAGAAACACTCAGTCCCATGGAAGAAAAGCAGAGATTCCAGATGGAGGCAGTACAGTTGGTTTCATCCTCCATTCTGCCTTCTAAAAAGGCAGAATTTGTCATACTAAATAAGACCTTTCATTCACTCAGAACTGTTCTGACTGGCAGGAACCATTTGTTGGTAGATCAGAAAAGTGAAAAATGACCGAGCAGCCCATGGTGCTTGTTAGCCATTCTTCAGTCACCTCTGTGAGGATCATCCCTTGCCCGGCTGTGCAGACATCTGTTTAGCACCCTGTGACATGACTCTGTATTATTCTTTCCTTCGCACCAGAACCTGTACAGTTTTGCTATGGTCATAAAAAATTACCAGCCCTTTCAAAACGCATCAGCAGATTTGACCTTCTGCTGAAAGTGTAATTCCCAGGCTGCCTTAACTGTGTGAAATGGCTGTTAATATACTCACTATTAATGTCAGCCCATGATTCTTTGTTTTCTTACTGCTGGCGGTTTTACAAGCCTTTTCATAATCTTCAGCAATTTAAATTAAGTCCCCTCTCATCATCTCCCTTCTGGGTGACATAACACTATTACTTGAATATCTCTCATTATAACTGTTTTCTAAACATCTTCCTTGCCTTTGGCTTTCTGAGTGTTATCTCTGTCTTCCTTAAATTCACCACAGCTAGACACAAGGTTCTAAATAAGCACAAACGATTCCTCAAAACTCACAGAATCAGAAATTTTATGGCAAGGCAGGATCATCAGAACATGTCCTCCCTCTTCTTGTTAATGACAGATGGCTGTATTTCACCCAATTAACCAAGTGTCAGTAGGCTGAGTTTGACTAGTTCTACCAGCCATGAGTGAGGCTTGCTAGAGAAATACAAAGATGAAATGAATTCATCACTTCTTGTGACAGTCAGTTCTAATGATTAATGTCACCCAAAGAAATATGCCTGTATTTTCATTTTCTTGAACATGAATGGCTTTTGCTCCAAGGCACTTGTTCTTGCTATGGCAAGATTAAAATGCCTGTTAGCTCCCATTACTTACACGTGCTTACGAACTCACCTCTCAGGCTTCTCTTTGATTGTATAAACCCATTGACTTAAATCTTCCATGCTAAAGTGTTTTTTTCCAGCCCTTTTCTCCATTTTTCCAGCTTTCCCTTTAAAATGTGTATACCACAATGGTGCCTGAACAGCAATGCCATAGTACAGCAGTGGCTTGACTATTTATACCTACTGCATCAATGTCATTCCCTTTGCAGACACCTTTGGCAACCGGAACCAATGCTTTCAAGGCAGTATCATGGGACACTCTTATAGCTTAAAAGCTCTCCAGTAGCAACAGGAAGTAGCAGGTAGTTCTATCCTATGGGTACAAACTTAAAACCTCTCCTAGGTGCCTCTTCTTGTGTCCCTTATGGGTTACAGTCAGTGGCAGATCCCATAAACTGAATGCAAGCAGGCACATGTTATTTTAGATGCTACCAATCAACTGAAAAATCCCCTGGGCACTTTTGCAAATGAACCAGAGGCTAGTAATTATTCCTGACCAACAGTAATCCCCACAGTAACCTGCTATTAATCCTTTCTCATCTGAAACATCCATTTACAACACAATTTTCAACTGCTTACTCAATTTCATGGTCTCTGAACTTCATCCTTGTTTTATGACTACTGATTCTCCTTCATAGTTTACCAGGGATCTTGTCAAAAGCTATCTGGAAATGCAGCGCATCTGCAGCCGCCAGGTTGTTTTTCTTAGGAGACTGTTCCCAAAGGGCTGGGCTCAGTCTGCCCGGCTGGAGTGGTGTGCTTGGGGCAGGTTTACCCAGGAAAAGGGGAGCTCAGCTGGCTCTGTAAGCTTTGTCTAATGAGGAACTGAGATTGGGTCTATTTGACTATCTGGTGACACCCCTGAGCTGAATTTGTCCCCCAGCCTGTGTTGCTTAAGCAGAACTTCCCCAAGTCCTAAAAAAAAATTACCCTCTTAAATAAATGCTTGTCCACAATATATTCAGTCTACCAGATTTAATCTCTCTTAACTCTGAGAAAACAGGCAGTCCAGCACTTTAGCACAGTGGCCTTGAACAAGAATTGCCTTCATTATTTTTCAATGCCTACCTGGCAGCTCCTGTACATGTGTTGTACTCTGTCCCTTGGAGGTCACAGAACCAGAAAAAACAGGGCTAGAGTGCAGCAACCTGGAATACTAGTTGCCCAGAGAGGTTGTGGGGTCTCCATCCTTGGAGATAACTAAAACCTGACAGCACACAATGCTGAGCAACTTGCTCTAGTTGAGCCTGCTTGAGCAGGTAGGTTGGACTAAGCAACCTCCAGAGGTGCCTTTCAACCTCAACTATGCTGTGACTCTGTGAATGGAACAAGTAAAGCAGTTTTCAACCCTTCTTGATTTGAACTCATAAAAATTTTCCAATTAATTAGTGGGTCCATTTAGAATTTTCTTGCATACACCTTATTTCACAGCATCTATGAACTGGCTTTGCTTAGTCAGTACACACTTACCCTTTGAACTACATCACAGATGTGTCCAGAAGTCTGCGGGCTCTGGGCCCAAAACACTTTTATTCCATCTCTTTCCCCATAGCAAGATCAACTGCCCATAAGCTATTCCTAAAGCCATTGCTTATGTCACCCATCAGCCCTTAAAAATCAAACCTTAATGAACACCTTTTTTTTTTTTTTTTTCTTAACAAAGTTCTAATACCTTCTTCCTATTGATGCTCTTGACAATCAGATAACACTGAGGTGACAGCTGCTCTCTTTCCTCTGGACAGTACAGCAAGCAATTTGTTTACCACATAATTTCTCTCAACTGTGTGCAACTGCCCTATGCAAATATTTAATACTAGGCAAGATGAAATTACTGGCTATTATCAGCTCATGAGATCTGGTAAATTACTTAATTTCCATGTGTGAAATTAGAAGATGAGCAGTATTATTTTAAGCCATCAGAGTGCTCATTTTCAACTTTCAAGGAACATTAAGATCTACGGGCCATACTCAGACACCTTCTCTAAATACTTAACATCACTAATGCAACTGCTCCTCTCCACTGAGCTGGCAAGTGGCAGCCCTGGACTGCAGATACACTGAATCACACACCAGTAATCCCCTGAATTCCAATGCCTCACATCAATGTTAGGGACCTGAATCAAGCCCCATATTTGTGATCACTCACAACCACACAGCTCAGGTTTCCAAGTTTCTGTTCCTTACTCCCTCTGCCCTCCTTACTTGCTCAGTGATGAATCTGTACACCTCCAGTTCTTAGATTTCTCTGCAGACATGGAACACTCTTCTCAATTGCTTTCTAAGAGGCCTATGTGCCTAAAGTGAAAGGCAGGAAGTGGTACAGGAAGAAACAGGACAGAAAAATGTTCCCAGTATATAACCTGCTGATGTTCTGTAGTTCCAGGGTCCAGCGAGGCTCCAGGTTCTGTCCCTGCAGTAAGACCAAGCCCTCTTTGGTTGTGATGAGCAGGTTGCTGCAGTTTGAGTCAGGTGCCTTCATTGTCTGCAGGAAGTCAACACCCCCACTGGGACAAATTGAAAGCAGAGAGGAGATTCTGAGGCTTGTATCTGCACATGTCAGCACTAGCTGCCCATCCACATGGCAATTCATCCTACCTAAGATTTGAACTGTTCTTGTAGAAGCCCATCTTTTCCCCAGTGATGGAGTATAGCTTCCTTTAGGGGTTCCTCGGTTAAATGGGTTAAATTCAGGTGTGGGCTCTTCTGAACATCTTGAATTATTATAAAAGTGTGGAGTGTTGGGGTTCACATTTGTTCCCTCCCTTTATTCCTATCCAGGCTGACCTTGACCACAATTTGGCAGTAAAGAAGAAGGAGCTGAGAAATCCAGGCCCACAATGCTGTATACAGACTGAGCTTCCCAAAGGGATTCTATTAGCTGGAAACACCTTTTTTTTTTCCCTCCAGGCATGTATAGGGGGTGTAAGAAAGGAACGAGGTGCAGGAGTAGCAAAGGACTCCCTTTTATCATACTCTGCACTTTTGCTAGGACAACCACAGGACATGGAGGAAACAATGGGTTCCCCAGAGTACTGTTATCAACTGGGCAATGAAAAGAAGGACAGTACTGAAGTAGGAGGGCCCATCTCTAGGAGCACTAAGAGGTGCCTACCCTCTCCTTCCTTTCCCAGCAGGAGCAAGATGACAAGGTTATCTCCTACCTGTAAATGTCAATGAGCTCTGACAGGTTGACAGATCTGCGCTTTTCCCACTCCGGCTCCTCCTGCTGCAACATTTCAGGAAAGTTGTCTCTGTTTCTGGCTTGGGTGAAGATATCCCTCAGAGCAACCGCTTGAACATTACCTGCCAGGAAGAGTAAAGATGAAAAGTCCTGCCTGCAGAAGTTAACTCCCTAGTAGCACAGAGGGTCACTGGGACCACCGTGGTTGTGGCAGAAGGCAAAGAAATGCCCTGAGCTGGAAATTCCCTGGTATGATGTGTCTTTGGGAAACTCCAAGGTATTCCAGGCTAGCAGGTATTAATGCTCCTGCACTTTTCCACACCATGGCAGTAAGACTTGTTTCCATGCCCTCGACTCCTACCTTTTACAGAAGAAAGCATGGTAAACACATCCTAGGGATACTCTAGGGCATTTTAGGTAAAATTAATGTTTTCTCAGAAAGGTGAAGTGCTGGAGAGGCAAGGTGCATCTTACCAAAACCAAACAGGATGTAGATGGCTCCCCGGCTGGTGATGTGGACTTGTGGGCCAATCACTTTCCCTTCTCCATTGGTGCTGTACCTCACAGGCCCACCCAAAGCAGTCCCAGTCTTTCCTGACACCAAGACGAAAAACATATCAGGCTGCAAAGAGAGAGATGTAGAGATTTTCAGCAGTGCTTTCATGCACTTGTGCTCTCAGAATCCTCCCCAGTCTCCACAGCATGAAGCTCCACTGCTCTTTTCCCCTACAACAAGGTCTAGCTAGTGGTCTCTTTCTCTTTGCTCAGTCTGGCTTCCTGGGACTCTTACAGTCAAGCTTTTCTCTTGATTGCAAATGTATCAAAGATGGAAGGGACTTAAAAAATCTGAACCCTTCTAACAATTGTCATGCTAGAATTGTGGGGAGGGATGAGCATAGAGGAAATCTGCATCTGAATTAATCACACAAGTATTTATTTCTTTTGGATAAACAGAATGCTTTTTCCAGAGATGTATCTCAACATGGCTCCCTACACTGCTGACAAACACTCTCACTTCAAACCAAGCATTCAATGAACAGAAACAGATAATTTTCAAGTCTCAGTCAGGGGTAAATAATGACCCTTCTGTTCATTCACAGATGACAACGAATGCAGGTAGTGTCATTACTGCTTGATCTCAGTGCTCTGACCTATTGAAAGAAACAGGGTGCTTTTCAGGGAAATCTAAGGCAACAAAAATTAGGGGCTCTTGCAGCTCCTACTACAGCCTTTCCACATCAGGCTCCCTGTTCTTTCTCTAGATAATCAAAGTTCTTTCAGACCTTGAGCAGGGATATGCTGTACCTGTGTCTCTTTGAGGGCCAGAACAACAATATCCCTAATCCCATCTCCATCTACATCCGGAAGAGTTGCAGCTGGTGCAGCCAGGATTCCACTTGAAAGGTGGATAGAGTTCAGTGTCCAGAGGGTCTTGCCTGTGGGAAGAACAGGATGAAAGAGACCTGCAGCACTTGGGGAACCAGTGGGCATCTGCAGAAGGTTCCACAAAACCTTCTTGAAGGAGGGAGCAAGAAAGGTTGTTTCCACCATTATCTGAGAAGAGGAAAGACAAGCTTACAAACTGGGGCAAGCTGCAGTGGGAAGCAAAGTTCTTCCCCTAGCATTTCTTCAGATAGTCTTTGAGTCATGTCTCAAGTCCTGCTGCGCTACCTTCTTAGCATCTCTCTAGAAAGACCTGAGCCCAAAACACTTCCTGAAATAGCAGAGAATATTTGAGGTTCACTCTTTGAAGGAGAACCTAAATGACAGCGCTGCTCAGTAAGACAGCAGTTGTTTTCCTCAGCCAGCAGTAAAGCCTGTAGGTAGATGCCAGGGAAGGGCACAGATGGACAGTTCTGATATTCAAAGTGCAAATCTGTGACTCAGTTAAATTCCCTGTAGGAAACAGTGACTCCAGCATAGCATGCTCACTCCACCTTAGGGTGAAAGCATGTTAGCAGACGTGATGTCAAATTGTTCAGCTGTCCAGCAGGGACCCAGATAGAAACTCAGTAAAACTTGACTTGCAAATTATCTTAAAAAAGGCAAAATGAAATCCAATGCTTTCACTTCTCCATGATTCTTTTTGAATCTTCCATGATTCTTCACGATTCTCAGTCAGAGTTTAAAGATACTTTTCTGTTGCTGCTGCTGCTGTGTAGAATAGGGTTTGCCCCTGCATGGGGCAAAGGAAACCAAAGTCGGACCTGCAAACACTTGAGCACATTAGTAACACTACTACTGCTGGTAAAGGAGACAGTCTACAGTCCATGCAAACACTATGCAAGTAATCTGGTCCCTAAAAACATTTGAAATGTAAGTGCCGCTGCTCATTGACTAGATCTGTCACTTAAACCCAAGGTTTCTTGTATCTCTCCATTCTGTGTTCTGATTCCAAAACCATCCCTATACCTACCTATGAATATTTCTGCCGGTGAATTAATGTGGTAAAACAGACAGCAATCAGAGAATGGAAGTGCATATGATCAAGTGATTAAAAATGCAACATTAATTCACATCTAATTAATTCTTCTATGGGTCTAATTTCTCTGGAAGTTTACTGGCTGTAGCATATGTCCTTATATAACTTCTTCAAGAATGATGTTCAGTTTTTCAGTGCTGTTAGGTAGGTGCTGAGTTGTACTAATAGCTTAATGCTGATGAGAACAGACCTTACATATCCTTTATGCCATGGGGATGCTACGGGATAAAATAAACACTTTGAAATATTCTGAGATGGCAGGATGAAGATGCTGCCACAGAGCATCAATGATATGGATTCTCTCTTACCCTGTGTAACCAGAATCTAATTACTGCTTTTGACTCTTTCCTGTGTGTCACTAGATAACAGCCACCATGAACTGTCAGCACTGAATCACTCATGCTTATTAGTCCTTTAAATTAAAAAAAAAAGAAGAAAGAAAAAAAAAAAAGAAAGCAGCAGCTTATTTCTAATATGCTGGTAGTTGACTCTACCTGTGGAGGCACTGAGAAGGCTGAGGAATTTCGATGTTCCTGTAACAAGGCAGACAGGCTCTCCGGGTGCCCCCAGTGACAGCCCTTTGCATTGCACACTCCGAGTCTCCTCCGGAAGCTGGATGGACCACAGTGTGCTGCCATTCATACCAGAAAGTGCCACCACAGTTACAGAGGGCCTAGAGACACCTGGAAGAGAGAGGGGAGAGAGTGAGTGAAATCCCTTGGCATCAGAGGCTACGTCCATACTGCCTTTGATCTTTGTGCTTGAGTTCCAGCTCTGGCTCCTGGAGATGAGTGGCTTAAGCCAGTCACATCCACAACACCTGAAAGCAAAGGGCAAATCCCACCCCAATGCTGAGTCTCTCTGCCTGCGGAGCCTAGCAGCAATTTCCAGACAAGTCGGGCTGTCAGCCAGCAGTGCAGACAACCATAAGGTTGGACCTGAGCTCAGAGCAAGAAATGCGTCACCTAGGCACAGAGGAACCAAGGAGGGGTGGTGTCCAGCTATGTGCGTTTAGGATTGTGACATGCTTACACCTGCTTTAGTACCTGCTTTTTGTCTTCCAGCATAGCTATAGCCCAGGATGCAGCTAGGTATGATTAGTTCCATTCAGAGCATGCTGAGAACTGTACATGTGTCTGTGATGAAAGAAAAATACAATGCAAAGGCAAAATACAGAACACAAGGACAACCTCCACAAACTGAATACAGCCTTTACGTCAACAGTATCTCCCTCTCTCACTTTCTTCTTTAACTTACTCTACAGTTGTCTTTCTGCTCTATAGGACTTGCTGTGAAATGCCAAGGGCCTTACTTGGGCCATGGAGAAACAGTATTTTCCCTGTCTTCTAACTACATTTTTATTACCCTATTCTTTGAAGAGCCAAGGCATTTTGCTCCCACAAGACTTCTCTTCAGGCTGTGCAAGCTATGCTGAATATGTCTCTGAGACTGAACAGATTCATGTAATCTCAGGTAATGCCTGGCTGGGCAGATGCAGTACAGCAGGCAGCTGGGAACCTTCAGGACTTCAGAAACCCAGCGCAACAGGATGCCACCGGACTTGGCAGCCCCTGCGTAACAATGGCCAGGCTGCTGCTATGTTACCTGAGGGGTGTGAGGGTTAACAGAGAAAGCAAAAGCAGCCAAGAGAAGGAAGCAGATCGATACCTGCTGAACAGTCAGTCACAGTAGCCTCCCTGACATTAGCCAGTCTATTATCTGTGAATTAACAATGACTTGCAACCTGGCAAGGATATGGAGTGACCTGGAGAAGGCAGCAAGGTGAGGGTGTCTCCTGCAACACTGACCTATAGCTGTTCAAAAAAATCCATAATGCTCCCTGCTGGCAAGGAACTGGCTAGTTCAGAAGAATCAGAGCACTCCAACAATCAGCTCTGCCATCACTGTTCTTGTCACCAACCACCCTTGGTAACAACCAGGACACTGGATCACAGATCAGGAAAGAGTTCAGACTCTACCACTGAATCCCATCTGTGACCTTTGTCAAGCTGCTTCCCTGCTCTGTGCTTCCACCTCTGTGCCTGTAAAATGGAAGCAGTTAGACTGAGCTCTATTGTGAAGGGCTCTGAGAGATAACAAGGCGGGGAAAAAACCTACCTTATTTCCAATGACTAATTGTAAAGCAGTGCTTTCTGATCACTTTTTCTCTGCCCCAAAACCAAGTGTGCACAAATACAAGACAAAAAGATGGACTTGCCCCAAGACAAGATAAGGAGAAATAGATGACATTGACTTAATAGGTATGGGAGCACAGGCTTGCAATGAAAATTATGAGCAGCATGACAAAGCACAGGCACAGGACAGCAGCCATTTTAAGGAACTCTAGAAAGAGCAATGCAGCAGATTTGCAGTGGCAGGAACTCTTCCTGTGCTTAAGACATACAAAGGTCTGTACTGACATGTACAGAAAGAGTAATGGAAACAAGCTGCTGTGCTTACCCATGACACTAGCATTCATCAAGGCAGTGAAGACAATGAGGATGTCAGGGAGCCCATCGCCGTTCACATCACAAAGCTCCAGTGGGGATAACACACCACCTGCAACAGTCACAGAGAATCACCACACTGTTGTCAAAAGGGCCACCCAGCCCATTTTCCACACTGGGAGAGGAGGGTTGGCCCAGAAAAGAGACTCGTGGACAGCCAAGCCTCACAGAGTCTGCTAGGAAACCACCAATGCTAGGCAGCTCCCACCATGGCTCATGGCATGGAAAAGCAGAAATGTAGCATCTGCATCAGAAAAAGGAAAGGGGAAAAATGGAGGAGCTAACAGAAGAAGATTTCTGCTTCCCACTTCACTTTCTCAGGTGATGTGGGAGCCACGTATCTTATGAAAGGCTTAGATTTGGAAGCCAAGGGCAGAAAGCAAGGAGGGAGAGACATATCTAGATCTGGTAGAAATTATTTCAAAAACTGCTGTTATGTTACTGCAGAAGTCAGAATGGTAGATACTTTAGAAATGTTACCAGTGGCCTGTATAGGACAACAAAAGATCCCGAATGTTGATTTATGCATTCAAGCAGGACAAGAAGACAAAAGAAATAAGGTTAGTTAAGCCAGTTAGAAGATACAAAGACTTCTACCCCTCTCCTCTCAAATACACCCACACACTTCAGTGCAGAGGTGCTGGTGAACCCAGGGTGTAGAAAGGGAGGTGCTATGTTTTAAAGTGGACTGGGCCATCTCCATCTGGAAGAGAGCACCACCCGGAAAAAAAACGCAGGATGGGAGAAGAGTCAAAACACTGTTTGGTGTTGACAGAAAGAAGATTTTGTGGCACTGTTATCTAATGATGCCAGATTTCACAGGTCTCAGCTTGAAGAGTGAGCAGGACGCAGCTGCCTGTCTATTACCTCGGAGCATCTGCAGTGGTGAGGAAGGGCCTCTGCTCCGAGCTGGCTCTCCCAGATAGGTCTCTCCCGCTGATGCCCAGCCTGGGAGCTGCCACCTCCCCCAAGCCAGATGCTGTTCCTGGGGCTTTCTCACCTGCTCCCTGACCTAGGTTGCGGTTCCAGGTGTTATGCAAGTCTCTAGGGGGACAGGGAATTAGAAAAGCGCACACCAACACAAGAATCATCGAGATCACCACAGTGAGCAAAAAGATTGCTGTGCGCAGGTATGGCATGAGGGAGGGAGTAGCCTTCTGCTCCAAACTCCCAGCCGTCTCTGCAGGATAACCCTCGGGCGCGCTCTCTGACGTGTGCTGCTTTGTCATCCCAACCTCCACATCAGAGTCAGCGTCCTGCACCTCCTCAGGGGGGCTCTTCCCATTCTTAACCCCCCCATTCTTCTGGATGTTGAGTACCAGGTCATCCTCACTTTCATCACTGTCAGCCTGAGTGAGGGGATCATATTCCCCGAGGTCTGGGCTCTTCTTTCCTAAGGAAAGAGATAGAGAGAGACAATTAAGCAGAAGATCCTCGCTTTTGCAAGATCTCAGTGGACAAAAGGCTGCAGCAGGAAGTGATACAGAAGGGAGGATACACAGTCAGCATTTTGCATGGATCCAAGTGAGAGGTGTGAGAGAAAAGACAAGGTCTGTCCATGTTTCAGAGTAGCAGTTGCAGGAAAAAAGATGACGACAGTTTATTTCCCCTAGATAAAGGTGTATATATATAATATCTATATACATATATAGACACACACATATGTATGTGTATGTATATAGAATTCATGACTGATTCAATTCTAATACTTTCCTGTTTGGTAATGAGACACACTGACATGAAATCACTCTCTTGACTTCACACTCTGAACTCCTTTACTCCCGACACACTCCCTTTTCACTCGTAGTCTGTGTTCTCTGAAGGGGCCTCACTTGGCAACTCATTTTTCCCCTGGTCCTCCTGCCTGGTCCAAGCAATGCTGCTGCCTTCTAGTGTGCCATATCTGCTGTCCTGCTTCATAAGGGATAGAAGAGAGAGCGCACTATGTACAGTTTCTCTGCAGCGCTGGTAAAAACGGGCATTGATTCCTTGAAGATGAGGGCAAAGTGATTTTGCCATTTTGGGCCACTAATATGCTGGTGTCTGAAGGGATCAGGGCTGCCCTTCTAAGACACCACCCTCTCTCAGCATGGCTTAGTACTGCAAGAGGGAGCACTCCAGCCCCTGCAGTAGGAAACCACAGTGCTCCTGCTCTGTTCCTGCCCCCACCAGAGTTGACAGCTTGTGCTTGGCCTTGCTGAGACAGATAACTTAGCACTGATGCCTTCAGGTGGTGGTACGAGAAACTAGCTTAGCTCTAGGTGTCTCCGCCGCAGATGCCTGGCACAGGGACGACTTCTTCCCCAAGCCCTAGACAGCCACGGGGAGTGTGACGAGGGCAGGTGCAGAGCCCAGTCGTGCATACTGGCGTAAGGCCAGGGCCATCTGTTTATGAGGGCAGGCAAGATCACGCAGACTCACTGCCCTGAGCTACGAGTGGAGGATCACGTCCCAGGGAGCTGCCCTGCACCACCAGGCTGGGCATGGAGCCATGGCCACTGCTCCAATGATTGCAGAGTCTCAGTCTATTTCTCTCTCTTCTATTCCAAGGTAGGACTTTGCTATCCCAGATATTTGCCTCATTTCCCTTTGCCTAAAGCTGACCTGAGACAGGAGCTAACTTGTGCCCAAAAATGCTTGGTGATACATGCAAGGCATAAATAATAAGCAAAAATACTCAAGCTGTAACCACTTTCAGACACTAAGATGATGAGAAGGCTTTACAGAGTGGAAATTTAAGGGCTTTCATGATTATTCTTCCTGCATAAGATAATATGCTTTACTTCTGGTTTTCCTGTTAAAAGACAAACTCATAGTTACAGATGTACTGTAGTATCTAGTTAGAGCAACATACCTATTTTACATCATCTAGAATCTATTTTGCAGCACATGCATCTCATTCCTTTCTCATTTCTTGCCCCACAAAAGGACCTTCACTTCCCCTTCCTGTATCACTTATAAATAGTATTCAGTGTTAATTTTAGGATTTAAGAAAAACTGTCAATCCCACTAAAGGACAAATGCCCCACACTAAATGAGGCAGCCAGGACAACGCACCCACACTGCACAGAGGGAAATAAAGATATCCGATTAGATCATCTATCACAATCAGACCCTTCCTTTTTGAACTAGGGACTTCTACAAAAGACTCACATCAAAACAATTTGGTGCACATACACACTCCAAAAAGCTGTTGCTGGTGGAGGGAGAGCACCCAGTGAAAAGATATTACATTCCTACAGGGTGGTCTGGCATACCCCTGTGAGACACTGCGTTGTCTCATACAGATCTGGCGTAAATATGCGTTCAAAGTGTGGGCTTTTCAGGAAGTCTTTATAACCCTGGCAGCTCCATCCTGCGAGCAGCACAGAAGGCCACTGACCTCAGTGGCACACAGTTCTCTGCTCAGAGACCACAGTGACAGCCCAATGTGAATTTCCCAGATGTCTATACAATAGGTTGTGCTGACAAGTTGCTGAAAGAGTACTCAGTGAAAACAAGATATTCCAGAGAGGACTCGCTGGCAGGGTATTCGCAGCTTTGCGCTACAGATCCAGATGTGCCAGTTCAAGCCAGGTCAGAGCGGTATGAAAAGCAAATGCTGCTGGCCCAAGAGTAAATGGTATTTAGCCTGGGAAGTCAAAGTCAGACAGTTATGTTAAGTAGACTGCTCCTAGTATTGGAAACTAGCGTGCTTCAAGTAAACCAACTCAACAGCATACTTACATTTCAGATATACTGTGTTTTGTTGAATTATTTTAATTCCAGACAGTTAACCCAGAAGACTGAAACCTGTTTTTCATCCTTGGGGCAACTAAAAGCATTGACAAGAATAAGTTCTATCTGGAGCAGTTTTGTTCTGGATCTCCAGGAGACATAAAGGACCTCAAAACTATGTCTCACTCACTCGAACTGGAAGGGAGTGAGATATTGGCAACATCAACAGTGGTGTCAACCACAGATGATCTGCAACAGGAACACCTTTCCTGCTGAGAACGACTGATTAGAGACTAGAAAACAGCTACTACATAGTAATGACTTACAGCTTTTGGTGATCTACATAGGAAAGGATCTATGGAGTTAGGGAAGACCTACAAAGCAGAGAGCTGCTCAGTCTTATTTCATGTCTAAGCCTGACCAGGAACCAGAAACTCCCTATCTTTCCTCAGAAGGTTAGCTGGCACTCTCACAAGACACAGCCACTTACTAAGGTCAGGCATAAAAGGCCCTGCTGATTTTTCTTTAAGCCAAAAGGAGCAAAGACATTGACTTTTAACAACGGTTGTTGGAGTACTCTCTTAGCCCCTGGGAAACTCAGCTGCATATCCTAATCTCAGAGGACTCAAACCCTGATCTCCCACTGTTTGGAAAGAGCCCTAACCATCTACCTGTAGCTGTTTTGAGAATCTGTCTGGAGGGCTGGCAAGGACATGCTCAGCCCAGCCTCCCAAGGCTGTTCTGCAATGCAGGGAATACGTAACTCATGATTCACCTGGCTGGAAACAAAGCAGAAGGAATGTGACTCTTCACCTGAGTTCTGGGTCACCTGCTGTGGGAAGTAGGGATACCACACCTGGCTTCCACTAATCACTCCCAAATGATTTTTCAACAGAAAACCAGAGACAAATAGCAGTAAAGGATGTATGAAAACAAGGGCAGTCACATCATTTAGGGAATTATGATTTATTTAGAAGTGCTCCAGAAGTCAATTTCTTTCTGTTCTGCTCAACAACAAGGTTCGGGCTAACTGAAGACAGTTTGTTCATCAAGAGAAAGCTAAAACTGCCTCTGTTGCAGGTGATCAGCTATCAGAAAATCCAATACTCCCATGCTGTTTTCAACTTTCTATCACAGAAGCAGAAATGCTAAGACTCGAGTTGGCCTCTTGGTCAAACTCTCACCCTATTTCCTGAAACGATAATCACTACGCAACCTTCATGACAAATGCACTAAAGAAAACAGGTTCCAGACCTACCTTGAGCAGCTCAGTAGCCTTGCGTATGTAACAGATCTGTATAAATCATATCTTGTCATCTGTCCTTTGCATAGCATCTCTAAGTGTATACAGACCTTGCATCCACTTTAGAGCAATGGAGTTCATACCAGCAGAGTGAATTTCCCTGCTGCTCTGTGTTCTCTTCTACAGGTATAGTAAATAAACTGCTTCTGTCCTGACCTGGTCTAAATTGTATTCCATTTTTTCCAAGGCAGCAGTGATAAAACAGAGGTTCCCAGCCACTGGCCTGTGGTTACAATCAATCTGAGAAATTGTTGCCCGTAGTCTGTGGCTAAGTTACTGGTCATGTCACCCCAGATTTTTTTTTTTTTTTTCCAGCAACTGGAAGAATAAGTAAATACTAAAGAGAGAGGTTTTCAAAGGCAGAAGAGAGAGAAAATGCCCCAAACTTATCGACTTTCAAGGGCAGGTGACTCTAAACTACATTTTATAACTTTGAAAATCCCCTGTTCATTTTCCTACCAGTACTTTTCATACAGACAGCTCTTGCAACTATTGCAGGAGAAGAATGTGACCTCTCATAGAAGAAAAGATGAATCATGTGATCATGATTTGGAAAGGAGGCATGTGTGAGGTGATGTGTGTTGGAATCAGGTCCCTCTCATAATGAAATACTCATTTCTAGTGCTGATGGCTTGAAATGTATTAATTGTAATCTTTCTTCTCTTTTTTACTTACTAGAAAGGTTTTTCTTTGCACTCACGTTGGAGTGAAAAGAGCAGATCTTGGACTTTAGATGAGTATAATTTTGTCTTCATTATTCCAACAATGACATATTGTTTCCAGTATCCTTTGTACTCATTTCACATTCTATTTATTTTTCTTTTTTGTTCCCAGCTGGTAGTTGGCAGGCACCAGTCACTGGGTACTGCAGACGTATCTCTAAGCCCGTGGGGAGACAAATTGCCACATATTGATGTAATCAATTTAATGAGATGCAGCAGGAAAAAAAATAGCTATAGCTACAGGTTTTCTGCTTTCTCATTGCTGTTGAAAGCTGCATTTTTCAAGAGTTAACCACACAAACAAGGTATGATATATGCAATTTAGCCTAAAGACTGATGCAAGAACAGTTTTCTTAACTGCAGTTGCAAGGCCTGTGCTCTGTTCCAAATCAGTGGCTCTCAACAGCAGGTATCAACTAGATCACGCTGCTTCCAGAGGTCCTGAAAGAGATCTGTACTTGTTATTGTCCAGTTTCCCAGTGCTCACCTACCAGTTGAAACTTTTCCTACATAAACTTAAGTAAAATGTATTCCTTCCCATTTAGACAAACATATATATAACCAGGAAGAAACTGATTTGCAAACAAAACTTTGAATGAGATCTGACAGGCACTACATAAACTAAAAAATAATGACTCCTGGTATGGGTTACTAAAAGCTGTCGGGAAGGGCCCTGAAAACATTACTATGATCTTCATGGACCAATGGAGAAGGAAAGTACGACCTGCCCACTGAGTGCAGCTTCACAGACTAGGGCACTGCAGGACCATAGTGTGTGTACATGGTGCTGGGAAGGAGACTTCTCCCAGCAGCGCACAGCAGAGCCATGTCTCTGTCCCACCGCTGTCCTGAAGGCAAGACATGGTCAGGAGAGGCAACAAGGCACTTTCTCACTGGATTAATGCAGGCAGGTGCACTGGCACTGTCTCCAGCTCATTCAACAGCAACTAGCATGTTCTCAAGATCTCGTTTTGCAATGTATTTGCATTCCTTTCTAATCTTTTCGCTGAAGAGAACGGTTGTTGGACTGCTGCTCACTGCCTTATCTTTGTAAGATCAGGTTCCCACACACAATGGTCCCTTATGCTTGAATGTCCTTTCATCTCGCTAAAGATCTCTGGCTGAAAGGTATGCAGAGGTGGCAGGCAGACCTTAAACATTTACTTGGGTAATTGCAGTAGCACTTAGCGAACATCTGGACAGGCTTTTGGGGGTAAAACCCGGCAGGAGTGGATCAGAGCGGGACTAACGCTTTCTCGCGGTGGTGGTGGCCGTTTTGAGCCCTGTGCCCATTCCCGCCCGGCCTGCGAGACCCGGCGCGGCTCCACACCGGGCCGCAGCCAGGCCCAAGCCCCCCGCCGCCACCTACGAGGCCCCCGGAGTCCCGAGGCGCTGCCCCGTCCCCTGCAGCCCCCCCTCCGCCACGGGATCCGGACGGAGGCCGCCGGGCCCCCTCGCACCGCCTGCGCCCCCAGGGCGGCAGGGCCTCGCCCCACATGGCCACATCACCATGGCAACGCATCCCCTCGCCCCCCCCCGGCAGTGACAACCGCACCTCCCCGCCGCCGGGAGCAAACCCAGATGTGGCTGCCTCGGCTTGGATCGGGTCGGCCCCACGCACCCCTCCCTCCCGCGGGTGCCGACCCCTTACCAGGCAGCTTCAGCGCCCGGGACAGCACTGTAGCCATGGTGGAGCGGAGCAGTGGGCATGCGCGCCACCCCTCCCTCTCCACGCCTTCCCGCGGCCTGCTGGGAGTTGTAGTTCTGTGACGCCGGAGCGCTCCCACCGCCTCCCTTCCCCGGCCCGGCTGGGGCCCGGGGGCCGCGCCGCTCCTTCACTCTGCTGGGGCAGAAGGAGAGGGGTGGCGGGGGGCAGCCCCCGCGGTCCCTGTGACGGGGAGCTGCGGGTGAGGGCTGCTCGGTGGGCAGCCAGGGGGTCTGAGGGGTGCAGGCGGCAGGGCCCTGACGGCCTCTTCCCGTGGGGCTGTTCCTGCATGGAGTGGGCAGGCCTCATTCGGTGCCACTCTCGTGCAACGATGGCTGTCCACCTGGCATAAACATTGGGATTTTTACTGACACCAAAGCTCTTCACCGGGTCCACCGCCCTTTGTTTCCTCCCGGTTGTTTTACAGGGGCAGAGACCCGCAGGGCCGTGGGGGCCGGTGGCAGTGAGCCACGACTAAGGACAGCCGAGCTTTGTACAGCCTGCATGAGCGTGCAGGATACAGACACGTGCAAAAATGTGCTTGTTGTCCGAAGTGGTTTACACAAAAAGTCCCAGTCTTTTAAGTTATTCTTGGTATAAATATATGCCTGCATTCTTAGAAGTTTTTGCTTGGAATAAATCTTATTTGTTGCTTTTGTTTTATTTTGCAATTTTTTTTTTTTTTTTGCTTAATTACAAGAGACTGTCAGGCTGTACTCCAAAGCTGCCCTCGGTCTTCACCACAGCCTTCTGAGGTAAGAGAACAAGTGAACTCTTCCTTTCCTATGGTGGGGAAGTTGCCCAAGGAGGGTTTGTGGCTTCCCCAAAGCCACAAGCTTCTGATTCCCAGACCCATGCACAGGCCATCTAACACCACCACTTCTTCAAGTCATGATCTGTGTGAGAACTCGCAAGGCTGACTCCTTTGTCACAGAAGAAGAGGCAGAAGCATTGGCTAAATACATCAAAAGAGAGTCAGATTGGCTAAAGAACACATTAAGTTTCCTCAGCCTCTGCTGCTGCTGCTTTCCCTTGTTTAAGAGACTGTTCCTATGAATAATGTACTTACCCTTTCCTGTCCACGTCGTCCTGAAACTATTTAAATAATAATAACAAAGGAGCAGAAGGATGACACCAAGTGGTCTAGCTGGTGAAGATTTTTTTTTTTTTTTTTTTTCAGATATGAACTGGAAATAGAGTAGTTCCTGATCCAAATCCTTTTGGTACCAGAGGGATTTTTTCCATTCATGTTATCAGGCCTCAGAACAGGGCCTTCCTGAGAACACAGCACTTAGTGGGGCAGTCCCAGGTGGCAAACTCTGGAGAAGCCATCAGAGTTGTTCTTTTTCCTTCCCTTTGCTGTCTTTGTGAATATGGAGTCCTTCTGTTCCATATGCCATTTCCCCTCCTCCATTTTTTGATTTAGGAGCAGTGACGAGCCTGTATCTATGTAAATATTTACAGGAGAGATCCTGGATCCTTTTCAAGGCTCAGTTAGCAAAGTCTGTGACACACAGGAACAAGCAGAGCAGCTCTTTCTAAGAAAATGTTTCTGGCATCAGTTACAACTGGCAGCAAAGGTGTGGCAGAAAAGAGCCAGAAACGGGAACCAGAAAATCTGGTGTCCTCATTTGTGATCTCTTAACATCTGGCACACACACATACACTGCTTGTACATTTGCAGTACAGCATAGCCCACTCTTGATTTCATGCATCCCCACAAAGATGGCTCATTCCCCAAGCCCTGAGATCTCCGAAGCTAAAGGATAGCAAGGACAAGTGATTTGTGGTGAAAACTGATGCTTTTGAGGAACATATGACTAAACAAAGTGTTCAGAGGGTGTAATGATTTGCAAAGCATGAGAAATGAAGTTTTCTTTCTTTACATTGTGAATGTAAGCTGATTTGCATATAAATTGGACCTGTCAAGTGTACTAATATCAATCAAAAAGCTGTGAAAATAAAACTGAAGTTGCAAATAAATCATTCATTTATGTGAATGTTGCTGTTCATTTTATTTTTTTTTTTTGCAGTTTGAAAAAGCCAGATGCTGAAAAATGAGATACTTGGAGTTAAGCTTGGAAGTCTTAGAGCTTTGGGTTGGCAGTGTGGTTGCTTAAAAAAATGTTACAAGCCAAAATGCATGAAAATCTGCAGCCACTAGCCCCTCACTGGCATTAAGCCTGTGCAAGCCCTCTCTGCCCACACTGGCACCTGCTGTTCTGCGTAGGGTGAAGACCCAGCCGGAGGGAAATCTGTTGTGCCCTACTGGATGCCTGATTTCTTCCCTGATCCATGCCCTTTGAGATGCTGGTATGTTGGAGTTGCTGTACAGGTATGCAATATTCACCTGATCTACACAAATTGTAGTGATATATAGGGTGCACATAACAGAAGCAGTGCAGAAGACTTTGTGCTTAGCTTAAAAATGGTGGGACACACCATAAGGAAACCTTTTCAGTGTTACCTCTTTCAGTAACTTCTTGCTGTCACTCCACGCAAAAGGACGGGGGTGATGTCTTTGAACAGTAGCAGGAACACAATATGTGGGGACAGCTGCCTTATCCAGAAATCCCAGATAATGCACTCTTGCCCTGCACCCAGGTGGCAGCTATCTTTTTTTTCTCCTCCTTTATTTCTTTCTGGGACAGGCTATGCATAACACCCCTCCTCCCTTGCAATCAGTTAATCAGTTTGTTCAGTTCTCTTCCACTCTAGCCACTGGACCAGCCTACACTGAATGTCCCACAGATGAAAAGTCCTGCTCTTTTTGTAGTGATTTCCCTTGTACAGGTGCCAATCACTTAGTAAAGAATGGGACTAATGCAAACAAACAGAGAAAGAGGTTTGGGTTGGGCTGCAGCGGGGCAGGGTTAACTGGTGAGGCCCCACATTCCACGGCTTTGCTTCTTGCCACCTTTCTGCCAGAAATTACAGCCTTCTCAAGCCTGCCTGCACAAGAACCTCTGGTACAGAAAGGACCAGCATTAAACACTGCTGTTGAAGGTCCTCAAGCAGGTCACGGGTAGAGCAGCAGGATGGAGTGATTGTGGATGCAGTTCTGCCGTAAGATCAGAGGGGCAATCACCTCCTGATGAGCTGCTGGAAGAGGAGCTATTCTCAGCTGTCCCTTCCTCCAGGTGCCTGGAGGGAAGAAATAACCTGCGTGTTTGCACTCCTGTTAGTGCTACACTAATGCTTTTACCTGTTCTTGTCCTGCCCTTCTCCTTTGCATGGGTACATGGACAGGGCCAGGAGCACCATCCTCTTTCCTCCCATGCCTGGCTGAGTCCGTCCATGACAGAGGACTCACATGGCAGCAGATATTGCAATAAATAGGAAATGCTTGTTCAAACAACAAAATAAAATGCAATTAAGCCGTGAGGGCTACCATGAAGAAACAACAAAAGCAAGTAAAACCATGAAAAGTGACATTTCTAGCAGGTGCAAAACACTCCAAGTTTGCTGGTAGCTACAGCAAGCACACGTTAGGCAATTTTAAATAGCGCAGATGATTGTAGAATTTCTAATGAGCCCAGGTAGTAAAATCAATGCCCTTTGCTCCCCAGCAGGAGCAGAAGTCCCAAAGCTGTGTGGTCACAGGGCAGGCACAGTGTGTGTTAGTTGAGGGAGTTACCATGCGGGGCTGCCTCAGCCAAACCCCTGACGGGTCCACCCCTAGAGACTCTTCCAGTCCCAGTGTTGTTCTTCTGTTGCTGGGGGTCCTGTGGCTGTGAGCCTGGATGGGAATGCCCAATAGTGTGTGAACTGGAGAAACAATAAATGAAGAGAAGGAGAGGGATATGTTATGCACAAGGGGAGCAGCATCTGCTGCAATATCCTGCAAACTTCCCAGCACCCAGCATACATCTTGATGCACGCTTGGGAGTTACCCTCTGCCCTCTGACCAGCTGGGTCTGACAACCCCTGGTCGACGCGTGCTGTGAAGTGCTGTGTAGGCTCTCAGTGCCAGGCCTGTGTCCCCTGTTCTTTGTGGCTTCCTCTGACAGCCTTGCCTCCCCACTTGGGCTCGTGGCCGTACCATGGGTGGTCTGAGTCCTTTTGCAGGTGCCTGTGCCTGCAGCAGCAACACACAGACAGCCCTTGCTTTCATCCCAGCTGGGCAAGGGAGGAAGCCTCAGGCAGCAGAGACATTTCACTCACTGATTTGCAGCAGTCCAAAGCAGGCATGAAGTGGCACCAAAAGGGAGAGCAACACTTCACAGGTGCTCAGCACTTGCCTTGATCTGATGTGAGAAAGAAGTAGCTGCAGCTGCGTGGGTGAGACCTCCATGCAGTGGCAGTTTGCGCAGGGGCAGGCAGGAGAACCAGCGCTGCAGTGGTGGAGGTGACCGGCCCTGTAAGCCAGGTTGGGGAGAGAGGAGCTGTTTGAGGCAGGCTGCTTCCCAGCTTGTGCACGAGGCTGAGGCAAGTCGGAGCCCAGCAGTGGCCGGCCATCCCTGGGGCAGCTCCAAAGACTGAGAATCCTAATAATTGCACCGGAGCATCTGTGGCACTTCAGAGCTTTCTTGAAATCCCTGCTGGCTCATGTCTGGACTTCTAAAAAGTCTCCAGCCCTACGGCTGTTAACATCTCCCAGCCAGCCAGCCCTCTGGTCCCTGGGAGGTGTTAGGAATTCCTCTGTGACTCTATCTCACTCATGGTGTCCAGCTTTTGCACTCCGAGAGTATTTTGGCTCAGTGTGTATATGGCAGCCAGGGCCAGAGACAGCAGCAGCGCTGAGGAGACTCTCAGCTGCTGCAGTGCCACATGCCCCTAGGCACAGGGAGCTACAGGAAGGGTTTGAGCCCTTTTTGCCCTCAGCTTGCTAAATCTGCACCTGCCCAAAGGCTGCAGGGTAAATCGGGGTATGGGAAAATGAGCACAAATGTTTCTGCAGATGTTGTTATTGCTGGGGGGATTTTGCTGTCTCGGAGATCTTGTGTGTCCTGAGAGAACCATAGGCAGACGTGTACGGTAGCCCATTTGCCTATCACAAGCGACCAGCTTCATGCTGAGGCTACTCAAGTTTAGAAAATCGACTGCAAGCAGCAGTCCTCACACAGGAGAGCAGATTAAACACCCTGCATTTGCTTACAACACAGTCATTGAGCTGTGGCAACAAAGAAAAATGTGAGTTTCTTGTTAGTTGGTTATATTAAAGTTCCCAGTCTTTACTTAATATGGTACATGGGCGCTGGGTGTCCCTGTCTGAATGTAGCCATGGTGGTGACTGTGGGCTGGGCAGTGCTCCTTTCACATCACTGGGAATGTGGATGGCAGCAGGCAGGAGAAAGGGAAGGGAAGCGCTACAGCTCTCTCCTGTCTTGCCTCCCTATTTATCCCTGAGGAGGCACAGGGTATGGGGAATTTCTGTGATACACATTCCTGCTTGCTAGAGAGCCACGATGAGGTAGCACACCTCCAGCACGAGACCAGGATATCGGGCACACGCTGTGACCCTTCACCAGCAGGAGCTGGATTTGGACCAGGGTTTCGGGAGTGGGTTGCTGCTCTCGTGTGGGTTTCCCCATCAGGTTTGCTCAGCGGGTGCCTCTGTGCCATGCCGTGGAGGGGTCCTTGCTCAGAGCGTTCCTCCATCCAGCGTCCCCATCCCACGCTGGCTATCAGCAGTTCGTTTCCTCTTTGCAGGGAGTTGCAACAGCAGCATGACAGGACTGTGTTTGCTGCATGCTGAATGGGGAACAGCTGGAGACAGATTATTGTTTGGGTTATTTGCCTGTTGCCTGGACATTTTGTTTGTTTGTTTGAGCTCTGAAAAAATAGGTTTCCAGTTCCTTCGGAGGCTGGTCTGTGTTAAGCCTGTATGTTGCGGGCTGCTTTTGAAAACTGGTGTTTTATAACTTTGCAAATGAGTGTCCTGCTGCTTCAGTGGCAAGGCTCCATAAACAAGGCAGTCTCAGAAATTTCCCTGCCACAGAGTCAGTGGGACTGGGGGAGCAGGAGCAGCCAAAACCACATGCTTCTGGTGTCAGAGAAGCAGATACTCCTGAGTGTGGTCCCGACTGGACCTCTCTCTTGAGTGGATTTAAGTGGCTGACTAAGTGATAGTGCTGGTTGATGTTTCTGGATGGTGCTTAGGAAGGATGCCACTCAGCTTTCCTCCTGATTGGCTCCTCACCTGGCGTAAACCAGCATCTCTCTGTTGCAATCATAATACTATGTTTGTAACTGCTTTGTCTGTAACACTTGCACATATCCTCTGGCTCCTTCCTTCTGAGTGTTTGCTTTTATTCTGAATGGCTGGACAGTCTTTCACGCTGTGAGAAAAGCATCTTTTTTTTTCTCACTGCTGAGTGCAGACATTTTGGCTGTGGAAAATTTAGTTAAATAAGAATAGGCTGGTCAGGAAACAGAGAGGTTGGTGTTGCCAGCTGATACTGGAGAAGTAATATCAGGAAGAATGCAGATTTGGCCAAGGCACTCGCAAGCAGTGCCATGGGTCCAGTCATGAGCCTGGGTGTGCAGCTATTGCGTAGCTTCGGGCTGTGGCGGCTGCACATCCTCTCAAATCACAGTAAAATGTCATTTTGACACAGACATGTGACCAGAGTCAGGGGTCCATCTCCTGCTTCATGCAAAACATCCCTTTAACACCTTCTGTTTCTTCGGAAATCTCTTTATCGAGTACTGACCAGACCTGAGTCTGTTTGATTTGGCAGGCACAGACCTGGAGGAGGGGGGCAGGGAAAAAAAAAAAACAAAAACCAACAACACTGCAGCCGATTCATCCCTCCTTGTTTATTCCACCAGAAATAGATTTGGCAGAGCGCATCGGGAATGAACTAATCAGCAGGGAATTAATTGGCATGTTTGTTAAAAGGCAGGAACAACGTGGTGAATAAAATCATGGCTGGATGGCCGGAGGGTTCAAGCAGCCAGAGAGAAGCACTGCATAGTGGAAACTGTGACTCCTAAGAGAAGTTGTACAGCTGTGCCGGAGAGCCAGCGGTTGAGAGCTGCCCAAAAGAACCAGGGGCAAAGATATACGGGTGTCCTTGCAGACGGAGCTGCTTTCAAAAGAGGCTCCATCGCCCAGGCTTTCCTTCCCATAAGGCTCCCATGTGTGGGGGAGATGGCTAGCTTGCAGGAGTGGGAGGGAGGGGTAGGAGAGGTACAGCTGGAGGAGGCTCCACGGAAAGACTGTGGAAACGTGGAAAGAGGGGAAATGAAGAGGGACACGTCACTTATTGCAAGCTGAAATCCAGAGAAGAGGAGCAGGGAGGCAGAGATTTGGAAGCCTCGTGACAGAAGGACTGGCCTCAAGAGCACAGGTAACACTTGTATGCAATTCTCTGCCTTCTTTTTGTTTCTTCTTCTGGAGGAGAGATATCCATGCACCTTGGAAAGAGCTTATTGGGTTGAGGGACTCTAAACGCATCTGTGGGAAGAGCCAGGAGAGGAGGGGACTTGTGCAGACTGGCATGGACTTGGAGGTTGGAGGATTGCTACCTACATTTCCAGAGAACAGGGGTGTGCAGAGTGAAAGAAGAAGAGTAAGCAAATCCTGAGAGAGAGACAGACAGGCAGACATGGAGATTGTAAGGTCTGTGGGTGCCTGTCCAGGGAGAGAGGAAACTTCTTAAGAGGGAAGTTCTAAATGAGAGAGAGATGGAGATAATCCTGAAAAAGCAGGTACACCTGGAGAAGAGACAGAAGGTGTATATTTCCTCTTCAAAACCAACAGTACCTTACTAACATTATGATTTGCAGTAGATGTGTGCTTTGCACCTAGTTAGCTTTTTTTTCCTTCTTCTTTAGCATCAGTATGCCTCCCTGCTGGCAACAGCATCACCCTAGCTGTCCATCATCAGGGCTGTCAATCAGATCCCTTCGTTTAGCAGGAGACTCAGGTGCTCTTTGCTTTCACATAACATTCAGGTAGAAAAAGAGCAGTGTAACTCTTAATTATATGCAAAAGCACTGTGTAATTCAAATATGTTGCCAGACTTGAAAATGTCAATATATTGTGCTTCCTACATAACCCAAAGCTCGGTGTGTGCATGTACCAACATACAGCATTATACCCACACACATATAAACTGAAGAATAACACATTACAATAGATTTTTAACAAGGACCTTTAAAACAGGTGATATTCTAGCTGTACTATTGTAGCTGGGTTAATATTGTAGGATCCCATTTTTTAAATTGCTTTTGGCAATTTTCTTGATCTTTCCGCCATTACATAATAGTACAAGCATATGCTAATGTTTATATTACCCTGATGTCTTTTGCTTGCAGAGCTAACAAATGCCATCCACTTTGCAAGTAGAGCTTGCAAATTCTTTGATTATTCTGGACTTGAAGTCTTGGCAGCTTTCTCCTCTGAAAGCTCAGAGTTGTTTTCAGGATCCCAGCCTGGGAGCTCTGGCAGAACAGGCATTAACTGAGAAATTGTGTGCATCTACTATATGGGTTTTTTAATGTGAAGCTGTTTGGTTTATAGCACCTAAACCTTCTTTGACTTCATACGTAAACCAGAAGATTTTAGATGGGTATATGTAAGCAATATAACCTTAAAATACTGTTAAAATATCGTGTATGGAAATAAAGATAGAGAAATTCCAACAGTCTGCAAAAATATCTTTGTTATCTATTGAGATCCTTTACAAAATTGAGAATGTTAAACTTATTTTGATGCTTAAATATCCATTACCGTTGGAGTGAGAGCTACATTTTATGCATTTTTTATTTACCTGAGATCAAACTCCCTGATTCATTTAAAAGTATATTTTATTTCTCAGCAAATGACCCAAAACCCAGTATCACTCTTCAGCTTTAGTTTGAAAGTAGCTTGAAAGGAACTTGGGAAAATGATGAGAGGAGAGCAGATCTCAAATGAAAACCACAAAGCTAATTCACTTGCAGTCCAATATTGCAGCAAAAAATCTTTCATTTTCAGTATCACTACAGTGATTGCTAACTCTAACCAACAAAATCCTCCTCTCAAAGCAAGCACTGGCTTGAGCTAACACAGCAGGATGCTCATGCATGGCATCGGGAGGGTGTATGCATTCAGAGCAGTCAGAAGTGCAGGGAAAGGTTTCAAGCCCTCTTGAGATACAAGGGGCAGGCAAGCTCTGAGTCATAATGCAATGGCTTGCGTGTCCGTGTGTTCTCCTCAGGCTTCAGGTGAGAGAGGGCTCTCTGAAACGAAGCTAGGAGAAGATAACCCAAGGCAACTCCCCCACATCCTAGCAGGCCACACAACCCATGAGCAGTAGTGAACTTCAGTCATCAAATTTGAACTTGGTGTGTCAGTCTGGGGCAGGTACCAGTGAAATTTCAGTGCTCAGTTGTTCCCTGCTTCATGTAGGGATGACTGAACACTGGAAATGGAGTATACTGGAGCAGCAAGAAACAGAAAGGGTGAACAGGAGAGGGATATAGAAATATGAGTTCAAATCCTGACAACACTCCTTGGCTTTGGGGCAGGGATTAGGGCTTGGATGGCACAACTGCTGATCCCGGCAGTGCTGTGCTCAGGCTATTGAGCTAGCAGAGAGTTTTTATCACGTCAGAGCAAGGAATTGAGAGGTTAAAAGAAGAAAAGAAAATATTGTGTAATAATGAGATGAATATGTCTGTCTTCATTGCTTGCAGATGAAGGGACTGTCCAGTGAATCACTAAGCCTACCCTGCTCCAAGGGCGGAATATGATGTAATTTTCTGACAGAGAGCATGCCATATTTTAGTAATTAACAGTAACAATAACAAAGCTACTATGTTATTATTGTTATCCTCTGGACTTAGAAAAGCTTTTTCATCGAAGGATGTAGGAGAGGTTTCCCTGCTTGACAGTATGTTCCAGTGTGACACTGCAACGGATCTGAAGACATATTTGCAACAGGCTTGGGATCTGTTTCCTATTATTGATGACCCCACATACTTTTTCTGCTAGAAACCTTGTTAGTGAATATGCATTTACCTTCTACAATTCCACCTAAGAGGGGGAAGATTGCTCAATTTCTGTGTAAGTATCTGAGGTATGGGAATCTGTTTCAAAGATGATTATAACCTGATGTTTACTATGATAATAAATTACAGTAGGCCCTCAGGAATGCAGAGAGCAGAGCTACAAAGAAACTGGCCCATGAGGGGCCCTGAAAATACAGTGTGTGGGTCTTGTGATTCACTTGGACACCTGATATTTTAAAGAGTTTCAGATCAAGTAGGGTGGATTTTCAGCATCAGATGTAGGTAGAATTTATCACCACCCTTCTTTTAACGAATACGGAAAGATCAAAGTATCCCGTCCCTGGGGTATTGAAACAGGTGAGGACTGGAAAGGGTAAAGAATGGACAATCTTTTCAGGATGTTTTAAAATGAGCTGGGAAGCCATGCTGCCTCCTTGATGCTGGCAGCATTTTCAAATCATTTGCAATTAGAGACGTTGGCATCTGGTAAGTCCTTTACCATCAGGGAAGATTAAAAAGGCACGCGCAGTGCATAGTCATCAAGAGAAAAAATAAAGGTACTTATCTGGAAATGCAGAGAGGCAGAGGAGTTGTGGTGTCAATGTAAATAGTTTCAAGAGGTCCATGAAGACATTTTCATTATGTGCCTAGGTGATATGATCAAACCTTCTTAGAGATCTTCATTTTGGCAGCTCTGAATTGAGGGGAGGAAGAGGTGTATGTATGTGAGAGATAGGAAGAAGGTAATTTATTTTTTTCCTTTAGATGAATACTGCAATTAGAAGAAGAATACTGAGTACAAAATACATCCTGACAGGTGGAAAGCAATATTTTTAAAGTAGCATGACATTTTCCATTGGTATGCTTATATTCATACTTCTATTTTAAATATATGGAAAAATAAATGCAGTTGCAATTAAAATACACTAGTGATTGAATGCAAGAAAGGCACAAAGCAAAAGGATTTATTTATGTATTGCTTTATCTGCTACAGTTTCTAGTAGGTTTTGAGGTGGCTGAATTATTTCCAGATGGGGATGAGGGTTATATGATATTCAAAAAGCAATTTAATGTCCTTATATTTTGCAGTGAGTTCTTAGAGTTTTGATGCATGTACCTGAACAGGGAAATAATTTGGATTTTCTGAATGTGCTTACTTCTCACATGAGCCACTCCATCACTGTGACTACAGATGACTGAAATAATCACTAAAACCTATGAACTTGGCAATGTATTTTTTTGTTTGCTGTGTGCAATATGTGCATAATTGGTATTTCCAGCCAGCTTCTACCAGAACAGCTGTTCATGACATTAAAAAAAAAAATCACATTCAACACTGAGGCAATACTTAATTAAGACAGAATAACAAATTAGCTGTGGAGAAACTGACCTATCCACTTACATTTAGAGATGGTACTTGTCCAGGAGGGCCTATAGGTTAGGGTTTAACTTCCATTGGCTTGAGAATGATGGTAAACTCAAAAGAGGACATGAAGCTTAGGTAAATGCTCACATCAGTTCATATATCTGTCTTGCCTACTTTGCAGATTTGTTCAGGAGAAACTGACCCCCTGACATCAGGGCAAGGTGAAAACAGTAGATAGGGGGTGGGGTTGCCTTTGAGGCCCCATCCCTGGGCAGCATCGCAGTTATTGCCACTGGTTAGTGGATCAGATCAAAAAGAACAATTTTTTTTATTGTGGCCTCTATTAAATCCTTGATTAATTGCATCACTGGTTTGAACCTTGCTTTCTCTAATTGCAAAGTGGAGATGTTGCTATTTCTGTACCTTGTAGTACTGCCTCCTGACATTGATAGAACATTCATAGCTAAAAGGTGCTGTCCCAACATGGCTACATAAGAAGCAAAGCTACTTTCCTAGCTGCTGCCAGTTGATGAAGCATCTCTGTACCACTCAGTGGTTTGAAAAAAAAGGTAAGGAGGTTTGCACTTGTGAAAAAGAACAGTCCCTGTGCTTCTGTAAAAGCTAGGCTGAGCAACTTGAAAAACGTTTTAAAGAAATACATCATCAGAGAGAAATTTGATGTTGGGGTAACAGGTGAGAGGTGGTAAAAGAGAGGAAAGAGAAATAAAGCAGCTAGCAAGATTTTTTGTCTCCACAGAGCAAGGGGAAGTCAAGAGCCTACAAACAGCCATCATGGTGACTCTTCCTCTTTTTCTCTTCTTCATCCTCTTGCCCTGCAGTAAATCCCAGGAGGACTTTCTGGACCAGCATCAGAAATGGAACTACAGAGAAGGTGGTAAGAGGTGGTGGGTCAGCCTGGGAAGTGTTCAGTAACTCAGAGCTGAAGATTCACCTATTTTGACTTTGGAGTGAGACACAAAGTGCTCATTCATGAGTGCGCTTGAGTCCTGGGTAGCTGCTGAGATTTCTGGAGAGAAAAATTGTTTTAGAAATAATCTGTTGGGGTATCCAGTGACAACAGAAAACTTGGGCAACTGGAGGCAGCAAATTATTTTGTGAGGGAGAGTCATCTGCTTTTTAATTTAGATCCTCCGTATGTTTAATATTTGGCATTTCATTGCAACTCAGTTCAAGTGATGGGGCATGGAATCAAACTCAGACCACTGGCTCATGTTTTCTTGTTCTGTCACATTTATTTTCCTCTCTTCCATGGCTGTCCTGCTAACCCAGCCGACAAGGTCAACATAGAAGGTATTAACAGCATTACTCAAACACTTGAGAAATGGGGAAATGGCATCTTCTGGCAAATGAAGCACACCCTGCTGAACAATCCAAATGCTTTACTGCCTGAGTTCTCCAGGTAACTCTCTTCATGTAGAGGTGGGATTCAGTCCTCTCCTGGGTGTTCTTCCTTGAGTCGGATTCATCTTCTTTACCTTTCAGAATGTTTAAGTGTGGGGAGATGAATCCCACTGTCTTGGTATCTGTTGTGCTAGCAGCTCTGGTTACCCTACTAAACTGAATATTCCGCTGACTACTTATTGCAAAATATGCCCTGTTGTTATGACTGTATTATAAGAATTATCCTAAAGAAAATGTAGGCTGTCCTCAGCACCTCCTGTGAGAACAGTATGGAAAAATGAATTGTGCTACAAATCCATACATAGACTTGGCCCCAGGGCAGGAAGAAGCAGCTAATTTGGCCTGTGATGCTTTTTATTTCAGTCTCTGTAACACCTAGATCTGAGAAAGCTATTCACTAGTCCATGTTCTCTTATTTCCCCCTTTGCGTTACAGGAAATATTAATGATTGAGTCCACTCACAAAATTTACTTCAGTCTCATATTTCTGGAAACTAAGTGGGAAAGGCAATGAAAGAGAGAGAGGAGAAAGGAATACTGGGAATTTCTAGAAACCTTGTATCACTTACATCAGAATTGTTCATAAAACAAGTCGTCCTCTTCCATAACTCAACTTTCTCTTTGGGAAATAGAAAAAAAAAATCTGTCTGTAACTGTTACACCTTGAACCAGTTGAAGAGGAAAGGCCGAATAAAATGGCATAGTCAGAAGATCACACAGTATCTGTAGAGATTAAGGTTTCAGAAGGATATGGTTGATAGATTATATGTTGACCTTTGGCATCAAGTGGATTTCTCCCTGGCTGTTGTTATTAGCCCAGAATTCATCACAACTTTCATACTGACAGTGCTGAAATTCATTGATGTCTAAGATTATCAGAGCCAATATTAAGTCATGTATTTGGAAAGCTCCAACTTTAGTCCAGGGAGACGTAATGAGACTATTCAGCCATATTTTCTGCATAGGGCTTTGAATTAAGAGTTTCCCAGTAAGGACACGAGCTAGTCCTTTAGAAATGTTGAGGACTGACAGTAATCCATGGGAATCACTGGCCTACCCTCCACGTCTGTTCTTGGTTAACAGCACGACTAATTAATACTAATTAATATTAGGTAAGATTAGAATGATATCAAGTCTTTTTAACACCCAAATGAAGGGTCAGGGTTACCTCCAAGTATGCTGGTGCATTATTGCAGCCCTCACCTTGCCGAATCCTGATGTAAAATCTGGTTCTTCCCCTCCCTCAGCTCAGGCAGAGGCACAGCCTGGAGTGACAGCTGCACCACAGCACTCAGCAGACAGTCCTTCACCTGGAAGTCCTCATAAGTTATCCCGTGCATTGCTGCTCTCTTCTTCTCTACCCTTGCTCATTTCAGCCATGCAGAATGGTTTTCATCTCCCCTCTTAAAGCAGGAGTGCTGTGAAGTGCTTCTGGGAGCTCATAAACCAGCTGTCGTTCTGCGCTGAGCCAGCTGTGCTTTGGTGGCGATGGAAAGAGCACATTGCCCATGCCCAACCAGCATGGCAATGGTTTTCTGGGTTCAGACGGGGCATCTGAGATGAATTTCCACCGCTCAAGGGTCAGGGTGGCTTTGGAAGCATCTTTTAATAGTTCCTTGCAACTTCCCTACCACCAAACCCAAGGTGATGGTAAATTATTTTCTATGCTCAGGAACACTCCTCACGCTGAGTTATTCTCCTGTATTACTCTCTCTGTAGTCTCCGCCCTGTCTCCGCGGCTGTGGACAATCTTGTGAGGGAAGTCCAGTCAATAAGGAAAAGGCTGGAAGAACTGAACGAACGACTCAATGTCATCAGCAAAACTGTCCTTCCTCTCCGACTGAACGCTCTGCAGAGCCAGAGGCGTGGAAATACTCAGCTGCGGAGACTTCCGATGCATAGGAGAAGGTTGTATGCTCGCAGGAGACCTCAGAGAAGTTAATTCTCTACCAGAAAAAAAAAAAAGGGAAACCTTTATTTTTTTTTTTTAATCTGCTTACCCCTTTCTCCACGGGACGCTGCTAGAGAGGATACAGTAAAGCACGTATAAGTCAGCTTTACTAAGGACACCAGAACTTCTGCATTTTGTTGTTGCCTTTCAAACTTAGGTCAGTAGGTGAAATCTAACCCTGTTCTTCAGTGATAGCTGTTTGTGTCCCAAACAGAATGAGTTGACAAGCTCAGTCTACTTGAGTGTGACTACCTTCAGGCTATACAGTCATTCTTTCTGCTTACCAGAGGAAGCTCTTTCTATAAAGATCAGGTGAATTTCTCTGTGTCCTAATTTTACAGCACTCCATCTGACACAGCTGGGGAATTTCATCTTCAAAAGTGCTGAATGCCTGATGAACGCAGAAAGATAGATTAGTGCTTGGCACTTGCAGCTGGGCAGGGAGAGGGAGAGGAAGCTATGTTTTAAAATACAGCCTTAACCTATTCTCCATCAGTGCAAAGAATGCCCATTCACATGTTCAGAGGGTGGACAGGGTTGGATAACCTTGGTCTGTGCATCATCTTTCAAGACTGAAGATGTGTCAGATTCTAGGGACCTAATTTGAACATCTGTCTTCTGCAAAGAGCGTTTTTTTATTTTAGCTACCTGGAACTGGGCACTCGAAGCTTTGTTATTCAGCAGATATATTCAGAATTTCCAGCATTCTGAAGGACATTGCATTGACTTCTGCCAAGACCCTTGGAAACCAGGGGATGTTTTTTCAAAACTATTTTGATATCTAATGGCATAGGTAGGTGTCTAGAAGGATTTTCTAAAATAGCTTAAGAGACAGTTCAGTTCCTAAAATCACAGATAATAATTCAGTTGATGTCTAATTTGCAGACTATCTTCACATGCAAGCACTGACCTCCAGACATTTTCCAACATCCTTTAGCACAATTAAGATCTGTAGAAAAAGAATAACTATATAACTCAAGGACTTTGGTGCCTCAGGGAGTACCCAGAATACCCTGCCTTCGACTTGTCTTTGCCTTTGGCTACCTGATGATAGAACCAGTGATAAAAAACAGTGCAGAAATCAAATTCTGCACTGAAAAGACAATAAAGTGGGCTTGCCCTTCAGGTCTCTAAAGGTAAATCCAATAGAGATTCCCACTCAGCATTGCAGCCAACTATGCACCTGAAATCTGTTGAAATATAGGCAGGAGAGTAAGAGGGGGAAACTATTTTTTTAAAGGTCTGGATGATGCAATTTACAAGAACAGAAATAAAGAATAGATTATGTCTAAATGGTTGTGGGGGAGGCTGGCATGACAGTTGTTTTGCAAACACTCTCCAATCATAAACAATGAGGATGCAAATTAGTTATTTGAGGATTCCCAAGGCCTGGGCTTATGTAAAGAAGTTCAGTGACACTACAATAACCTCCAGAGGGAAAGAGGAAAAACTAGTTTCATATGAAATCTTTCAAAATGAATCAGAAGAATGACACAGTCAGCATCTTAGCTGTGAGCTGGGAGTTGAGGAGAGCGGGGGTATGAGGTGTGTACGAGACAATCTGATAAATATTTCCCGGATGTAAATTCTCCAAGTTCAGGTTTTTAGAAAATAACAAAACTCTAACTTGGAAAGTCTTTCTTTGGCTTTTTCTTGGAAATTTGAAACACTGCTTAACTACACAAGGGAAAAATCAAGCCTGTGAAAAGACTCATAAAAAGATACAGTTGTGCCTTTGGTGGAGATGTCAGCACAATTTCTCAGGAAATGTAGAGTATTTTGATCCTAGAATATATTTACCTAAATTACAAGGAATAAAAGGAGAGAAAGGCCTCATCAACCTCCTCCTTGTTATTCTGCATTCAGAGCTACTAGGCTGTGCTGGAGCATCAGCTGTACACTTGCACAGACTGCTGGTCCCTCCAGGGGATGTTTTACACACTTTGCTTGGGGCTATCGAGACTGCTGGTCACTTTGGCCTATGAGAGGAAGAATACAACATAAATGTCAGCTTTCATGTTTCTGTTTTAGACATTAGCATTTTATCTGGCAACCTGAGGGTGTATAAAATCCACCATGAAACAGAAAGGTAAGACTTCTGGCTCAGGGAAGTCCCTCAGTCACAGATGGCTGGAGGTAGGAGGCCAGACCAGATGACTGCACGCTTTTACATTTTACCTAGATGTCCACCACCAGTTTCTGCCAGAGACAAAGGACTGGGCAAGATGGACCTCTGCTCTGACTCAGTCCATTTATTCCTGTACCGATACATGCAAGTTGGTATTTTTAGCAAAATTCTGCAGCTCAATGGAGAAGCTCACTGTTTTAAGAGAACAAATAAGCTGCAGCACACAAGTTATATTACAGTTTTGCAATTTCTTGCATAATGGTGAATAAACCAAATTATATAAATGGTTAATAATTTACTAGATCTGTGGTCTTCTCCCCACTGACAGCATTCACTTGTAAAAGTCTATGTCGGGATCCTGAACATGGCCTGTTGGATCAGATGACAGTGGCTAGCTGCTTTAACTTCTTTGTCTTTGCACCACCCTCTCTCTCCACATGGAAATGCTATAATGGCACATTTATTTTATCATTTTCTCTTTTGCTTTTTAAGAGTATAGTAAAGTTACACATCAGCCTGCTTCCATGCCGCTCACTTTCTCTTTGAGGAGGCAAAGTCCAGCTGAGCAGGCATCTTGAGGTGCCTCTGCATCATCTGCCTGAGGAGGGTGGTCTGATCCATGGCTGCCCCAGTGACTGGTATTTGGTTCCTTTTTCCACTACCGTCTTCTTAAACAATCCTGGGCAAGCCACTTTCTCTTGGCTTGATACAACTAAAACCCACTTGTGATCATGAAGAATCCACGTCCTCCATGCACATATATATACCCAGCTACATAAGCTGGCTAAGCCCCCTGTTGTGTTAATTTACTTATATTTCTGGGAAGGGACCTGGCTGGGCTGTGAACGCATGCAGAGGTCAGCGGTGGGAGAGCAAACACCATTAGCAGCTTTGTAAAATCTACCCCGTACCTAAAGGCTATGACAGCCACAGAGACACGGAGCACTGCCTTAGATTCAGCGTCTTGAAAGAAAGCAGCTGTGATCCCCACCTTATTATTAAAAAATAACAGTAAACTTTATGATATTGCAATTTCAGGAGAGCCGTGCCCCTCCACGCTATACATTACACACTTCTGTCAGTACTTCCCCTCCCTTGTATCTTGTTTCCTTCAGATTTCCTCTCCCCCTCGGATAATACCACCTGCTCCCGCACTTTATTACACTTCCCGCTTCCCGACGTCCTCCATCACTTCACCCCGGCGGCCGCCGCCTTTCCGCTCCCACAGCCCGCCGCCGCCCCACCTCCCCCCCAACCCAACCCCACCGGTCCCGACCGCACTGGCCCCGCCCCGCTCTCCAAATCCCGGCCGCGCCTCGGCCGCGGCGCAGGCGGCCCTTTGGCGCCCCCTGGGGGCGGTGCGGGGCGCTGCAGGCGGCGGGGCGCCGGCCGGGCCCTCCCACCTCTCCCGAGCCGAGCCGAGCGGAGCGGGGCCGAGCGGGGCCGAGCCGAGCGGTGCCATGCTGGGCATGATCAAGAACTCCCTACTGAGCACGGTGGAGGCATGGCCCTACCGGGTGCTGAGCAAGGGGGAGAAGGTAGGTGGCGGGGCGGGCGGCCGGACTCGGTTCCCGGAGTTTGCGCGGCGGCCGGGCCGGATTAAGGCGCTGCGAGGAGGAGCGGGTGTCCTTCGGGCAGCACCTTCCTCCCAGCTCTTCCGGACAGCTGGCGGCTTCTTCATTGTCGTCTCCTTCCCCAGGAGCAGCTCAGCTACGAGGAGAGGACATGCGAAGGCGGGCGGTTCGCGGTGGTGGAGGTAGCGGGGAAGCCGTTCGACGAAGCCTCGAAGGAAGGGGTGCTCAAGCTCCTCAAGTACGTCGGAGGAACCAACGACAAGGGTGAGAGATGCTCCTCGCCCCACAGGGCTTGGTGGATGTTTGTGATTGACCACCACGAGCAGAGGCTTGGCGAAAGCCTTGGAGGCAATGGCATCGTGGGCCTGCCTGGCCTGTGGGTCCTGGCACCATGGAATTGTGATGAGGATGGCCCCTCTCTGGGAAAAGTAAACTTGGCACAGATTAAGGTGTGGCCAGCCAAATCATGCTATGAGTCCGCTCCTAACCCATCTCAGTTTCAGGGTAAAAGCTCAAAACTTATTTGTTTAAGCAGAAATGAGTTACCTTGCAGCTGGGATAACGTGAGGACAGACACACGTGTATCTATCGCAGCTCCCTGGGTGAGCAGTAGCTGATGAAATCCAGGATATCTGGGGCACTTCGGTTCTGTGATGTGCCCTTGTAGGCAGTGAAATAACTATTATGACCCTGATATTTTATCACATATGCTGGCTATTTTTATTCATGAAAGGGTAATGAACAATGAGCTTGCTTTTTAATAGTACTTTGTAATGTTTTATAATAATTCTTCCAGATGATTGCTTCTTATTCTCAATTTTCTAAAATATGTGCATCGGTAATCATTCATAGCAGGAGGAGAAGACCATGGAGTGGTTCTGAGGCATATACATTTGCTTGCACACCTTTCTCAGGCATCTGGTAGAGGGACTTGTATAGTTTGTATGGGAGCTGGATGCAGAGAAAAACAGCATTTACAGCAGCATGTTTTGGAAAGGTAATGATCGCTGTTGCTGTAGGAGAAAGGGTGCCTTCTATAACATGTGCCACAGAGACAGGTATGGTATCAAAGCGAAATAAATGAGAAAGATCATAGAATCATAGAATGTTTTTAGTTGGAAGGGACCTTTAAAGGTCATATAGTCCAACACCCCTGCAAGGAGCAGGGACATCTTCAACCAGATCAGGTTGCTCAGAACCTGACCTTGAATGTTTCCAGGGGTGGGGCATCCACTACCTCTCTGGGCAACCTGTTCCATTGCTTCACCACCCTCATAATGACTTGATCTCAACTGGTTCTGTGGCTGTCTGATCCTGAGGTTTGAAGATTCCCTACTGCTGAAAGAAGAAGAGAAAATAAAAATATTCTTCAGTGCTACAGAGTACCTCTGGGTAGCAATGAGCAGAAAAGAAGCACGCTGTTCCTGTAGTGGTGGACAGCATGGAGAGTCCTGCTGAAAGCCAGAACAGCTCTGAGTTTTGGGGTACTGGAACTTGTAGGATGTCTGGAAGCATTTGGAAGAGTTTAAGGGAAAGCATCTGTTACCCAGAATTGTCTATGACCTCAGCACTAAGTGCAGATGATAACAATTTAAGTACTGGTGTAGATCTGCATGTGCCACTGATCTGCCCTGGAACTATAGACCCTGTTGTGTTAGAGGTGATTTGTCAGAAGAACAGAGTGTTTCAGCGGCATGAGCTACATGGTTTGAGAGCCACAAAAGCAGGACAATTAATAAAAAGCCATCCAGAGGTCACCTGGGGCCCTTATCTCCCAGGATTTTTGTGTAATCTGCATGCCCCAGAGGACTTCAGTCTTGATTGACTGTGCAAGGAGTTCAGTGTGAGGAATTTTCCTAAAGTAAAATTAGCTTTTGTAAATCTTCTGTTAATTCTGTGAGTTCCCGAGAACTTTTGACTTCTTTAGTAATGTCTGTGTGTCTCTTTCAGGAGTTGGAATGGGCATGACTGCTCCTGTCTCCATCACTGCTTTTCCTGCTGAAGATGGCTCCTTACAGCAGAAAGTGAAGGTCTATCTGCGGATCCCAAGCCAGTTTCAAGCCAACCCTCCTTCTCCTAGTGATGAAAGCATTAAGATTGAAGAGAGACAGGAGATGACCATTTATTCCACGTAAGGAATGCGTCCTGTGATTTTAGTCCCAAGAGTTGAGGTCTCTAGCTTGCTCTGAAGAGCAGTGTTAATTTTACCAGGTGACTTGCTAGACAAGGTGTGGTAGAAGGAGATGGAGGGGTCTTTCTAGACTGAAGACAGGTGGTTTATGTGATTTTTTTATCATTGTTCATGCTGCATTGATTTGGAATATGGATTTTTTTTTCACTGGGAAAACGAGTGTGAAGATTAGCCCTGAAAGACTTTCTGTTTTACCTGGGAAGGTGAAGAGGAGGAGAGGGAGAATATGAAGGTACTGAGTAATTTCTGATCTCTGAAAACTATTGTTCCCCACTTTCTGGGATCAAGATGATTCTTAGTCATCAAGACTGTCCTTTGGTGTGGTTTGCATCAAACTACAGGTGTCAGCTGAAGCCTCATTTAGAGGAATGAATGCCAGAATCCATCATGGAAACAAGCAGCCATTGTGTTGCTTCAAAGAGTCTTTGAATGTTTTCAACTATTGACTGACAACCTAGACTCAAACTAGCATCACAATAGCAATAAGCTCTTCACCTTGTATTTAACCCCTTGGATGTTCCCTTGCATCCTTGCTTGAACTATTTTGGCTGACGCTAAACTATCTGGCTCCTCCCTTGCCTGCGACTGCTGCCTGGACTTTGCTGTGGGCCACTTCTGCAAGAACAGGCTGTTTTGTCTTAAACCTTGGCCCAGAGGCAGGGTGGTGAGGTGCAAGTGGAAACAGTTCCTGTTAGTGGCAGGTCGACATAAACAAGACCAGTTCCAGCCCACCCCTTTTAAATATAATTGTGGGCTTTTATTGCTAACATCTCTGCTACTACCTCCGCTTTTCCTTGGGCTTAGAGTTTGGCTTCCCTTCATGATCTGGCTTCCAGCAGAAGGTTGTGCACACCACAGCAAACATGGCTGTTGACAGCATTGGCTGACCAGACTTGGAGATAACCTTGTGCTCTAGGAAGCTGTTCCTCTGGTAGGGCATTGGTTCAAAGGGCAAGGCCGTTCTGCTGACTGATATATATGAGTCTGTTTGAGGCGTCCGTTTAGGGTCTGCCAATGGCTGACTGTGCCCTGGCTGTGTAATGCTTGAGACTTAATCAAAGTGTGCTGGTTCACAAAGAACAGCACCTGCACAAGTGCATGCTGGACCTGGATCAAAATGCATGGCTAAATATATTGTGGCTATTTATTGTTCTCTCTCTCTTCCTTTCTGTGCTATGCCAGGATTGCTCACCTCCTCTCTGTGTTTGGTTTCTTTGCAGGCAGTTTGGTGGCTATGCCAAAGAGGTGGATTACGTGAACTATGCTGCCAAGCTGAAGTCTGCTCTGGGGAGTGAAGCTGCATACCGCAAGGATTTCTACTTCTGCAATGGTTATGACCCCCCTATGAAGCCTTATGGGCGACGCAATGAGGTCTGGTTTGTGAAAGAGTGAGCATCTGGCTTCCCGTGGTGCTGGTTTGCACTGATAACCTCCGCACGCTATGTTCCTGTCCTCTTCAAAATAAACTAACAATTTGGCAGAGGCAGAAAATCATCATTCCCTCCTTCCACACCTATGTCTTGGTCTTTCATCAACCGACCATTTTAGAAGAACACTTCAGACCCCTCTTATGGTCCTGCTCCTTCGTTGCAGACCAGGTCCTCAACCACACAGACTCTTGTGATCTCTCAGTGGCTTGCTTTTATCTCCCTCATGCTCTCGGAGTTCAATGCCGAGACAGCCAAAAGTACTTAATTAGCAAGACTGGTGCCTGACAGGAGTCACGTCCAGTGCTGGCAGACTATTAGTCTCACCTAAAGCAGGCAAGAGAACATGACAAAAGTGCACACAGGGAATTTTTTATCTTCTTGAGCTTGCTGCAGCTGTAAAATGCTGCTTTTATCTGTGCCATTCCAAAAGCAGTCTAAAGGGACATGGGTATTGCTACCAACCCAGCACGGTGAAAAGAAGCATCCTTTACACTGTCTCCTAGTTTGTCGGAGAGCAATACTTCTGTCATCTGGCTGCAAAATGTCATTGAGAGGAAGATCCACGTTTCTGTTTGCAGCTGTCCTTCTGTTTGAGGTGGGACATCTTTGAATATGTTATGTCCTGATCTCAACCAGCAGCTGGACAATGTGACGTGGAGACTCCAAGATCATTTTGTCACCTTCCTCTTACTTGTGTGTAACATTTCTTTAAAACTAGCCAACACAAGGGGCAAAGCTGAAATGTGTGTGGTAATCTCATTGAATTAGAAAAATACAGGCTGTGAAAAAAGCAGGTGCCTATTACTTGTGATCTGAGGGTGCATTTGAAGAATGGTGTACATCTAGTGGAACTACTGTGGGTGCAGATCTTTAAAACACCTCTCTTCTTGAATGGTGTCAGTTTCTGAAGGGCTACCCAGAGCAGCTGTGTTCTTTAAAGGAGGAGGAAAACTTGACTGTTCTTGAAAACAGGGATTTATGTCAAATAGTGGGTAGCCTTTCAGAAACTTCAGATACAATAGTAGGGGTGGGTCTTGTCTTAGGAAGGCGGGCAATATTTAACTGTTAGGTATCAAACCAGCATTTTAGCTGTTGGCTCTGCCAACAGGTTGCCTGTGGTGGGGACATGCTCACATACCATGCCAGTGTGGGTGCCTCTGTAATTTGTTACCTCTGCTAAAAAAGATGTGCTCCTCTAATGCTGATGTGCTTCAAAGTTCCCATGCTTTCTGAAAGCTGTTTTCCCCCTGAAGCCAAAAGAGATTTGTCAGGTGGTATCCCAGTTTCTGGCTGGTCGAGCTGTTTGACATGTGCCTGCTTTCCAAGAACAAATCTCAGCAGTGAAAGAAGAAAACCTGAGGTTCTGATGTGTTTCCCTTTTCTGTCTTGCTGAGCCATATAAAAGCTTTGCTGCGGACCTCACAAGAGTCACCTGCATGCAAGAGCAGCTAGTCAGGATGGGTGAAAAGAGCAGATATCATTTAATTTAAAAAAGAAAAAAAACAACAAGGGAAGAGCTATGGGCTGAAGTTAGTGATTGTAGTGCCAGGAGGAGGAATCAAAAGGGAGATCAAGGCAGACAAAGAGTTAGGCCTTCGAAGGAGTTTTTTGAGGAGCGAAGGCCATCCATGAATTGAAAGTGACCTATTCATGTCCCAGATTATTTTTACTTGTGTGGAGGAGGAATGAAGGGGCACAGCGCTGTTCAGTTTATGCATTCCCAAGTTCATTTTGGAACTTATGTATAAACTGTGGACGCAGTCCTTTCTGGCTACTGGTGATAAATGTCCTGCAGTGATCAATATCCTGAAATTTCTCAAAATTTCTCCTGTGAAATCAGAGATCTTAGGGAGATGAATAATGAACCTGGTATGAACCGAGATGCACATCTCAGCAGCATGTTTTTGTTTTTGTTCTTTTTTTTTTTTTTCCATAATATGTATACACTCTTTCTAAATAGCGAGCAAGAGCTTCTGACCCAGTAGTGAGAGTAATCACATCTGTAGGCTCTGCCTGTGCAGCCCTGCTGCTGGCCTTTTGCATGCAGTAGGCAGGGTACAGTATCATAAACAATATTAACTGGTATCAAAAGCTTATGCATACAGAATTGCCTTTTCTCCACACACAGAGATGCCTGTGTTCTGTCTGTATTTTCTAGAGTTTTTAAATAAATAAAATAATAATAATATAATGATTTACAATTTTTGTGCTGATCATTGACTTTGTGAGCTCAGTGGGAGCTGTTGATTTGAAAGACTTTAGATTGCCAGTTTATCTTTCTGTTTGGGGTACTAATCACGTCACAGCATCTGTAATCATAATGTTTTTTTTCCAGTAAATTGCTATTTTAAGGATCCTGGTGTGGCCCTGCATTGTCTGACTGTGCAAGATGGGATCTGATGAAGTAATCTCCTCCTTTGTTGGTTCCAGCCACTGAGAGACTTTGACTAATGTATTTGTGTTAATGTAGAAACTAGAAAATTGTATTTTCATTTGTGTGTTCCTGTGGCTGGAGTTCACAGGCAGTGTTCAGGCAAATATGCATGACTGTTTTTCAACATGACCTACTATCTGGAAGTGTTAGACCTCATTTGTCATACTGAGGTCCATCTAGCTCAGTGTGTCCTGCTGGCAGGAATGGACAGTACTGGACACCTGAGACAGGTCACAGGATCGATGTAACTGTGGGCTGATATCTCCTCTAAATATTCCCTCATCTTTAGTACAGTGTGGCTCAGGGATATTTGTTATTGTGCTTGGTAGACCCTGATAGACTTTATGCCATACTTTTGTTCGGTTGCTTTTTAGACTAGGTAAGCTTACTATTTGCAGCATCCTTTTGCCCTATGGCAAGAAGTTCCTTGCATGTGGAAGGGCAAAAATACTCTTTGAGAGTTTCCAGCAGATTGTCTCTCTGCTCCATAAGCAGCTAGGTTGTCAGCTTTCTGATATGCCTCCGTCACTGTGGATGCTTGTTTTTTTGGACAGCCAGACTTGTCGTTGACATCAGAGGGTTTCCAGCAACCTCTTTGTGCTGGGGCCAGGAGTCAGAGGTGCACTCTGGATTTTGCCCTGAGGCCAGCGTGGTCATAGCCGCTCCATTACACACAATTGACTCCTGAACTAATGTTAAAAAAAAAAAAAAAAAAAAAAAAAAAGCTTTTTATCTGTCCCTCCAGTATTTGTTCTAGTGCAGTAGATTGCCTAGAGAATTCCTCACTTCTCTTCTGTGCCTGTGCAGTGTCATTTTCTGTCTCCAGCAAACTGAAATGGGGACATTTTGATGCTTTTCTGATGTTTGACAGGGAGTCATGATGGTAACAGTTGTGTGTGGATTTAAGAGGACCGTGTAGGGGAAACTGGAAGAAGGATGTTTCTTCTTGCTTAGGCGTCTCAGTGCTGTTGGCGACTGCCTTGCTGGGTTGTTGAGGTGCGGTGGGAATGCGCAGCTAAGGCTGCATCGCTGCTGCCCTCCCATCACCCCGCTTGGCGGGGAAGGGGAGTACCTCCAAATGTCTGCACTTCGTGCTGAGCTGGACAGGCTTAGCGGGGTAACGGCCTTGGGAATTATCTCTGCCTTCCAGAGACAGGAGTGGCCTTGCTGCTGATTAGCAGCCGGGCAGGTCCCTCCCAGCACACTGCAGAGCAAGGGTGTAACAGCAATAGGACTGGCCACAGGAAGGGCCACATTTAAACAGAGACAAATTCAAAAGCCTAATCTTGATGGCAATTATACACATGCCATGTAGATTTAGCTATACTGGATATGCTGGGTTCCTAAGCGGCCCCACTTGTTAGTAATACAATCTGTGAGAGTTTTTCTGCTGGCCTCAACAATGGCAATCCATATATATTTATATATATGTCCATGTGTACCTGTATAAATATGTGTAGATATGTACGTATGTGTATATGTACACATATATGCATGTATGTAGTGTATGTGTAGGGGTCTCCAGACCCCCTGCTTTGATCTGTTGGTTGGCTTCTGCTGTCAGTGAATAACTTGCTAATGCAAACACAGCTGCAGGGTGAGCATTCGCAGACCGAGGTTTTAAGTTTGCTAGAATGAGTGCTTTGTTAGCTTCAGGAAGAAGTACTTTTTTTCTGTAGACACATGCCTAAATATATCTAACACTGCATTAAGAGGACAACAGCCTTTATAAAAGAGCTAATTGGTAAAGTTGTCCGTATAAATCTAGCCAGACTTATAATACTCTAGTCACTTTGAGGGGATGGGCGATTTATGGTGAGTGAGGAAGTAACATAATTATTTCCCCATTTTCATCAATCACCATGGCAAAGGGCGCGTGAGCAGCTATTGTGCTTGTGGTAGCAAATTTTCAGCTTTGCAAAGCTGCCCAAAGGCAATGGGACAGGGGAAGAAGATGGTGGCTCCTAGCTCACATCGTCCCTCCTGCTGTAATTACAGTAATACCTCTTTTACAATAGCACTCCGAGCAGCGACTCTCTTTCTTCTGTGGCAGCATTTCAGCCACACTGAGCTAAAAAAGAAATGCATCTCTTTTACACGACCATAAGTAGCTTTGGATGTATAACGCTTCTATAAAACTGCTTGGCAACATGATTTATTGGAGCAGGATCAGTGGTAAAAGTGACTTCTCTGACAGAAATGGATGAAACGCTTCCAGTGTAGCTACTCTGTCTCTGTTTGGTGCCTATGCCAACAGCAGGCTGGTTTTGTCAGCTCATTCATAATCTCTGCTTTGCTCTCAGCAGAGTCTGTTGCACAAGACAGGTTTCAGCCATGGTGAATGCTACTTTCCTAGTCCTCTGTGGGAGCTGCTGCAGAAGATGGGTCAGTGCAGATGCTGCTTGATTCCTAAGGTGCCGTCTGTCTAATTCCACATCCAGACCCCATGCCTAGGTGGAGAGCTGCATGCATGCAGCTCCCTACCCCTCACTGCTGCCCATCCTCAAGTTTCCGTTAGGAGAAACTGAAGTGAATGGGTTGGAAGGAGCTGCATTGTTCTTAGACTGAGTGTGAGGTCTGGCTGATCAGCAGGCCAAGGTGCCAGGATGTCCTTAGTCGCATCTTCTATGCAGTCTCGGTGAGAAGACTGGGTGGAGGAGCCTGAATTCTCAGATTGGTGCAGATTTTTCAAAAGTGAAAGATCCCAGAAACCACATCCTGAAAAGATACCACTGGGGTTTAGGTGTTTCAGTGTCTTTGAGGATCTGAATTCTTATGTGCCAGGTACCAAGCATGGACCACGCCAGTGCCTCCTGTTTTACATCGCCGCACTCAGAGAGTGGTGGTCAACGGCTCAATGTCCAAGTGGAGACCGGTCACCAGTGGCGTCCCTCAGGGGCTGATGCCACTGGACACTGTAAGCTGTCCAATCCCACTTGCTTTGTGAGACCAAGAAGCAGCAGAGAGGCTCTGGAGCTGTGAGGGCATCGAGAGGCAGCTGGTGTGGAAAAGTAGTTCCTCAGCCATACGCTGCAGCACCCTGACCTGTGTTGTGACTCGGCTGAAGTGTGAGATTGGATGTGCGGTGCCACATGGGCAGTGTGACCCGGCACTGGGGCTCCCTGTGGTGCATTCCTCTGCTATGTGGGCAGCTGCACCACCCACCCTGCCTGTGCCTGGACTTGGAAACTGAGTGGGTCTGGGTCTAAGTGAGGTGTGTGTTATCTTCAGCACATACTTTTGTTATCCCAAGAGAAAACAGAGAAACGTTGCCATGGCAACTGTTCTCCCTTGAGTATTTTTCCAGAGCTTTCCAAACTTATCAATTTTTTTTATATCCCTAGTGCTTAATTTAACACCTTTCCTAATTGGAGTCCGAAGAAGCAATTGAAACATCTTCTATCGTTAGACAAAGAGTTCAGTCACCTTCCCACATGACTGATGAAATAAAAAATCAACAGAATTGAGTGTTGCTGTAAGAGAGGAGAGGATCTGAAATTTGAAATACATTTTACTCAGACAAATTAAACAAATGAAACCTTTTTCCCAAAGCAAAGCATTGAAATGAAAGGCAGTGTATAGCATGACAATTTTGGGCACACTTTCCTGCTGGCAGATCTTTCTAGCTGTTTAATCACTGATCACAGAGTTTCTCAATCCTCTTTATGACTCAGCTTTGCCAAGAAACATCTTTCAAAATTAACATCTGCTGGTTCGTTGAAATCCCTTTCATAAGCTGTAGTGTTATTTAGCCAGGGTACCTCAAAGGGGATGGTTACTGTATTTATTTGGGGTAATTAAGTTCATATAAAACAATGCCTCTCATTCTCCAGTGCCTTGCTTCCACTTGCGCACCGATACCCATGCACGGGAAATCCAAGCTGGAGGGGGAGGAAAAATGCTGTGGAGGTGTAGGAGGGAGAGGGCTGATGCCATGGTTGTGCTGTCTCAGGGGAGGGTGATGTGAGAGTGGTCGATTGGACATAGTGCCTTTGCTGCCCCATAACTCATGTAGTGTCCCTTTGCCTTTGTGGGTGTTGGAAGGGGAGACTGCCAAACCCCTTCCAACAGGGTTTATGCTGTGATGGCTACAGCACAGTTAAACATAGGAGAGGAACCAGATATGCTGCCTTGAGACAAACCATGTCTTCTCCCTACACCAGGGCCCAGGGAACAAAGATCTCCCTGGAAATCTCAAGCATGACTCTACTCCCGCTGTGTTGCCATCTGCTTTGTGCAAGACTTTGGTGTATGTCTTCTCAGAGAGCAATGCTCTTTTCTCCAAGGACATCCTCAGCACTGCTTCCCGGGAGGGGTGAAATCCTGAGCCACAAGAGCAGCTGAGACTGCTCTGAGCACCCTTCCCTGCCTCAGGGAGGGGAAAAACAGAAACGCCGATTTTATGAAATACCGTGTCTTGGGAACCTGGCCTAAAACACCCTCCAGTTGGGAAGCTGCCCAGCCGATTTCAAAACAATGACAGCAGTCCTGCAGGTTTGGGAGTGCTTGCTTGATTTGAATAGGAAAACAGATTTTGGAGCAAAGATAGCTGAAAAAAACAGGTATGGTTTCAGGCACATGGGTGTGCCCAGGGGCGGTTTTGTTCCTCCAGGTGTATTTGTTGGTCTGACCATGCATTGACCCTTATGTAGCTTCATGCCTCACCTCTCCCATCTCCCTGGGCATGGTGGTGGCACTGTTCACCTTCAGGGCAGGCAATGCCCTGTTTCCTGCTTCTCTCCTCAGTTGCACACTCCAGGCATGGATGGCATCAGCTTGTTGATGACTGCACAGAAGATCTCTCTCTGGATCCGAGAATGACGTCCCAATCTTGAACCAAGACAGTTATTTGGCTGGAGACAGCTCTCCACAGAGCTAGTTTGTTAACAGGAGGCAGGAGTTCATTTATTTTACATTGCGATAGTGCTATTTCTGAACACGAGAGAAAAATGTGAGATTTTTCTGTAGCGTATGATTTACTTTTTGATTAAAAAAAAAATTGTTTATTTTGAATGGAAGCCCAGAATGCACAGAATGTAGCAAAAAAATTTGCATAGATACGGACAGGGATTTTTTTTTTTTCACCTTTCAAATTACTCTTGCTCCTGATGGTAAGGCAGTAGCATTTGAAAAGGCTCTGGATATTTTCCCTTTTCCCGTAAAGAAATACGTGAAAATAGCAATCTTAGAGACACACTGGAGGCAGCTGCTTCCAGATAACTCTACTGAAAACAGCAATATATGACCAACCACATCAGGGACATGAGGAAACTGTCCTGGGAACTGCCACCCAGCCAGAGAGTTTCCAAGTGACTGCAGCTCCCTGTCTTGGGAAATGCAACAAGGGGATGCATGGGAGCTCCCCAGACAGTCCTGATGTGAAGATTTTGTTTTCCAAAATATTTGATCCCATTATCCATGAATCCATTTGTCATAAATAGCCATTTCACAGCCTACTGTTATGACAAACTCTTCTGGAATGAATCCAGCTCCAGAATTATGACAAGCTAAAAATGATGTCTATTCCCATGGCTATAGACAGAGAGCTGCTACTCAGCAACAAATGTACCACTAAGTGCCATAAAAATAGCCCCTTTGGAATTATTCAGTGTTTGGGACTTGTCATTTCATAGGGGTAAAAATGGATCCATTTTGTCAGAAAATATGCATAAAATGTATTCCGAGCTTTATAAATAGCATTTATAAAATTATGGGTATAATTTTATCTTAAATTGATGCTGAGCAAACAGACAAAACAATCAACAAGAACTTAGCATACAAGTTTTGTTCTGAGGAAAAACCTTGGTTGCTGGTAACACCTTAGATAACTGTAAGACTTTTGCCTTAGAAATGCAGGTGTCAAAAGAGACCTTCCTTCCCTTGTCCCCTCTTCCTTTCTTTCTTTAAAACAGCTTTAGGGAAAAAAAGTTGAAATTACTGCCATCATGGCAAATGCAATGACTCTAAGCCAAAGCAGCAGCCCAGGCCAGAGCTGTCACCTCGTACAAATTAATTCCCCAGCTTTAGCTATCATGTAGGAGAGAAGTTTCCAAATTCAGGGTTGTATATTACTTGGGGTCCCAGCAAGTAGAGTCACAAACGTGATGGAAATTCAGTTGCTGAAATGGGGCTCTGAGCCAGAACTGTGGTCAGCAGCCAGGATATAACTTGAACTGGCTCTTGAAGGAGCATTTGGGAACCACGCTCTTTGGCTTCCTCTCTTGTTGTTCTGCTTCCTTTCATCTCACTTGCCCTTGCAGCACTGATGTAGGGATAAAGCATTTGTACTGGTGAGTGATGAGGTCTCACTGGAGGCTCCTGGACATTTTTCCTTTCCCATTTATTTGCTCTGGTGAAAGGGAGCAGGTACAAATATGAAGGCTTTACTGCTGCCCTGCTCCAGGCTTCCCTATCTGACCTCTCCCCTCCGGAGCCTGGCTGCAGGCTGAGGGCCCTTCTTAACTCTAAACATGCTCTGTCATATCCCGTAGTAGCCAAAGCCCCAGGGAAGGGTAGGAGCGAGGGGTGGGGAAGGTGGTATTTGGGAAAAATATATTGCAACATTGGAATGATAATGCAGCAGAATTCAATGTGAGGCCTTATAGGAGAGGACAATGATTTTGTTTGACAACAAGGAAAAAAAAATACAATGAAGGTGGTGAAACACTGGAACAGGTTGCCCAGAGAGGTGGTAGATGCCCCATCCCTGGAAACATTCAAGGCCAGGTTGGAAGGGGCTCTGAGCAACCTGGTGTAGTTGGAGATGTCCCTGCTCCTTGCACAGGGGTTGGACTAGATGGCCTTCAGGGGTGCCTCCCAGCCTAAACCATTGTAGGATTCTATGATCATAGATAGTCCTGAGTGGGGACTACCCTCCAGAGGAGTCACTCATAGCCTGCCAGGAAGGACAGAGTGGAGAACTGGATGTGTGTGTTGGAGGATGCCACCCCCGTACAACGTCATGCTTCAGAGCTGTGTTTGCAGAGTCTCAGGATATAGTGCATGAGCAGACACAGTTGTCCTACTGTCTTGACCAGAGGGGATGAGTCAGTTTAAAAGTGGGATTTAGAGACTGAGAGAGGAGAGTAAAATGAGCTTCCCAGAACGGTGTAACAGTGTAAGATAGCAACTTTGTCAAAACTCTGAGATAATTTGAATTGCAATGCTTTTCCTTTGAAATCAGCATTAAAAAAACCCTTTATTGAAATACAACATTTTTCTTTGGAAAAGGTCTTAGAATAGTACATTTTTTACACAAAGTTTTTTCATTTTTTCATATGATTTTACAAAAGTCAATAAATATTTTCTGGGGAAGATTATATCCCTCTTACCGTTTTACTGAAATTATGAAATGGTTTCCAGGACAACTTTCCAATAGCACTAGAGTCCACATTTCTACTTCTTGAGGGGTCAGGAAGGTCTTGGTCAGAGAAATCAAGGGATAGGTAAAAATGTCAGAACTGTGCTTTGATGTTTTCCTACCTCTTGCTAAAGCAAGAAATATTGCTTGTTAATGTGATAAAAAGGAGTGAGGCTAGCAGGGGATTTATGCCCTCCTGGAGACATAGTGTGCTAGCTCTCCTCCAAATTCTCTCATGCTATTTCCATGGCAACTCCATATAATGATAACTCCCACTGATTTTCTTCTTTTATCTGTTATTTTGGTCCCAGAGAGTGATGGAACTGAGGCATACATTTCTTTCACACCATTTGATGCCCATCGACAGCCAAAAGTAAATAATGTCCTCATTCTTCAGACCTTTAGGAACAGCAGTTAGTTCACAGTGCTTTCAGGAATTCACCTGCAGAGCTGGACAGAGTTGAGACCGGAAAATCAGTGCTACAAATGCTCAGAGGAAGCTGCAAAGGATGAACGCTCACTCTCAGTGCAAGGTGACAGAATTACATCCCACTCTTACCTTTCTCATCCCCTTGGCCACAATACCAGCTGGAGGCTAAGTAGGAGGCCATGCTGCAATGGAAGGATGGATGATTTGGATGCAAGGAGCTGCATCTCAGCTCTCCTGCCCACAGAGATAGGAGGTTGCTCTGCCTGAATGGAAGATACTCCCATCCCCCGTCACTGTCTGCTCGTGATTACGTATCTGGTCCAGCTCATGAGACAAGGGACAAGAGTGTCTTCCAGGCAGAGCTGCAGCCAGAGAAACCCTTGACCAAGTGCCTCTGGCTCGTGACTTCCTCCTTCTTACGAAATCTCTGCAGCAAGCTGCTGCTGGTTGATTTTACATAGTAGAAGTGGCAGGCATGCAGCTTGTTCTGGGAAACGTGTGCTTGCTTCATCTGGCTAACAGGACTGGACAGGAAAAATCATCAGGGCTGGGGCAGGGGAGTCCACAAAGAGCCTTGAATCCAGCTGCCAGTGTGGGCTGTGATTCAGTTGGTCCTAGGGAGGACAGGACAGTCTGAATGAGGAGGCCTATTCCAAGCCTATTCCAAGCATCCCCTTACTTCATGCCGTGAGAGCATCCAAGTGTTTTGACTCTCCTCATTTCTTCCTACAGAGATTACCATTTAAGCAAATGATCAGTGCCAGCTGAAAAGGCATCCTCCTTCAGGAAGGGACCCTAAACCTCACTGGCTTACACTTGATAGTAGCGTCCCTTCTGAGTAAGGCTGCAGATCAGAAGAGCTGTCCTACTTTGTTTAGTCCTCTCTATCCTGTAAGCCAGCTATTGATGAGAGCTTTGGTGGCTCTCAGGCTGCTTTAACAAGTGGAGAGGCTAATTATGCAAGAAGTAATTAGGTGCTCTGCATGCAGAGGGATTTGCAAGGATGGGAGCACGACAAGGATCAATACCCCTCTGCTGTGACAGTGGTCAGAACAACTGCACGGGGTGGTGGGGAAGATGACACTGCACCCACAGGGACCATGTCACATGGCTGAAGTCACTTGAGATTTGTGTTACCCACTGCCCTGGAGGCGTGAGCCGAGAGGGGGCACACAATCTCCCTGCCTGGCTCCCCACCACCCCACTGGGTCCTTCTTCCTTCCACCCTTACAGAGAGATTAGGAGAGTTTCAGGTCTGAGATCTTTTGCTGTTTAGCTTCACTTCATCAACACCCAATGACAAGAGTTAATCCTAAGAAAAATGGAAAAGGAGCCCCAAACTCGTTGTTATTTGGCCTCTGCCCCTGGTTAGACAATGTACTTGCTGTCTGGGACTCATGTCTGCAACTGCCCGGATAACACCAAGCCACTGGCTCAGCCTGTGCGTGCGTGAGATGATGTGTGTTTGCAGGAGTTGTTGTGGCTCAGCCTCTGTCTCTTCTGCGGTGGCCTCAGAATCAAGGCAGGGGACTGCAGGTATATGAAATCATCCTGAGACCACCTCCATTAAGGGGTGAGGAAGGAGGACTCAGTAGCATGAGTCTGCCTGGAAGCAGCCCAGGTTTGGATCTCTTCTCTGAGTGACACAGAGCAACTCCCGTGGGTATGAGGATGAGCAGCCACCTAGGAAGGGTGGAAATCTGCTTTTGACCTTGTGACCTGAATGTAGGGAACAGCATTTCCCCATCCTGCTGGCATGACGGAAGGACAAGCATGTGAAAGATCTCCTGTAGGACTCTTAGCAATTCAATAGACTCAACAAAAACACAACAGGAGCATTACTAAACGCCAGATCTGTGGTCACCAATATAAATTCACCAATATAAATTCAAGCCCAGCACCTTGTCTACATGTATGATGATGATCCCATCAATCACAAACAATTCCCTATCCCCCAGGGTAGGGCTGGAGTTGAGGCAGTGGGGTTAAACACAGCAACAAACCTCTGCTAAAAGGGAGGCCACAAAGACATGTTTCTAAATTCCTTGTATAAAATGTATCCAAAGTTAATGTTTTTTTTTGTTGTTTCTTAGGATGTTGCTAAGACACATGTACCTATAAAAATTATTCTTTCCAGCCTTAAACATAAAAATGCCTCTAAAGTGAGAACTAAAGCCAAAGAAGCTTTTGTCATTGGTTTTACCAGCAAGAATTTAACGTTTTTGTCCCAGATTCTCACTTCAAAAGTATCATCATGCTTCTATTAATTCCAATGTGAGCATTGTATGCACAGCTGGATGTAGAGCATGCCCCAAAAGTTGATTACATTTGAAGAGTGTACTGTGAAAGAGAAATCAGGCGAGACACTATCAAGGGTTTCATCTCTTTGGGATCCCGTAAAAGAGCGCACAGCTTCTTTCAGCATTTCTCCATTCAGTCAACATAGACAAAGTTGCTTCCACTTTTAGAGATTACCACCAGACAATAAAGACAGATGATATTTAAAAAAAAAAAGACAAGATGCATAATGAAACTTGAAGAGAGAGGACCTTCCCCTCCTCCCACCCCACCTGTCTCCAGGATTTAGAAAGGATCCCTTGTAGCTACAGCCAGGGCTGGACACCTCGGTAAATCTGGCCCATAGGACTCCTCCTGCCAGATGAAAAATGTGATGTCCACGAAGACACGAAGCACTGATCCGCTGTGAACTCAGTCGAGCAGTTTGAATAAGTTAAAAATGGTTCACGATCTGTCTTCATGAGATCTGGGTAATTCAGCAGAAATGGGGAGGGGACTGTGTGTCCACGGGGGATGAAGATCCATCCCACAGTGCCCCCGCCTGGTCGCTGAAGGCCATGGAAAAACGGCCCGATGTCACGGGAAAAATGAGCCGGTTCAGTATCTCAAGTCCTCACACAGGAGAGGTTTCAGTCTGTATTTCAGGGAATACGCTGAAGCAGAGGGGGTGGCAGAGCTGGCCTCCTCCTAGGAGAGGAGCAGGGCAGCAGGGAGGGTGGCACTGACACTGCGATACCGCGAGAGCTGCACAGGCAGGATCCCGGGTCATTTGAAGCAGCATTACAACTGCCCCCCAGTCCTCCCAGTAGCACGTGCCGTGGAGAACTGAGCACACCAGACTCCTGTCTTGCAACCCAACAGCTTGCCGTGCTGCCAGAAGCTCGCCGATAGGTCTGTCGTGCTGGAAAAACCTTATGCTTTTATCTTCTCCGTAGACCACCTAGGTAGATGATTTCATACACTTTTCTACCCTTTCCCCTTCAAACTAGAGAACACATTCCTGCATCAGTGACTACACTTGCTTGTGAGGTGACCTGCACTTAAGAGCTGGGCATTTAATCCTGGCCCTGCCAAAGTCTCATCTCACACAAATCATTTGCCTTTTTAAACCCAAAAGTCTGGATGTAACAATGGGAACCACAACACACCATCGATATATAGAGATGATTGTGGCGATGGGTAAGGAGGAGAAGGGACACAGACAGGTGTCTATCTACCTGCAGCTCCTTGCAATGTTGTCTACCTGCTGCTTCTCCATGTAATAAAATTGTCCCTCGCATGTTGCTACCAGACTTCACCAGCTCTTGCATTGGGGACCTCCTGTCCCACTGACCAGCACAGTCCCACCTAGGTAGGCCCAGGACCTTGATGGCCTCCGTTTGGGAGACTGGACAGGATGGGGACTGGAGCTGGTGAGCCATAACCTTCCTGGAGAGCTGAGCTGCCAGGAGCATGCCTGCTTGCCCGTGTGCTGCCTTACCCTGGTGACTGTCTGTCTCCCATGGCCTCATCAAGAACCAGGAGTCTGTGGCCCAGGAGTCTGGGGGCCGATGGATCCTCCTTGCCTGTAGACGCCTCTCCAGAGCAGGGCAGGAGGCTCCAGGCAGCCATTTCTCTCCAGCAGCTGAAGTGCAGCCAGTCAGGAAGAGGTTAGCTGAAATCAAACCAAACTGTGTCTAAAATAAAATTAGTTCAGACACAAGCTTTTTGTGTTGCTGTATAAAACAAATTGAACATCACAGAGAAAAAGCTGCCTTTTTAGGCTGGAAAGTTTTAGTTTTGTTTTTTTTTTTAATTGGAACATGCTGAGTCAAATACATCATTTCATGGGAGTAAAATTGCAAATTTTACCAAAGTTCAATGAATGGCCATGAAATAACGTTTTTGGTTTTTTGGTTTTTTTTTCACAGATTTAATATTAAAGCTTGAATGACGTGGTGGGTTTGGGTTTGGTTTTTTTTTGTAGTGTTTTTTTTTTTTTTTTTTTTTTTTTATTACAACTAGGAGTCCAGCGCGTTTTGCTTTGACCCCGGGGAAGGGGAGACCCCTCAGCCTGCGGCTGGACTCCCCCCCGCCCCGCACCGCGCGGCGCTGTGCTCGGCGGGGCAAGGGCGCCACCCTGCGGCCGCTGGCGGAAACCCTCCCGCAGCGCTGCCGCCGCTTTTCCCCGCACCGACTGTCTTGGCGGTGCCTCCCCCTCCTTTGCGGAACCACAAACCTAAAACCAGCCCCCCCCAGCCCCCCTCCCTGTTTTTTGGGGGTTTTTTTGTTTGTTTTTTTGAGGGGGTTGCTTTCACTTCTGCCAGAATTAGGGCACTGGTCTGGAAACCACCGTAGGTACCACGCAGATGCTGAAAGCATCCTGGACCCTGCGTGCCTCTTTGCTGCCTTGGCACTGGTCTCGGGTGGCTGGGTTAGGGGCTGAGGGTCATGGCCAGCTCCTTATGGGCAAACGGGCAGTGAGGAGGGTGATTCAGCACTGCTAAAATCAGAGTGCCTGCAGGAACAGCCTGTCTCTTCAGTCTGATTATAGAGAGGTCCCGGGATGACTAAATGACACTGAGCAACATCGAGATGCCCAGCTGCTGAGATTCGAACATCTGTTTGCTCAGTCTGGCAAAACCAGTGAAGAGTTGATTTGCAGGAAAATGTGCTTTCTTACAGCACTGAGCAAGGAGCAGCAGCAGAATCAAGAATGCTGCCTAGGTCCCTTTCTCCCCATCACTGTAGAACTCACTCAAAATTGTCAGCACTTCTTCACACTCCTGCTCCAGCATTTGAGTCTCACTGCAGACCATTTTGGGGAGGAGGGAGAACAGCAGACAGTGCCGTATGTTGGAGACACGTCATTCTATTTCAGCTCTTGACTAATTCATTAGAGAACAAGATGTCCATTTTGTAAGCCACAGCCTTTGCTTTCTCCTCAAATGCACCTGTTCTGGTTTGATGGGAGAAACTCCTCAGCCAAGCAGAGCCCTGTCTGACTCTGGAGATAGATCCAGATAAGATCAGCCTGGTCAGCCAAGCGGGCAGCTCCTGCTCCACGCCTGGCACTTCAGAAAGCCTTTTGCAGAAAATGGCACTCATATCTAGCACAGTGCTTCACTCGTCACCATAGCAAAGGCAAAGCAAACACCAGTTTCCCTAGAAACTGCAGGTGGCAGGGCATGTTGACTTAAAGGGAGGGAGAGAATCCCACACAGGACAGTGCTGGGTGCAGAAGGGTGAATGTGTTGCAGGTAGGGAGAGGGGACAAGACAAGTCCCAGGTACACAGGGACCAGTGGATGGAGTGGGGCAGGGAATCCTAGCAGAACTCTCACAGCCACTGTCCTGCATTGCTCAGTGCAGAGGTAAAGACAACCTTGAGGCTCAGGGGGCCGAATCTCTGCGTTGAGTGGCCCAGTGAGAACCATAGAATTATAGAATAGTTTAGGATGGGAGAGACCTTTAAAGGTCATCTAGTCCAACCCCCCTGCAAGGGGCAGGGACATCTCCAACTAGATCAGGTTGCTCAGAGCCATGTCCAACCTGGCCTTGAATGTTTCCAGGGATGGGGCATCCAACACCTCTCTGGGCAACCTGTTCCAGTGTTCTACCATTCTCACTGTAAAAAAAAATTTCTTCTTTAAGTATGGGCACAGATTCATGGAGCACAGCTGGTCAGCAGCATCTTGCTAACCCCAGCCTGGGTGGAGTGATGCAGATCAGCTGCTACCCAAGGTCTGTGCTTGCTGCTACAGAGGCACACCTCCACTTTGTATTCAGAGCCCTCAGACAGGAGTCATATGCCAGAAGGACTTCCTTCCCCAAGGCTCCCTGATGAGAGGCAGCTGCCACTGCAGCCCTCAGCTCATAAGTGGCTTTGGGTCCTGTTTCTGGCTCCTGCCACAAACCACCTGCCTTAGAGATGGAACCTTGGGATTGTTCAGTCACTTCTATTTATAACCACACAAGCTCCTCCAGGGCAAAGGGAGTAACTGGTGTTGGGGAAAATGAACCTGAAGAAGGAATTGCCCAGCGGTGCACACTCATGGCAATGTACGTCAACAACATACCAGGCTGCATGAGTAAGGGTGAAGTCAGCAAGGTGAGGGGAGTGGTTATTCCCCTTTATTTAGCACTTGTGAGGCCGTATCTGGAGTACTACGTCCAGTTTGGGTCTCTCAATGCAATAGAGCTTGATCAAGTGGAACAACTCTGGCAGGGGAACCACTGAGACAGTTGGGGGCTGCTTGGGGCACGTGACCAAGAGGAAAGACTGACTGACCTACTCAGCCAAGAGAAGAAACACTAAGGGGAATCCGGTTGCTCTTGTCTATTAAGTAAATGGATGCTATAGAGCAGATGGTACCAGACTTTTCTTAGAGGTACACAGTAAAAGGGCAAGGGGTGACAGATAAGTTGCAACAGGGGAAATTCTGATTAGACTCAAGTTTAAAAAAAAAAAAATCCCAATGAGAGTGATCATACACCAGCACAGGGGCCCTGAGAAGCTGTGGAATCTCCACCTTTGAAGATATTCCAGGCTTACATGGACAAGGCCATGATAACCTCATCTAGCTCTGAGGTGAACCCTGTTCAGGGCAGAAGCTGGACTAAACTTCTCCAGAGGTGTCATCCAACCAAAGCCGTTATGTGACTCTGTAATTTTGCCAAACCTACTGAAATGCAAGAAAGAGCTGGAAATTAGGAGGAATCCTGTAGCTTCTCAGAACCACCAGCTCCCTGCACATGTGGAAGCTTAGGCTTTGAAGGGAGCTTGGGGCAGAATAAAGCAAGAGGCATCCTATATGTTACCTACACATGACCTACATACTGGCAGCTTTTAGATCTCATGTTTGTATTTAAGACACTGCAAAGCCAGTCCCTCCCTGGGGAGTGTGTGTGTTGAGGAGCAACCCATCTGGCCAGGTGGAAATGTAGGGGTGTTGATGCTCCTCTGGCTCTTGGTCCCCTCTAGGTGCTGCTCACAGGCTGCAGTGCAGCTACTTGGGGTGGCTGAAGTAGACTCTGCTCCCAGCTGTTCACCTTGCCTGTATCCAGGCCAGGAAAATGAGACGCGTTTCTGCTCTTCAGCTACCTCTGTTTCTGGTCCAGTGGGATGCGATACACTGAAACCTACAGTGCAGGGTTTTATGGGAGAAGGTGACTGTTGTCATGGGGACTGGACACACTATCTGTACCATCAGCCCTGCTGCGGGGATGATCACCATTGACAAAGGAGCACCATGCACACTTGGGCCAACAGTTACCACAACTGAGATGTGTCCCCATGATTCTTTGCCTTGAGGAGCAGATGTGATTAAAGTGATCCCTTAGCCCCGCGAGCCTGCAGAAAGTGGGTGCATGAGGCTATGCCAGCCTCCCCACCAGCCTTGGTTAGTCAGGCACAGCCTGAGTCACCATTTGACATCACTCTGTGTTGAATATGGAAACGGGGAGGAGACAGATGGCAGCAGATGGGATGTCTGAGGGAGGGAGCAAAGGTGGCTGCCAGTGACCTATCACTTATATGGAGCAGGCCAGAGGGGATGCAGCTTTTCAGCACTCGCTTCAGAAAAGGCTGAGGGGTGCAAGTGGTGCCCTGTACTTACAAGGGGCTTACAAGACTACTTGTACTTACAAGGGGCTTACAAGACTACATGGGGTTCCCCATCCCATGTAGCTGCCTCCTGGCACCCCAGGATACCAGGTCCATGGTCAGCCTGGCAGACATGGGAGCTGGGCATGCTTCCCAACACCTCTGCTTCCAGAGCCTGAATGAGGATGCTGTCTGTGTCTGGTCTGTGGCAGTCAGTGAAGGAGTTGCTAAGTGTCTGGGATGTGCAAACACACATGGTAAGAGCACACTTTGCTCCTATTTCTCCCATCAGCCTGTCCCTCTGCTTCACCAGACCCCATTGAAGCAGAGAGCTGGCTGTTTTATTTCACACATTTTTGACTCTTCCCGGGACATATTCTAGCTACATTCAAGCCATCAATGGTATCACATCAGCTTGGAAACCTAATTTCTTGAAAGTTTGGTAGTATTGTGAGCACATCCCTTCTACCTTCAGTCTGCAAGTCAACAACTTGTATCATGACTTCACATACTCCCTTCCCAATCTGTTCCCTAATGTTACATTAGTATCCTTGAGTTTTCGTTCCCATTCTCTGTGTTACACATGTGGAATTGTGTAGGTGGAGGGGAGAAGAGGAGCGGAGGGTATCATTTCCACCTCAAATTCACTAGAAAAAGAGAAGATGTCCTGTGATGCATTTCAAACCAATGCCTAGAAGAGGTCTTTCTCATGGCAAGGGATTCAGAAGACCCAAATTCGGAAGACCCTGTGTTGCCTTTCAGTGCTGGTAGCCAGTGGCGAAGGCCCAGCCTGGCATATTCTAGACAGCACCGTGCCTGAGGAAGGCTCCTTTTAGGAGCCCCTAAAATGGGAGATTACAGCCTTATGCCATGAGGAGGTTTAAAAAAATATTATTATCATCATCATCACCACCACCATCGTCACCAACATAATTATTTTGCTTTGATATTGTTTCTGCTTTCAAATAAAAATACTACATGTGTTCAGAACATCAGAAAGATATGTTTTTACAAGCTGAATTAAATACCTACAAGCTCCTTTCCTATTCTTCATTATGCAAGTACCCTGCAAGACACAAGTGAATAAATACAATATAGATGGAGCAGACACAGACACATGCAGTGATGAAAAGATCACATCCTTTCTCATGCATTAGCTTGCTGTGGCTTGGTTTTACATTTCTTAATTTCTTAAGCACTTCTAACATTGAATCAGCTTGCTTTATTCAAGAAAAGTAGCATGGAGAAGCTACTAACCCTCTTCTGCACCCTCAAGCAGCTGATCTCTGATCCACAGTGACAGTTTCAAAAAAGCCAGCATCTATTTACCATTCCTACCCACCCCCCACCCAAGTTGCCATCTCCCAGGTGACCCACTCCAATCCATGGAGAGGTGTTGCTGTCACCCCACCAGCCGTTAGACAAGTTGCACCCTCAAGGAAGAACACATGTCTCTTGTAGTCAGGCTGTTTGAATTTTTATTAATTAAATATTCCATATACAAAGTACTAAATAAATATACAGCTGTGTCAGACACCAGTGCACACCCACTTGAAGACCTCTATGTGTTTATGTGTGAAATATCATGGAAAAGCTGTTTACCAAACGCAAAGCAGGCTACAGAATGGTGCAGCTCTGCAGAGTCATTGCTCCATTGCCAGGGTGCAGTCCACACAGCACACACGCGCGCACGCACACGCTCATGCTCACTCACTCCTGGGAAGAAGGGTGTCATCCTCCATACCTTGGCTGCTTGGGAAATGTTCATGTTAATGCCACAGAGATACTCCAGAGGAGGCAAAGCCCCAAGGCGCATGGGGTAAAATCCCATCAGGGTATTGCAAGTGGCTGCATGGAAGAGGTTTTGTCTGCAGGTATCCACAGCCTGGGGTGTCAGTTTGGGGGGGAGGGAGAGTTTGTGGGGCTGGGCAGGCACCCTGGGGAGCTCAGCTGGGGCACATAAGTGGTCAGGAGTCAGAGCTAGAGCTGGGAGGCTGATGCCAGAGTGCAAATCAGAAAGTGTCAGGGTAAATAGGTGTAGATGTTTTTATATCTTTAAATTTTCTTTCCCCTCTCCGCTGTGGTCTCCAGCTGATGAGGAATGAGTTGGAAGTGAACATGAAGAAGAAAAAAGGAATACTCTCTCTCTCTCTCTCTCTGTCTCTTGTCCACTGATCTCTGGAGGAGAGCCAGGTAGGGCTGGGAGTAGGCACAAAAGTGACGGTGGATAGATAAGAGTGTCCTCCCAAGATGTGTTCATGCGTGGGCAGGAGTAGGGATATGTAGGGCTGATGATCCTGGTCTTGTCTCTTCTCCCCTCAGACATGGGGCGTGGGCATCCCTGATCCTGATCAAAGTGAGTCCTGGCTGGGGCAGAGCCTGTCGCAGACCTGGCTGGTGATCTTCCTGCTGCTCTAGCCCTACAGCATTCCTGCTGAAAATAGGCCAGGACAGGCTTCCCAGCATGTTCCTCTGTCAGAAGAGATGAGCTCCATCCCACAGAGCCAAAGAGTGAGCAGGGACAGGATGGCCAGAGCAGTATCTGAAAGTTGTGTTTGAGGAATGAGACGGAGCTACAAGGGTGCCTGTGTAATGAAAAGAGGAGCACTCTCCTCTTTTGCCAGTGTGCATTGATTCTGTCTTTTCTGCAGGATCAACTCACTCCTCAACACTTGGCCCAATCTGAGTGCCTCCACTGACGGGCGCTTAGTCTCTCTGCTCCCCTTGGAGCTGCTACATGGGGCCTTTCCCACCAGTGTAGTCATGGTATGGGCTTGTCCGGGCCTTGGGCCGAGGGATGGAGAAATCATTTGGGGGTTCGATGGTCTGGAAAGGAAGCAAGAAAATCTTTACCTTTCAAAACTGGAGAGAAGTGACAAAATAGGGCTTTAAAAAAAACCAAAAAACAAAAAAACAAAAAAAAAACAGGAGAGGGAGAAATAAAGCTGAACGTTTCCTGAGTGTGTGATCTTTGTGGCTGTGGAAGAGGACCCTGGCAGAACAAATTAGTAATGGAGACATGTCATGGGGGACATGTAGGGACATGATGTGAGCTACTAGACCTGGCTAGACTATGGTCTGAAGGAGGACTGGTGAATGGACATGGGGGCACACAGACCGCCCACTCTGGATCTGCACTGCAACTGTGACTGCTGGTGGGAATACATTCAGGGCATGGGCTGGGGAAAGGAGCACGATCTCCTGAGGAAAGGGAACAGTCTACTGCAGGAACTGTGCTCAAAGAGAGGACTTCTTATGAGATGTCAGATCCAGAAGTGTTGAAAACCACGACCTCAGACTTTGCCTTGGGACCCTCTTGCCTCCCTACGTTCCTAGACATGTCACAGCTCCCTCCCCCCAACCACAGGTACTTCTATGAACACATGTCATGGTATCCCCCCGCCCCATGTGAAGCACCTTCCTGCCTCCACAAAGTCTGTTCTAGGTTCAAGTCTCTGCCCCTTCTCTTTCCTTTCTCTTCAGCATATGAACAATAGCCTACATGAAACGGGTGGATGGGCTGTGAACTTACCTTCATCTGAAAGTGAGAAGTGTATGGGGAGTAGCTGAGGTCTCCTGTGTCTCCTGAGTCATAAGACAAGAGGGAGGGAAAGTCAGTGAGTTAGCGTTACAGGGTAGCTTGGAAACACCACATCAAAGGGCCTGTGGCTATGTTAGCAGCTGCTTTTAGACTGGTCAAACTACGCAATATGCAGGAAGGAATGGGTTAAAATCCATAGATGGGTGACTTATTAAATATTTCCTTATGAAAGCAGGAATGAATGGTATTGTAAATAACAGGACATAGGTGGCCTTGGAGTTTAGACACCTCCTGTTGCCTCACAATCACTGTCATCACCAGCCAAATTCCTCCCACCTGCATGCACAAGACCCTCTCTGCGGTATTCGCTGGGAGAGCACAGCCTTTCTCAGCTATTCTTTTACAAACCTGGTCTGACTCCAGGGGACAAACGTGATCTCAGTAGCAGATCCACAGAGAGTGCAATCACATCTCCTACTCACAGATTTGGAAAGCCTCAACTGATAAAACATTTTGCAGTAGGCATGAGACTCAAAAAAAACCCCAAACCAAAACGTAATACCTCCTTGCCTCTGTTTTGGATGATGGGTTCATTTCCAAATGGATAATAGGAAACATCAGAATTGGAATAAATAATACCTAGAGATCTGAAGAGCTGGAGCATTGCTAAGAGACAAACAAAAAACTCCACAATTTTTACATGGACTTCCCAGACATAACTGAATCATAAAGAGTTATGTCTCAGCCCTGACACGCAGTAAGTCTCTTACTCAATCACTCCTCCTACCCATCTTTGGCTTTTGCAAAGGACCTTACTTTTTTTCCCTCTTGTCTGGAGATTCATTTTCACTTATATTTCTAAAGTTTTATCAGTCTGAAACTTTTTCCTACCTCTAAATTATCCATCATCTTCAAATCTTTTCTTGTAGCCCTCCTACCCTATTTAGCTCATGAATTGTGCATGTGTGCTTAGGGCTGGGGGACAGTGGAGTCATTGATTTCATCGTACCTTGCACAATTTCATCTTTGGCGTAGGCCTGGTTGTCCACTCCGGTTGTCTGCTTTATGCACTTGGGTTGGCAGAGGTCATTTTCTGGAGGGTAGTCTCCCATCTTCAGAGGGGCAGTGAGGAAACAAATTTCAGGGATGATATACATGATCAGGAAGATCCATCCATTGGACACTAGAGCAATGGCCACGACAGGATCATCCCACTGAGGTTTATTTAAAACCATGTTGCCTTTGGTGAGCATAGTGATCCACACTACCCAAATGGCAATAGAGAACAGGACAGTGACAAAGATGTGCGCCCCATGTCTCTTCCAGCTTTTGTATGGCCCACTGAAGGTGAACATGGAAACCAAGAAGGTCAGAGCCATCAAGAAGAGCACATAGATCAAAAGCATGACGAAGTCCTTGTTGGTCTCCTCCCGAGACATACTCAGAAATTTGTCTTTCTGGTTTACTAGCATGGTGACTAAGTACTCAATGCTGATCACAACTTGTACCAGGGCAAAGGAAACAATAAGGAGTACCAACACAGGCCAGGAGAAGGGCTTTCTTCCTCTCACTAGTTTGTTGAGGTTGCAGGCATGGGTGAGGAGGCATGAGAAGCAGACAGAAAAGATGACTCCAAACAGGAAGAAGCGAGTGGGGCGAGTCCTGTCATTGAGTTTAATGATGAAGGCAAAAGTGAGACCAAAAATGCCAAGTGTGCCCAAGAGAAAGAAGAAATAGACGGAGATCATGTGCCGCTTGCTGTTGTCTTGGACTTTACAGATGAGAAAGAAGAGCGAGCAGATGAGGAAAATGGTGACGACAACACCAGCTGCAGCCAGCGATTCCAGGACAATCCCCCAGGCCTGCTCTGTGTCACAGAGCAGGTAATAGTCAGCATTGATGTTGCCACAGCCTTGAGGAGTTGACGTCGTCATCTTCTTGCCTTCTTGAACAACCACCCTGTGAAATGTTTCCCCAAAGCTGTAGAAGAAAAAAAGGCACAGGCTGTCATATCAGCCACCTGGGTGCTGCCATTAGTGGGGAAGAAGAGGCAGGACAGACCTCAATCCCTACCTCACTGGGCAAAGACACCACAATCCTAAGGACATGGGGCTGTGGGACCAGAGTCATCCCCTTATTTGGCATCAGTTTTCTATCAAGTGCAAGTCAAGCCCCTTAGCAGGAGGCGATTCACCTTGCATGTCCTCTGCACCACACCTGGCGTTGTGCAGTGTCATAGGAGCGTGGGGAGCAGGGAGAAGGTGAGACACTTTCACAGGCATTAGCTTGGTGCCCTGCCTCACAGAGACTGAGCTGGCTTGTCACTTTTGTGATACAAAAGCAGCTGTTAGTCATAATACAGTTTGCACTCTTTTGACAAATTCAAACAACATCAGTACCTTGTACTGAAGTTCAGAGATGAGCAATGCAGAAGAGGAAAATCTTTACCCTGTTCATTTTTCCTCTATTACTTTATCTGAAAGACTCTTGGCTTTCGTTTATGGGAAAGGGAGCTTTAACTGCCTTCTACCCCGCAGGTAACTAATCTGGATGACTCCAGCATAGGTTTTCTAACTCCAAATTAAATAGCAAACATAGGCCACCAACCACAAGCCCCAAACTCATATTCCTTCTTCGTCGTGGCAACACGGCAATAAGCACTGTCTCATAGACCTCCCCAAAATATTGCCTTGCACCGGCTGGAGGCCTGACGTGTCAGAGCTAATGCTGTTCATTGCATGAGAAGTAACCACCAAGTTACTCCTTGAGGAGTCTATGAGCCAAGGATGGACGAAGTCTCTAATGCACCCAGTGCATTGCTGGAGTCCTCATGAGGACATCAGTGCTGTCTGAGAAAGCCTGGTTTCAGCCTGTCTCATTAGGGGATAAAAGGGCTGTTTAGGTGAGCTTTGCCCATTGCAAAAGGGGGAATTAAGTTGCCTAATTCCTTGGGAGCCTGAGGCATGGGCAGAAACCACTGCACAAGGATATTGGGCACTTCATGGCCCATTAGCAGGCACTGAGTTTAGGTCCCAGGGACCAGGTACTGCTTTCTAGCTACCGCATTGCTCAGTTAGGCTTGGGTGTCTAAAATGTATCAAAACAGCAGTTTAGACACAATATCAGCAAGAAATATGCGGGATTCTGGCATTAATGGTGACCCACACTGGAAAAACAAGGGCTTTCTTTTCTGAGCTATAAAGAAAAAAGTTCCCCTGGCAAAATTTAGTGTTTAGTGCTCGCTATGCCATTTGACTTCATTAACCCCCTCCATAAAAACACACTGCAGTTATGAGGCTGCTTCTAAAACCCTTCCCATAGAATTCAGGGAGAGGAGGTTGAGTCTTCAATAAATGGAAGTTGCTTTAAACAAAGGACGAATGAAGGGAGAAAATATCACTGACTCACTCTCAGCCCCAGATACGCCCCAATGTTATAAATGGTGGAGTATTTTTCCAGCTTTTAACCTCACTCTGTAAAAGGAGATGTGAAGCTCTTCAAAAAGCTGCCTACAATAAAATGCAAATTATGCAAATCTGCAGGAGCTCTGGACTGTCATGAAGAGCATAGAATTGGTGAATAACACATGCGGCAATTTTCACAAGTCACCATTCACAAAATTTTGAGGACTTATGGTCTCTTGCAAAAATAGATGACAGTTATCTGGACATTTGTGAGTCATAAATAACGAACCCTTCTGAAAACGTGGAGGGAAAATGCTACAATTTTAACCACATAAATTTACTGTTGAACAGATAAACTTATCTATTCACAGCTCTGGCAGATACAGAATGGTGCCTGCTGTCGGGGCAGGTGGAGAGCCCAGAGAGCCAGCATGAGACCCCAGGGTGGCACAGAGCACACCCATAACTTTGCGTCCTGACTGGTGCTTACCGCAAGTGGTGCTTGCCACACAGTCGGCTGCTGTGGCCCTTGGAACAAATAGGATGGAAAGAACCTCGCTGCCTTGGAGAACTGGGCCACCTGTGCTGATTTTTACACCCTTTTATTTTTTTTTCCGGGGTAGATGTCCCTTTGAGGCACAATGAGTCTCTGCACTGTCTCCTGCGTGAGTTGCCCCCCAGAAGCTGAGTCTGCTCACCTGGCACCTACACAAGTGCCTGGGGTTTGCAAGGGGCTCTGCAGTCTGCACAAAGGAACCTGTGCTGTGGTCACTTCACTACTGCTGGGTCCACATCACAGCTCACCCCAAATCATGGTTCTCACTGTAGTGCTGAGTCTTTTCCTCTGGCCTAAGCCTCCTCCCTCACTGATACTTGTGCATAAAATACAGCCACCCAGCCACAAATTTCCAATCATTTCCCAGGAAAGTCTGCCGTAACTCCCCCAGCCCCAGCTGGCAATCCCATATTCGGGTCAACGGTGGGAAGCAGTCTCTGTTGACCACGGCACCCCATGCCCATGCTCTCCCACCCCTCAGAACCACCAACCCTGCACATCATCCCGCCACAGCCACAGAAAGCAAGTCCACCCTGGATCCTGTAGGACATTGCCTTGAATTACCTTTCTGAGTCCTGCCTGGAGAAGGCAACGGGGAGGCTCCGTCTAGAAAAGTCAACTTCCCAGTTGCACCAGTAACACTGTCACCTCCACTCCTCTCAACCCCAGCCAAACAGCAGCCCCTCGCTCGCCTTCCTCGGGAGCTTTAATAACTGGAGGGCAGAGGAGGTGTGGCTGAGCACGCCTATTCCAGTTCCACCGCCTCTCCTCTCCGACGGGACACGGCTACGAAAATGCGGTCCCGGTGCCAGGAAATGAAGTCAGACCTCCTGACGTCAGCGGGGCACTCAGCCCCCCCCCGGGTTGGGGTGGAGATGGAGGCGCTGCGTGTCCCAGCCCTGGGACGGGATTGAATGCTGCCCAGCTGAGCACCTGATAAGGTGCTCTTCTGTCTGACTCCTGTCACCCGTGGGTGGGGACCGTGGCTATGAATAGCAGTGCGTCCCCTCCCTGCCCCAAGCCTTTTGTCTCTTTTGCATGCTTTCTTGCCAGATAACTTCTTGCAAAGTGGGAGACGAGGAGGTTTGTGGGGTGCAAGTGGTCCCACAGCACCTGGAGGGAGACTGGCTCCAAGCTCCAGGAACAATTTCCTCGGGGCTGGGTGCTGCCTCTGTGCAGGGGGACGATTCTGCTCCGCATGTCCCTTCCACCCGTGCCAGTGAGAGCCACAGGCTTCTTTCCCTAAAAGGGCAGTTTGCCTTTCCTGGTGTTTTGCTCAGCCCAGCCCTACTCTGCGAAGGCAGAGTTCTGTCTGCTCCTGAGCGCTGAGTCACTTTGTCCACGTTGATGGCCCAAGAGGTTAATGAATGAAGGCACTGACAAATTTCCCTTTGCTCTACATTGTGCCTCTGACTTGACACACCTAACGGCACAATCCCATCCAAAGCCCTGGGTATCTCCAACGTGTTAATGACTTCACCTATTATTTTACATATAACTCACGGGTAGCATTTTATTATTCTAATTAAGGAATTGACATCAGAGCCTATCTACACCGAGCACTTGGTCCCTACACACACCCCTAAACCTGAAAATCCCTCCCACCCTATGGAGGCTGTGCTCCATGCCAAAACCACAGGAGCAGCTGTACATGCCTGTGCTGAGGTCTGACTGCCCATGGTTGTCTCATCTGTGTGTTCATTTTCTTTGGATGTGGAGATTACCACAAAACACATACAAGAGTCCTCTCTTGCACACCCCCTTGAAGTACACGAGGGTCTGTAGGGATGAGTGGCTCATCAAGTGAAAGGCAACGCTCAGTGCCACCACTGTGGAGTAGGCCATGCTGAGCCTGAGGAGAGTTCCTCATTTCCTTCCTACTTTCATTTCAGTGTAAAGTCTGGAGGCTTCTTAGGAAAGGACATACCAGATTTCTTTACATGAAATTAATCTGAACTTTAAAGTAGGTCCTAAGCTTAGTGAGCCAGACAAGAAGGAGGCAGTTGTGAAAAATGAGAGGAGGAAAGAAGGAGTGATGGAGAAGAGTTTAGCACCAGCTCAGTGGGACCCAATCTGTCTAAGAAGACATCCCAAGGAGCTTTCAAAGGTCACTGCTCACCGCCAGCCTACTAGAATCTTGTCAGAGCACATTATGGACTGCCAGCTACTTCTCTACACTTACACAGACACACAAAACCCCATGGAAGGCATCATATCAAATTATATTGTGGGAAAAAAAAAAAGAAGAAAAGATAAGAAGAGTAACACTGGCATTTTCCAGAATGCCTGAGAAATCCTTGAGAGTCAGTCATCAAGCACACCCTGTACTTTCAAAAGGCTAATAAATGGGGCTACATTA
>WHYT01016585.1:55065-67017 GCA_009806455.1 Tetrax tetrax | reverse complement strand
AAAAAAAAAAAAAAACCCCAAAACCCCAAAACCCAATCAAACAAACAAAAAAAAACAATGAAAAAAACTAAATCCTAAGTGACTTAGGAACCCAATTGCTGCTGATTTGTGGTAGGTAGGCACCTGAGAAATGGTGCCCATAGTCTTCATGCTGTGCCAAGGAGAGTGGAGAAGCATCATTGGTCTACATGGGGAATACAAACAGCACATTGATCACACCAGAAAGATGAGATGGTTGTCACCTTGCTTCAGGGATGGGATGCAACTTGCACCTAAATTTAGATATCTGATGGTTATTACCTTAGTGTGAGCTGGGTGTCTTAGCTCCCAAACAGCCAAAAAGTCAGAAGGACTGACCCAGCTGATTGGATGCAGGCATATTTCTGTGTACACTGAAATTCTCCTAGGTGTGGTTGGCTGGATTGCCTGGGGCCTCACTTTAGCTGCTTGTATATTGGCTTATAGTGTCATTTGAGATGCCACAAGGTATCCCGCTCAGCTTCCAAGGACCACTCCAGGAGCACATGGGTCTCCCATATCTCCTGTATTAGATCTATCAGTCCTGTGCAGATATTTTGGATATCCTTAGGCATGTCAAATCACCTTTGTAAGAGCAAATGGATTGAGTGCTGAATCTCTACTGGCTATTTCAGAGCTGAGATGCTCATCTTATATGTAGATACCTAGATGTAGATGTCCACCATATGAACTTCATCTGGTGCTTCAGCATAGATAAAAAGTTCATTGAAGGTACTGCATCTCAGTCACCATCACAGGGATGGCATACAGGACACAAGAGCTGTGGGAAACTACCCTTCTGGAGCATCAGCTCATGCTGAATGACCCAGGGGGTCTCAAATGATCCCGGGTACCAGTGTATGGGCAATTCAATTGAGGCCTAGGTGTCTAGAGAGAAGACACCTTCATCGGAGGCAGTCATCCAGATTTCCACTATAGTTGGTGAAGAGAAAGAGGCACTTCCAGGGGAGTTTCATGACAAATGAAATCACACCTGTGAAGTATCTGTTTCTCTCCGACAGAGGTGAAAGGAGACAAGACAATGAATTCAGATACAGATCTTCACACTTGTCAGCTGAACTGCATAGCAAGTTCCCAAAATCATTTCAACACAGTCCTGTAGCAAAATGCTGGTAACGCTGGAAGTTCCTTTGGGTGGGAGGCTGTTGGTACTGAAACAGCTTGCTTCAGCAATAATGCATCCCTGGACAAGCAAGCGAATGGGAAGCAGCAATGGCCATGGCTGACAAGGAGAGGCAGGGACAGCAGCAGGGACTGACCCCTTTGGTCAGCAGGCACCCACATCTCCCCTTCCAGTCCTCAAGCAGCAGGACAAGGCAGAGGAGGGCTGGGCTCTTCTCTGTGTCAGTTCTGATCCTTTCCCTTTCTCGCTGCCAGGATTGCCTGGCCCTGCTCCCTCCCATGGGATGCCAATGCCCAGTGCTGCTCACAGTGCTCTCGGCCAGCCCTGCTCCGCCGGCTTCAGAGTCGCAGGGCTGAGCTGCCAGCAAAGGGCAGAGTGCTGCAGCCCCTCTCAGCTCAGCCAAGTCTAGGGGAGAGAGCATGCCTGGGAAGTTCAGGGATAGAGTTACTATCTTTTATTAATCCAAGTAATAAAGCAAGTAGATGCCTGGGGAGAGACGGTGCCTGGCGCTTTGGAATGTGTCTAAATAACATGTTTATTTTTGGTCACTGATATTGGCTGCATTGTCAATGTGTTTCTGTCATTCCTTCTGCTTAGCTACCTGTGCAGTACATTGACCACACAAGAACAGCCTCGCTCCCTGAAAAAATCCCCCGTGTCAGCACTTATCACAGTCATACTGAGCTAACATTATAGCAGCCTCCACCCTGTCCTGCCCTGTCCATTTCCTTCGTCTTTAAATCAGTTCAGGTGTAAACATTATGACACCCTTGGAAACAGCCTGGCACAGAGGTAATATTTATAGTACTGTCCTGGTTTTGGCTGTGGTGGAGCTAGTTTTCCTCTCAGTAGCCACTGTGTTTTGGATTTAGTATGGGATTGTGGTATGTGAAGAACATTAATAAAGACACTGATGTTATGAATTGTTTCTCAAGAGACCAAGGACTCTGTCTGTCTTCCCAGATCTTGCTAATGTGCAGGGGCAGGAAGCTGGGAGGGATGTAACCAGAACAGTTGACCCAAACTGGCCAAAGAGAGTATCCCATACTATAAACATCATGCTCAGTATATAAGTGGGAGCTGGTCAGGGGGGCATCTCTCTCTCCCTCGCTCCTTTGCTTGATGCTCTGTTTTCATTTCTGTGATCACTGCTTGGGACAGGCTGTATTGGTCATTGGGAGTGGTAAGAAATTATGCATTGTTCATTTTGTATATTTTGGTATCCCTATATTTGGTTATTATTGTCATTTTCCTTTGATATTTTAATAAACTGTCTTCATCTCAACCCATGAGTTCTCCTTTCTTCCCTATTCTGTTGTCTATCCTGCTGAGGAGGAGGGAAAGCAACTGTGTGGTGACTGGGGCTAGACCACAAGAAGTGTGTAAGATTAATGTGCTGTGCTTTGCTTTGAGTGTTGATTGTCACCTTTTCTCAAAGAAGTTCCCTTCTTTAAATGAGTAGGTTTTGACCAACTCCTCTTCCTGGCTCCTAAATCCCCAGATTCCTGGTACAGGACGTTCATTAACTGGGAGGGGCAGAGATTTGAGCAAGAAAAGGGCAAAGAGACTTCTTAAAATATTGAAGTCAGTGCTACTGAGTATGTCCTATAAACAGAAACTTTCAAACCTGTTGTGCTGGTTTTGACTGGGATAGAGTTAATTTCCTTCATAGTAGCTAGTATGGGGCTATGTTTTGGATTTGTGATGAAAACAGTGTTGATAACAGGGATGTTGTAGTTGGTGCTGAGCAGTGGTTACACACTTTTCTGCTGTCTTTTCTGCTGCTCACACCACCCCACCAGCGAGTAGGCTGAGGGGTGTGCAAGAAGTTGGGAGGGGACACAGCTGGGACAGCTGACCCCAGCTGACCAAAGGGATATTCCATACCATATAATCTGGGAGAAGAAGAAGGAAGAGGGGGATATTCAGAGTGATGGTGTTTGTCTTTCCAAATAACTGTTACGTGTGATGGAGTTCTGCTTTCCTGGAGATGGCTGAACACCTGCCTGCTGATGAGAAGTAGTGAATGACTTCCTTGTTTTGTTTTGCTTGCATGCACAGCTTTTGCTTTACTTATTAAACTGTTTTTATCTCAACCCATGAGTTTTGTCACTTTTACTCTTCTGATTCTCTCCCCAATCCCACCAGAGGGAGAGTGAGTGAGTGGCTATGTGGGGCTTGGTTGCCAGCTGGGGTTAAACCATGACACCTGTGAATTATCTGCCAGAGCATCCCTAATTGGTGAGAAGACCCTGCTTCTACAAATATTATGGAAACGAACTGCCTGGTCCTCCATCAGGAACATAACATTCAGCTGTGATGCAAACAGGATCACTTCTGTATGCAATCCCAGGTATGACCAGCCTAGTACCTGTAAACCCAGGCTAGGGGGTGGCTTCGAGAGTATCCACCAAAACTGTGCTGAGTTCCTGCCTTAGACTTGCTCCTATCCCACAAGGGCAGGTGTCACACTGTCTTTCATACTTCACAAGTGTGGAAGCAAGAGCAAGAACAGGCAGAAATAAGCAGAGAGCAGCTAAGAGAATCTGTGGCTTGATCGTTTTGGCTAGAAAAAGCCTTTTCATGCAACAAAACTGGTGCTCTTGAAGACTGTGAGCAAGTTAAAAATAATAATTAGATTTACCACCTCCTTTAGGACTATCATAAGTATGCTGACAAACATTTCACTCACAGCAACCGAGCCATTCTTCTAGATGTCGTTTCCTGGAGGTATCCTGTGCCCATCCACTTACCAGAGTAGCTAAGGGTGGCTCCAGTCCTCCTTTATGGCATTAACCTCATCTGCTTTTGGGCTAATGTGTTCCTAAAACAGCAAGTTGCACTGATGTGGATGAGTGGGTATTTTATGTAGACAGACGTTTTGGGAGAAGTGCATAGCTCTCAGGAAACAAGGGATCTGAAAACTTACCAAATGGCAGGTATGTTGCCTGATACTCCCAGGAAGACATGCCAAGGGAGATTCAGGAGAACCTGTGTTTTCTTTCCCCCAGAAAGGCTGAAGCCAAGACTTGGGAAGTTATTTAGGAGAAAGAAGATGTCTGGCTGCATCTTTAGCTGGTGAAGCCTGATAGACTCTCAGCAAAGCACTCCGGGAGGACTCAGCCTTTGCTTTCCTTTTATGCCAGCCCTCATTTTGGTACCCTTGCCTGACCCCTAATGGTGTTCCCTTTGGTATTCCTTGCTCACTGTGCCTTGCATAGTCTTCCCCTTTCCCTCCTTTTCCACTCCATACTGCGGGATTGAGATGACTGGCTGAGATTTTCGCTGAGAGAGGATTAGACCCTCTCTTGCACAGGTTTCTGTTGGCAATAGATGTTCTGAGCAGCCATCCTACCCCGGAGTCCGAGGCTGATTTCTCCTGCCAGCAGTGCCTTGGGTCAGAGGCTCTGCAGAGAACTGTTTCTGGGCAAGAAGCATTCCTGGGAATCAGGTTGCACACAAAAACTCCCTGCTCAATGATACAGAAAATTCTGCTTTACTGTGCCTGGTTCAAACACCACCACAATGACAGAAAGCAAAGCTGAGATCCAACATAAATTACTCCTCCCTTTTAGACTTCATCAGGGGAAAAAAAAAAAAAAAGTGTTGATAGATTTTGTTCTAGTTTTTTTTATCAACAAGCTTTATGCTAGTACAGATCTGTGTCCTCACACTGCCAGAATAAAAGCTGGCATAAACTCAATATTGTCTGTCCTGGCTAAATTATAAAAAAACCCTACAATTGTATTTACATGTTTAATCTTAATCAGATACCTCCTATTGAGCAATACAGTTGTGCACAGATCTGTTGTTGACTGCAGAACCATGGCCTGGGATCAGCCAGCAGTTTTGGTCAGTGTGTGTTATCCAACCAAAGATAATCATTAATCAATGCTGTGATTTTTCTTGAAGGAAATGGGCAGCGGGGGAGAAAAATATAAGGAACAATTGTAAGGTAAGGTCAAGTAATTGAATTTACAGCCTATTGCTCCTGAATATTTTCTTGCTGTTTATAGCAGGTCCCCAGGGCAGGCAGTTCTTAATCTCTGTGTGCCACAGTGTGACCTCTTGGAGCTGGAGAGCTGCTGAGGAGCCATATAGGTCCCTGGGAATCCCAGTCAGGCTTCAGGAAAATGTAACCAAGGAACATGATAACACACAAGGCTTTGGTGCTAGCCCTGATGAAGAATGTCTTACCACAGCCCTGGGAGAAGGAGCTTCTCTTCTCCACAGTTTCATCTTCTAGGGTGTCAGGTGCTTGGTGGCAAAGCTCAGGAAGATGGAGGTGGGGGCTTCTAGCACTGCTCTACTCCACAGGCAGCCATTTCACAGCAACCATGGGCATTACAGTCTGTGGGTCCTCGTGATTTAAGGGGAGATGATCTGTGTTCCTCTGGTCTGGATGCTGGCAGTGCCATGCCACTGCTGACCTGGCAGAAACGCCAGTGAGTAACAGGTTCCAGATTATATGTATAAACAGTTTATAAAACCAACGCCTCAGTTCTGCTTGCTCATTCATACTTTAATTGCTCGACCATGTTTATATATGACCATAAAACTCCTCAGATGCATTTCAGGGCAGCTCAAACACTCATATGTCAGTAACCATGAGGGGAGCTCTAGCTCAGCCCATGCTACAGTCCTTCCCCAGCTCCGCACCTGTGTGTCAAAGAGGCCAATGCAGCCTTGCAAACACTCAGAGGGATGGGGAAAAAAACCCGAAATGTGTGGTTTTGCACAAAATGCCATTCAGCATGCACAAAATGCCTTTTTACTCAATTCCTGAAGACTTCCCTCCCATTGGTAACCCAGGAGCCAGGGGGAATTGCTCTGCAAGCAGCAGCAGCCTGGAAGCACTTGATTTGTGGCACCAGTAGATGGCATGCCCTGGGAGGCTGCAGGTCTGGCACTCCTCAGGCACGTACGGATGGCAGTGGGTCCCACCATCACAGAGGGAGCACAGGCAGTAGCCTAGGACCCTTATGCTGAGTGAAGGCTATGGAGCAGGCTGGGCAACAGAGCTTGGCATCCTCCATTTAAAAGGCCAGCACATTACTGGGCACCTTCCCTTTGAACATGATGAAGCACACAGGCCTCCTTCCACCACTTCTTCCATCATGTGGTACATTAAGGTGAGTGGGCTGCTCTTCTGGCTTTGAGAACAACACGGGCACGTAAGTATCCCCAGATACTGCCTCACTAGAAACCTGGAACTGCAGTTCAGCTCTTCACTCCTCCCACCAAAATCCTTTCTTGAATGATTTTCCCAGTGCAATATTTGCCACATGTAATCAGTTGTTGCATCAACGTGAAGGTCTTTTGAGCTTCCTGCTAATCACAACTGATGCTTTATGAGATCTCCAACTTCCTAGTATCACCAGTGACATCAAGCTCCCTCAGGGCCATAGCAATGTTCATTTGCTGCATGCCTGCTGCATCTGGTAGTTAAGCAGCATTAAAAAAAAAATCCATGACATAATGACATGCATTCAAGTAGCTGTACTTGGGGAAAATGAGGGGGAAACAGTGCTCTATTGTGTCTGCCTAACTAAGGCAGAAATTTAAATGGGTGTGTTTAAGAGGCCTGATAGCATTCCTGCTTCAGGTGCTTGCTCTTGTAAAATAATGCCTCTCTTTGCAGTTCCCACCTAATTTCAGTGGGCACAAAACCACACACAAACACACGTTGTGTGCAAGCGGGCACACACAGCAGCCTGATCGCACCCAGCCTTACACTGCCTGCCTCTGTTGTTGCAATAAAACCAGATAAAAATGCAGGACTTGCAAGGTACAAGAGTGCTGTTGGTGGAAATGGTAGCCAGGCAGACTGAGAGAGAGAGGGTAATCGCAAACCAGGAGCACCGCTGAAAATGTTTTTCTGTATAAAATTCACATGCTGCAGTGATAGGACCCCTCTGCTTGCTTTGTGAAGCCAGATCTGAAAAATCTGCACTCTTTAAATGTCATCTAATTCAGTGTCTGCACTTTGTAATGATGGAGCACTTGAGGCCATACATTTGAATCCTAGCCAGAAAGATTAAGTACTTGAGAAGTGAAGCTGAGGCCCTAATGTAATCCATGTCATTATTCTCTCTTTAATTTTATCACAATAAAGAGTGGAAATCTCAAAGGGAGAGTTGACTAGAAAATGCAGTCTGTGCATAAAATTCCTACTGTTTTAAGTCTTCTGATGGATGCAAAATAAAAATAACTCTTCAAATATGCAGTCTTAAACACACAGTTGCACATCTACAGATGAACACACACACACACACTCTTCCTCACTCCTTTGACCAAAAATCCATCATTCTATCGAAAGTTCAAACAGAAATTTCCACTGATGATTCAGACCAGCTGGCAGGACACAAAGTGTCTCTTGATCTACTGCTGGAATAGTTTCTATCTCCCCTCATGCTTTCATTTGACTCCTCTCCTGATTTCAGATAAATCTATGGGGACATCTGCCATCCTACTTGATGGTCACTAAAGATATTGTAAACTTGCCATGTTTGTACAGATCTAAAGAAGCTGCCATGCTGGGTTAGAAAAGAGAATTACATTGTTGAATGTGAATTAGAAACTTCTGTACTCCAGGAATTTCCAGTCTGGATGCTGTGACCAGGGCTGAGATGAAGTGAGGTCTGAACTAGACAGAAAATACAGCCCATTGCCAAGTCTCTGGTCTTGATTATTTTTCTTCCAAACTTTTTGACAACCCAAGAGCTCCCCTAAGCTATGGGAAGAACATCAGCGTGTAGCCATTATGAATAGCTAAATGGAGAGGACTTGGCTGGAAGGAAGGAGATTTACAAAGCTTCTGGCTTGCAGTGAGCACCTGCTTTCATTTGGACCAGTAACCTCAACCTCAGGAGTCCTTTTCTGGCCGTGGCGTGCTCCTTTCCTCCCACTTAGATGGCCCCTGGGTGGGTAGGACAAGCGAGCTCCCCCATGGGAGCTCCTGGGCTCCCTGCTGCTCTCCGGACCCAGCAGCCCTGGCTGTTTTGCTTGATCAGCAAAAGTGACATCCCCTCAGTGACAGCCATACTTCAGGGAAGGGTTTAGTGAAGGTTTATTTGCCTATTAACCTCTTCAGAAATGCAAACACAGTTTCAGTTAAAGCTATCCATGAAAGCATCTGAGATGAAGGACAGCTCTTGGTGTGTGTGTGATACAGCAAAGGGAAGCTTCAGTCTCCCTGCAGCAGGCTCTTCTCCTCTTCCAGGGTTGTTGCATTGCCTGATAATCCCTTCCTTGTTCGTTATTAACAAACTGCCATAACAGACATTAGTTTGCAGTAACAAAATACCAACTGGCACACGAGCAGCTCTCCTGAAAAGGCTGTAAAGTGCTTTTTCCAGGAATCCCTGGCTGCAAACGGGACCTCACCCCAGGGTAAAACCTAGCAGCTGTTAGGCACCAGACAGTGCCGCTACATTTCAGCAAGCACGCAATGCTCAATCTCCAGGACCTGCAGGGAGGTTAATTTAATCAGACAGAAAATTCATTTTCTGTGCCTATATTTTAAAAGACAAATGGAATCACTACAAATTTTGGCTCTGGCCTTCTGCTTGGCACACAACACATCCCATCATGTGTGGGATAAACCAAAGTATATTCTCAAAAAAACCCCAAAAAGCCTATGCTGTATGTGAATGAAGGGATCCCACATATGCTATGGATTTCAGCAATATTATTGCTGACTCTAAGGGCTTTATCAAGTTACAGGGCTGTGATGTACATAGAGGTGAAGTTACCAAGAGTTCTTATGTTACATGGGCTTAGCTTTCTCTCCGCCAGAACTGAACTCACACAGTAGATCTGAAGCTGTGTTGAACTGAAACTGAACTAAACCAACTTCAGTTCTTACCTGAGAACCCAAAGAAGAACTAAATCCAACCCATGACGATTCACCTGTCTGACCAGCAGTGTGGTTTTACTAGGCACAAAGGCAAAGGAAAGCGGCAATCCACGTGCGTGATTCTGCCAAAGAAAACACACGTTCTGGATGTATTACATGACAGTCTGGCTTCTTTAGCAAACACAGCATCTGTTGCAGTCCTGTTCCAATTAAAAAAAAAGTCTTCTATTACATAACGGTTGATAATCCCCAATCTCCTGAGTGGTTAATCTAGATGTACACATGGTTAAAACCTCCACTGGCCAATTGAAATCTGATTTTTCTAACTAGTCATTTATAATCATCAAGCAGGGCAATGACACTGTTGACTCTGTTACTCGTTAGGATGGATCCTGATCTTCTAGGCCAGCATAAAATTTTCATAGGTTTGCCCTAAATCTAACCATCCTTCTCTTTACTCATCAAAGGGATACAAGACTAATACAATTAATGAGTTGAAAGAAGTTGTTGAACATAAGTGAACTATCTCTTCCTAACAAGCAGTCCTACATTATTAAGCAATTAGAGACTTGCCCAGAGAGCCCAACAGGATCTCCATTGTCTTCTATCATTTACCTCATTACATTGTATCTTCTAGAGCACTTCTAGAAGCACTTCTATCTCTGAACACAGATCCCAGTCAGTGCCTGAATGGCTGAGGTGGGATATGCCTGCAGGTGTGCAGTGGAGGGACGTCCACCTGTACAGGGGCTATAATAGCTTCCTCTGGCAAGAGGCTTCAAAGTACAGAGGTGCCTCCTAAAACACCATCAAGATGGAGAGAGCCACATGGGAACTGTTGAGGCAGCTCACATCTCCCCTGCACCCTGGAAAAAACAAGGAAGGCAGCACTAGGAGCAAATGGCTTGGGCAGGTACCTGTCCATTGGCTGGGAGAGGAGCCTGCAGGACTGTATTGCAGTGCAGCATGAACAGCAAAACAAAGAACCAGTCCTGGGACAGCTTAGGGACCTGGTTGCAGGCTGCTTGGTGAGGCAAAGCTGGGGAGAAGTGAGCAGGGCAGAGTGCAGAAGGTGCCTAGAAAGTGGGATGCACGCATGAGACCTTCCCGGTGAAGGCAGGGAGTCAGATATGTAGGGATGGCTAAAGGTGGAGGGAGAAGATGTGAGGTCCCAAAAAAAAGCACAAATAATGGAAGCTTAATAATGCAACGTATTCTGGGCCACGCTGGGCACAAGGAAATCTTGTTTGGGGAGGATCTCAGCAGAACTTAGCAGGCCTGTACCAGCTGCAGGAGCGAAGCACACGATTACCAGTTAATTATGTGAAGGGAGGCTTTGGCTGATGCTTCCAAAAGAGTAAGTTAGCCCATACGGAGAGGCCTGAAGGCAGGGAGGGAAGCTGCACTCAGGAACTGGGTGGAGGGACTCCCCTTCCCCAGGCCACGCAGGGAGATTCCCTCTCCCTCTCCCACAGGAGAGGTGGCTCCCTGGCTGCATGCCCTGCGGGTGTCAACGCCCCAAGATCTCAGCCGCTGAATGCTTCCAAAGGTCAGTGGAGTCCCTTGGTCAGCTTTATCTGATCGAATGATGGGAGTGCACTGAGTAATGATGCAATCCTACAGACAATGCTGGAGAGGAGAAAGACGAAAACTCTGCCTGTCTGGGCATCAGAAAGTGCTGAGCAGACAGGGTAACCTGCTCTGGTGGACCAGCACAGCTTTGTATGTCAGGCAGTCCTGGCTTCTGCCGCGGGGCTCAGCCCATTGCCCACTTTAGTCACAGAGAAAAGCCCTCCAGCTGGGGCAGTCCACAAGCTCACGACCTGTTTCCTTCTACCCAGGATTAATTTTAAGGCTCACTGGGGCTTCTGGTGCAGTTACCTTACTTTAGCAAAGCAGGCAGAAATTTACCTATTTGTCCTGCTGCAGTGAAGGCCAAGGAGGTGAGTGTCCAGATCACAGAACCTACTTCAAGGCAAGGTCACTCAGCCATGGCTGGCTTCAGTTCTCTGCTTGTCAAAGATCTTTCCCTACCAAGAGACATAATAGCTCTACGCAACTCAGCATCCAGCTATAAAAATGAACTTCACCCTCCATCAGTCCTCCTCTTTATCCCTGTATCCTCACATGTCAATAACTACTGCACAGTCCTTTCCACTGACGACAACATGTTTTTGGATGTTAACCCACAAGCTCTTTGAGGCAGAAAAGCATCTCCTCCTATGCATTTTCTGTACTACCTGTGTAAACTGGTAATACGCGATCCTGTAGATCTCCGTTAATCAGAGAAGCCAAAGGCTGACTCAGCTAACAAAGCTGAACACTTCCACCAGGTAACTGCTCTGTCCCAAGCAGGAGAGGCTAAAGAACATGGCAAAGGAGAGAAGCTCACAAAGTTTTGTTCCCTGGCACAGAACAAGCAAACACTGCTGGTTCAGGGGCTCTGCCTTCCTTTCCAAGGAAGAACAGAGCAATTAGTTTTCCAAGGGGCTTGTTGTGTTTTGGTATGTTTTTTTTTTTTTTTTTTTAATTAAAAAAATCTTATTTGCTGTGCGTGCAAGATACAGGGATAAAGACACTCAGCAAAGATTTAATTGATACTATGCCCTCCAGCAAGCTGACTTCCCATTGCACAACAGGTTTAATCAACAACAGAAGGCTAACGGGGCCCTGCACTAGCCACATCTTCCTCTACATCTGCTGCCTCTACTGAATTTAAGAGTGTCACAACTGTCTGCTACAGGATTTTCAAAGGAACACAGCAGTCACATACTCACAAACGGTCCATGCAAATACAAGACCAAGACAAACATAAGAAGGACATGGACCAGTTGGAGAGGGTCCAGAGGAGGGCCACGAAGATGATCAGAGGGCTGGAGCACCTCTCCTACGAGGACAGGCTGAGAGAGTTGGGGCTGTTCAGCCTGGAGAA
>WHYT01016585.1:35354-50857 GCA_009806455.1 Tetrax tetrax | reverse complement strand
AGAGCACTGGAACAGGTTGCCCAGAGAGGTGGTGGATGCCCCATCCCTGGAAACGTTCAAGGCCAGGCTGGATGGGGCTCTGAGCAACCTGATCTAGTCAGGGAGGTCCCTGCTTCTTGCAGGGGGGTTGGACTAGATGACCTTTGAAGGTCCCTTCCAACTCTAACCATTCTATGATTCTATGATTCTATGACCAGTGACAGCAATTCCAGAAATTCTCCTTCCATCAGCTTAACACAACCCTGATGGAGTGGGAGATTCCTCCCTAATCATAAGGAGATCATCAGGAGATCATCATCAGACAGATCACGTGGCAACATCTGACTTGTGAAAGCAGCACTGGCATTTTCAAAGAGGGGAGGTAGCCTGGCATTCACAGAATGGATTTTCAAAAGGTAATTATCTGAACTAGATAAAGGCAGTGTAACTGAAGTAAAAGAAGTCATATCTGAGTGGGAACCTTGGAAGAGCCAAAGAGTCACAAAACTTGCATGCTTTGCAAGGAAGGCAGGTTGGCAGTGATGAGGTTATAGAAAGAAGTCCAAAAGCAATCAAAAGGGACTTAAGGGCACTAGGGTGATTGATTGAAGGATCAGGAGGACAGGTAGCATTTTCCTCAATCCTGTCAGTGGCAGTGAAGAATACTGAAAGGAACTGGAAAATTCATCTGATTAACATGTGGCTCAGAGGCTGGTGCCATTGGTGTAATTTGGGGTTTTTTGATCATGGAGAGGTTTACATGGCACCGGGCCTGCTAGCCACAGACCGAGTTCAGCTGTCTCAAAGAGTGAAAAGGATTTTCACACATGAGTTGGCAGGGCTTATTGAGAGGGCTTTAAACTAGGTTTGAAGGGGGAAGGAGGTAAGACAAATCAGCTGGGAAGATGACCAGCCTAGATAAACAGGGAGCTTTTTTCTGGGATTCAAAAAAAAAAAAAAGATGAGTCTACCATTTTTGGGAGATGGGGTAGGCAACTTGAGAAGAGTACAGGGATCTTGTTAGGTCATGCAAAGAGAAAATTAGAAAGGCAAAACCCCAACTAGAACTCAATCTGGCCACTGTTGTAAGAGACAACAAAAAATGTTTTTACAAAAACATTAACAACAAAAAGAGAGCCAAGGAGAATCTCCGTCCTTTACTGGATACAGGAGGGGCAGAACATTGCCACCAGAGATGAGAAAAAGGCTGAAGTTCTTAATGCCTTCTGTGTCTGCCTTTAATAGACAGACCAGTTATCCCCAGAGTATTCAGCCCCACTGAGCTGGAAGACAGAGGAGGGAGAGTAGAATAAACCCCCCATAATACAGTAGGAAGGAGTTAATGACTTGCTACGCCACCTGGACATAGTCTATGGGGCGGGATGGGATCCACCCAAGAGTACAGAGGGAGCTAGTGGAGGAGCTTGCCAAGCCACTCTCCACCATTTATCAGCACACCGGGTTAACAGGGGAGGTCCCAGATACCTGGAGGCCTGCCAGTGTGACACCCATCTACAAGAAGGGCTGTAAGGAGGATCTGGGGAACTACAGGCCTGTCAACCTGACCTCAGTACTGGGGAAGGTTACAGAGCTGTTTATCTTGAGTGCGTTCACCTGGCACATGCAGGACAACCAGGGGATCAGGCCCAGCCAGCATGGGTTCATGAAAGGCATATCCTGCTTGACCAACCTGATCTCCTTCTATGACCAGGTGACCTGCCTAGTGGATAAAGGAAAGGCTGTGGATGTTATCTACCTGGATTTTAGTAAAGCCTTTGACACTGTCTCCCTCGGCATTCTCCTAGAGAATCTGGTGACTCATGGCTTGGACAGGCATACTCTTAGCTGGGTAAAAAAATTGGCTGGATGGCCAAGCCCAGAGAGTTGTGATGAACAGAGTTAAATCCAGTTAGCTGCTGGTCACAATTGCAATACTCCAAGGCTCAGTTTTGGTGCCAGTCTTGTTTAATATCTTTATCAATTATCTGGATGAGGGGATTGAGTGCTTCTTCAGTAAGTTTGGAGATTACACCAAATTGGACAGGAGTGTCGATCTGCTTGAGGGTAGGAAGGTTCTTGCAGAGGGATCTGGATAGGCTGGACCGATGGGCTGAGGTGAACTGAATGAGGTTCAATAAGGTGAAGTGCCGGGTCCTGCACTTCAGTCACAACAACCCCATGCAACACCACAGGCTTGGGGAAGAATGGCTGGAAAGCTGCCAGGTGAAAAAGGACCTGGGGGTAGTGGTTGACAGCTGGCTGAACATGAGCCAGCACTGTGCCTAGGGGGCTAAGAAGGCCAACAGCATTCTGCCTTGTATCAGGAACAGTGTGGCCAGCAAGAGTAGGGAAGTGATTGTGTCCCTGTACTCAGCACTGGTGAGGCCACACCTTGAATACTGTGTTCAGTTTTGGGCCCTTCAGTACAAGAAGGACATCGAGAAGGGCAATGAAGCTGGTGAAGGGTCTGGAGAACAAGTCTTATAAGGAACAGCTGAGGGAATGGGGACTGTTTAGTCTAGAGAAGAGGAGGCTGAAGGGAGACCTTCTCACTCTCTGCTCTACAACCAGCTGAAGAGAAGGTGTAGTGAGGCAGGTGTTGGTCTCTTCTCCCAAGTAACTAGTGATAGGACAAGAGGAAATGGCCTCAAGTTGCATCAGGGGAAGTTTAGATTGGATATTAGGAAAAAAATTCTTTACTGAAAGAATGGTCAAACATTGGAACAGGCTGTGCAGGGAAGTGGTAGAGTCACCATCCCCGTAGGTGTTAAAAAAACCCATGAAGATGTGGCACTTCAGGACACGTTTTAGTGGGCATGGTGGTGTTGCATTGACGGTTGGACTTGATGATCTTAGAGATCTTTTCCAACTGATATTATTCTATGATTCTATGAAGGGCTCTCTAGCAAACTCAACTGAGATGAAGCCTGGCAGCAGCCAGCCAGCTGAACACAGGCAGAAGCAGGGCCACCTCTAAATTTGATCTTAGAGAGAACAGACTAGCAAAATTATTTCTGACATTTCTTTCATAGATCTTTTATAAACACTTGTCACTGTGCTACCCATTTTGGAGAGCATAGCCAATACTTTGCATTTTTTATCTAAATTTTCTTGAAAATTGGAAAGGTGACTCTAAGATTCCTAATTAATACTAAAACAATTAGTGGAGAGAACCTAAACTTAAGGTACACATATGTAACTTAAGTCTATCCAATGGAAAAGAGCTCATAGCTCTGCATAATCTCTAAGAGGCATCTCAAGACCTGCAATTGCAGGAATGGAAAGCTGATTCTGCCTGGGCTCTGTCAAAGAAGTCTGCTTCATATCGTTGATTGTGTTTGGAGAAGACCAGTCCTTAACAACCAAAGAGAGGCTTTGGCATGTATGCATCACAATGAAAGTTGAACACAGCTGTAGGTACGCGCATGACAGCAGTAATAGGAAATCACTCAGTGGCGAATTTATCATTCTGAATACATACTGAGGAAAAAGTAGTATTACTTTCCTGATGATACATCAGGCACAGAAGCTGGCAAGGACAGATCAGGCTGGGTATCTCCTGTTATAAATTACCTTCAACCGAGCTACAGTAAAGACAATAGAAGACCAAGTATATCCAATTACATGCTTGACTGGGGTAACTTAATTTCTGTTGCTTTAAATAAAATCAAAATGAGTCTCCACACTTTCTCTCCCAGGCTTGCTCCACAGATCCTCTGCCCCCTTACATTGCTACTGCAGGAAAGAAGGTACTTTTGTGACTGCAACTGTCATTGTGCAAGACTTTTTCCTATATCAAAGCCAAGAAGCTTCATTTTTTAGCCTTGTTCATGGGATGGAGCAGACGTACAAGAAAAAACACACAATGGGATAATTTTCTTCTGGACAGCCAGCATAACCCAAGGATTCAACCTTATCATGCAACCCTCCTCTACCTCACACAGATGACTTGCAGAGCAGGTTTTGTTATTTGCTTTTCTTCACATAGAAATGTGTTTGTAGGTGAAAATCTTGAGGAGGATTAAAGAGGACTTAAATCAGTCCAAATGGGAATAAGTGCCAAAAAACATGCCTTTCTTGGTAACATCAAATAGGGAAGAGGAAGTGATGGATAGAAGGAATAGTCTTTGGGAGAGACCTGTCAACAAGATTCTTTTTCTGCCTTTGCTAGGATTTGAATGGAAGACAAAACATTTCCCCCTTTTTGCACAGAAAGCCCACATTGCATTTCTTTCCCTCAGGAACCCTTAGCAAGCACCAAGCCCAAGGGAAGGCAGAAACTTTTGACAGTCCTATCCTTAGACTTTATTTTAGTGAAAGGCAACAGAGCAGCATGTACATCTCTGCAACTATGAGGACCCTCCAGCAGAGAAGGCAAAGAAAAATACGCCTTCCCTTTGGGCACACAAAATTACCCTGTGTTAATCTCTAATAAACACAAGTTCAGGCTTCTAGATGCTTCCTTGAAAAAATGCTGATCAAGCTCCAAAGGCATTCATCCATCCCTGAGGACATAAAATGTCAACAGTTGAAGACTGAATAGTGCCACTGTCTCCTATTGCACAACTAGGCATGACCTTGGCACAGTCCAACGCACATCCTACCATGAGACATGGTTTATACTTGATTATCGTGTTCAGAAAGGCACATACCTGTGTCCCAGGGCAGGGGCAGGGGGGGCTTTGGACACAGAAGTGCTATTGTTATCATTTTAAGTTTTCATATCTGAAGGGTCCTCAGGAAGAGATACAGCACTGGGGGCACAGCTGTATTCACCCCTGGGTCAGAGAGAAAGCAACCATTCCCATTTCTTGGGTACCAGAGGAAGGGAACATCCTTAGCTCTCCCTTTTATTCAGAAGGAGCTTTCAGAGTCTGGAAGAAAAGTTATCTGAAGACTACAGAAGTGTTTTTTACCCTTTTTTTTTTTTTCTTCCTCTAAAAGCTGAGGAGTTAACCCCAAAGCCTGAGATTCTGACAGAAACTCATATTCTGATTCTCCATGTTTACACACTGGTAAGTTTTTTTTTTTCCCCTGAAAAATCTACTGGTAAGTGTGTAACCAAGAGCAGTACAAAAACAGAAGGACCACATGGACTACTTTCTGGCACCAAAGCTGGATTTTTACAGTATTTGCTCTGAAACATTTACAATAGTTAATTGCTCACTTGAATGTTTACAGAAGCTCCTCTACATGCCATTGCAGGCAAACCACTACTTCACATTTATGCAACACCAAACTGCTTGGTACATGCCTGTGTCTTTCTCAGGTCACAAAATCAATTCCACTCCTTCTTAAGTACTTCCAAGGACTTTTAAGTATATTGGATACTTTCCTACTTTCCTTCTTCAGTGCTTGGCTAAACTGGGAATGTTTACTAATTTCGGTCCTGCTTTGTAAACTAAAGCCCTCCAAATTCCAAATACCTTCTGAGAGTTCCCTCTTCAACTGAGCCTCTTCTCAGCACAAGTTAATGGTGTTGCTAGAAAGTCATCACACTTAGCTCTCCCTCTTGGTCATCTCTACTTTTTTTTGGTGACGGGGGGGAAGGTGGGCTGCCAGGTCCTTGGAACAGTCCGTCTTCCTCATTATTATTTTAAGCAGGCTTAGGCTCAGGCTGCCACCACAGAAAAGAACCCTGGATGCTCCACTCTGGTTCCCAGCTGTGCTTTCCTGCCCACGTCTTCCCTTGCAGCCCCTGGGAAGCAGGTGCACCGCACTGAGGAACTGAGACAGCCAAATCCATTTCAGACAGGTCAATTCAGCACAGCTGCTGCTCCTGCACTGCGTGGTTGCAGGAATTGCTACTTTTTGCAGTTGTCCTTATTTATCTTGAAGTCAGTTATTCACACCAACATCAATGTGTAATTTTATTCCTGTCCTCCAAAGGATTGTCCTGCTTCTGCTAGCTTTAGAACATTTAAATGAAAGACACTGTATTTCCATTCTTTACTGCCCAAGGTAGTCACCTATGTAGTATTAAAAATCAAAACTATATAAACACAATTTAAAATATGTATTACAAGTATAAAAACAAATCACCTTCCCATTATAGACTTGAGAAGTGCAAAATTGTTTCAAACTGCAAACATTCCCACTGAACATCTTTCAAGTACACACCTTTTGCTGAAACTTCACCTGACTTTCAACCACAACAAAGACAGGTTGTGTTAGCCCAATCCTACCTTACGTCACACTAAGCCACTGCGCCACTTCAGCTCCCTGCTGTGCAGAGACTCAAGAGGTGTGCTTCAGAACTGCCCCTCAGGAATCCTCCTGACCAAACACACACATTGGCATCTGTTGTCATACAAAAGTATGCAGCCACACACATACCAGTGCTGGTATTTTCTGAACAGTTTTTTATCCAGAGAGAGACAGGTCTCACTCCATTCTTTTCCTTTCATATTTCATTAGATCAGCTACAGATTTTGCTTTAGCCTGGCTGCAAATTCTGTTTTGACCAAATACATCTTTAGACACTCCCTATTCTGCTTCAGCTATACAAACACTCTCTGACCTAACCCTCACGGCGTAGTCACAATAAGAAACTATTTCCTGCCCCTCCAACCTGTTGAGATATTTTTAGTTGAAATTGAATGCACATACCTGTGGCAGGCGAGGCACAAGTGAGAATGTGGGTGTGGTGAGACCTTTGCTTTTCTAATGCTAAGTATTTCTACAGTTTGCCATTCCAAACCAAAGGAGGTGGCCAGCTGTCTAGGAGTCACTCCTCTCAATGAGGCTTGCACCCTTTTACGAGCAGCTCTACTTCTCCCCTGTTAACTTTTGCAACTACTAAGAAGGGATAGAGAACCTTTGATCTCACCAAGGGGCAAGACAGATCCCCTCTGCTGTTGCAGCCTTCCACACAGGAAAAAACACAAATTGATGCTAGAGACTGCACCAATCTATTAAAGAAAGTTTATACTACCTCTGAAAAGAATGACCCTGCCTTACCTCCTCCAGCAGTAAAACTGCTCTTCCCATCACTTTACAAGATTGGTCCAGGACTTGGTGCATACCACCCGTTACATAGCTGGAAATAACACTGACAGGTTTTCAGAGTCTTAAATGGATTTAATCTTCATTTGCTGATAGGGGGACCAACCCTGTCCTGCTTGTGAAGGATAAGAAATCTTGTTCAAGTAACCAGCAGGACAGAAGACCAGTTAGGAAAGCTCCTTTACTCCATGAGGTACAAGCATTTGCATCTCCATCCATATGCTCATTTTATTCCTCTCTGTGGTACATTGTAGGGCTGTTTCCTCTTATCTATGAGGACGCCTACCAAAGAGCCCCACAGAATTAACACGTTCTTGTTACTGGGCTTCCACCTCTGCCTCTCTGCACCAGGACCCACAGAAGATGCACAGTCTCTTCCTGCTGTACAAAAATGCTTTTAGCAGTCAACATACCCAAGATATGTACCCTTACTTATCTGCCATTCATCCTAGACTGCTTTAGAGCCATCAAACTTGAAGATGAATATTTGGGAGATTTGAGTAGATTGCTTAAAAAAACCCCCAAAACTACAAAGTAAGAACACTGGCATTCTTCTCACAGCACAGAGTACGTTTGTTCCTGATGAAGACAACAGAGCTGTTTTAAATAAAAGAAAAAACATGTTCCCCATATTAGGTCTAATCATGCTGTGTTTTTTTTTTTTTTGTAATTTTGTAAAATGTGCTGCCCCAAAAGTATAAAAGCATTCTGACCAGCACACATGTGTATACTAGATTATTGTTGACACTGTGAAGTAACCATTTTGCTCATCTTGACTACTGCAGTAGTTCCTGCTTTCCACTGAGATCTAAAAAAAATAATCTTTCAAACATTGTTTTTCATGTAGCAGAAAATCCAGTTTATGAGTGGTTCTAAAAGACATTCAGTTTTCACGCTGAGTGATTAAGAAGGAGCTTCTCACCCTCCTCTGCCCATCAGCAGAAATGTCCACTGTGAAAATTTTTATTGCTACTGGGAACCAGCTCTAACCTCCTGGTTTGATATAAAGATAAGTACATGTATGCCATTCTTGCAAGAGTCTGCTTATAGAGTACTGAACTTTGCCTAAGACAGAGAAATTAATAGGCCAACACAGAAAACCTCTTTGATACCTGTTTTTCTTCACCACCTCGCTCGTGAGTTTCTTTGCTATGTAAATACCACCCTCTTGTGTTGACTTGTTAGTACTACAAGAATCAGCCACTAAAAACCAAAAACAAACCAACCAACCAAAACCACAAAAAAAACCCAACCCAAACCCAGACCTCTCCTTGATCTTGCCAATCATTACAGATTCTGGATCAAATCCCTGCAGTGTATAGCCTAATCCGGCCGAAACAGGTTCTCTCTGAGCTGAGCCACTCTTCAGCCAACATCTAAGGTATTGATGTCATATCTGAATGGCTAAGGTTGACCTAAGAAGGAAACCTGTCAGAGTCAATACTCAAAATGAGCAGAACAGGCCAGTGCTAAGACAAAGAAAACCAAATAGCTTTAAAATTAAGCAAAATATATTTGAAGTTCTCTATGTCACATGTTCCTTCACTAAGGCAAGGGGATCACAGCTGTGCTCTGGAAATTCAGTTGTTCCTTTTAATTTTTTCTTCTCATAGACCTATCTGACCTCCGATGCACTCGGTGAGTTTGGGTACTAAGACAGGCTGCAGCAGTGGGAAAGCTGCACTCACACTGCACCTCTCTGTGAACGAGCAGGGCCAGACCACAGCTGCTTTCAGGTCCAGAGGTGATGGTCTGATGTCTCTGAAAGAAAGACTGGTCTCATGGTACTACAATGGGCTAAGCTTAGTTTGTAATTGGTGAAGCAGAAGAGAGGAAGTTGTTTTCCAGGGACTGCTCAGTTTTGTAAGTTCTGAAAAAAAATCCACTGGAGAAGGCCTGGTAGACCGTTTTTGCCAAGCTCATGTAGCCATAAAGAGAAAAACAAAAAAGTCTGTCCAAACACTGAGCTAGAATGCTTTCCTCCTCTTCTTTTTCCCACCTGCCACCTTATTCCTGACACCAATAGCTTCTTCTGTGTCATCATCATCATTTCGAGATCGCTTCTTCTCTCCCTGCTCCCGCAGCTCCTGCAATGCAATGAGGCAATTGACCAAGAGTTCTGGCACACAAGGAAATTCAGACTACAGCAGCAAGTAGAGGGACAAATTGCCACCACTCACCATTCGAGCAATTCTCTGGGCCTCAGCCACACGCTCTGTCAGCATCATAACTTCTTCCTCTTGCATGGGGAATGCTGGCAGCTTCTTGCCAATCAGGTGCTCAATGCGCTGGAACAGCTCTACATCGTACCTGAGAAAAGACAGGACACTAGCTTGAATCAGCCCTCCTGAGAGTGCTTCAGCTATTATCACCCATAGACATTACCCCTTATCTTCAGCCCACACATATTGTTAGCTTGTGTGATGGTCTCACAAGGAACTCTTACGTGCATTCAAGTGATGCCATATTCGTGACGGCTTCACTGATTTACTGAACTCATCTCTGTTTAGAAGTATTTGGCAAAGACTTTTTTTAGACAAATACTTCGGTAGTTATCAAAAAATGACACTTAACCTGCATTATACATTACAAAAATGTATGTATATTATACAATCAAGTTATAAACAGTTCCGGTCCTTACATGCCTGCTTCTATAATTTATTCGAGACCTTTCCTCTCCTTACCCATTGAATTCTCTCCCCTTTAACTAAATAAATCCGATTGGCACCTCAAAATGAAAAGTAGCATTTTCTTCTCACCCAGGATAACGTCAGATATTTTCTGCTCTGAAACACAGCTGGGAACAGTAAGTCAGCCACATTTTAACACTTACTGTGTGACGAAGGTGATGGATTTGCCAGATCTCCCAGCTCGAGCTGTTCTCCCAACACGATGAATGTAATCCTGAAAACAATTTTCTTGATAAGCAATGAGATAATTGCACCAAACACAGAAGTTAAAGGAAATCAGCCCATATTTTTTCTTTAGGAAAGAAAAAGAAAATGAGGTGAAAATACAGACAGGATTAGGATTTGAGATGATGTTAGCTTGTGAAGGCATATCTTTGGCTTTAACATTTGAATTCTTCTCTTTCTGAAGGAAGAGATCACCTCCAGATATTCAAGACTGCAGGACAAGACTTGCGATATGCAACTTGGTAAATGAACTATCACTTCCTTGGAAAGCTAATATTTAAAGTGAGCCAATGTCTGCATTTTCAGTCCTTGGATCTAGTGCTCTGAATAGCCTGTCTTCCAGACAAACTCTCTGGCAAGCAGATTCAAATTTGGCAAGCGCAGCGAAAGAGAGGATGAATGAAAACAATTTGGAAGTGTCTGATCTATTGAGTGTCTTCTGTTTATACAGCTCTAGGCTGTTTTCCAGGTTTTATACCGCATTATGGGTATTTAAATACTCCCTTCTCCATGCAGAATCTGTGCAGAAAGGAAGTATAACGAGAAAGAATGTGTTCTGTGACATGGTTAGACAAGAGGGAGGGGGACAAAAACTGTAATGACATCATTCAATCTGCTCCCCCATAATTTTTTTTTAAACTTTTGTTCTTTTACAATGTCAAAATCAGCATCTTCAGAACCACCACAATACTTTCTTCTGTTTGCAATGTGTAGTATCTTTGATCATTATAAGGAACAATAGCAATTCCTGAAATGCATGTTAATAGTATGCTTTCTGAAACTAGGCTGAGAAACAAAGTCACACCCACTAAGATAATATTATACATATGGTAGAAAGTTAGTAACTCACTTTTTTCAGCTTGCTGCATTTTTATGATATGAAGCTGAAACATATTAAAGACATCTTTCTTCATCAAATCCTCATTGAACATAATGGGAGAATTTTGACTTATTTTTTCAAACACAGTTTAAAATGTGAAGGCAGACCTGGATCACAGGAACAGAAACGACTACCTGAAACTAGTAATACGTTAAAAGTATTTTCCAAGTCTAGAAATCCTTTAATGCAATATGGCAAAACAAACACTCTGACTAGAAATACAAAGAGGCAGAATGCCCTTCACTTCCCCTCTTCACTTATGGGATCAGTTCTACAATCCAGATGAGGTCATCCAACCAAACTGAGACACAAACTCAACTGCATGGGCTGAATGACATTTTTTAATCTATAGAAGTGTGAACTAGACTTCCAGTCAGTGGAACAGAGAAAAGGTGTTTTTGTTTCTTTGTCTAGCTTCACTATGCCTCCCAGTGAACAGAAGTTCTCAGTTGGCACATAGGCTAGCTTACCTTAGAGTGCGTAGGAATATCAAAGTTTATCACCACATCTACATGTGGGATGTCCAGACCTCTGCTTGCAACATCAGTAGCCAGCAGAATGGAACGTGCCTTTGCCTTGAACTTGTTTAGAGAGCCCAAGCGTTTATTCTGGAAGAGAGGAGGACAAAAAGGAAATGAGACAATAATGCTTATTCTGGTGAATATGCTCTTTTTGAAATACTGGTACAGAAGAGCTGGGGGAGAAACTACTGCAAAATCTCACTTCTTTAATCTCTTTTTGAACTATTACAGAATCATTGGCAGCATTCACGTTAGTTTAATTTCTAGGGATCAGCTCAGTCCACCATCTGTGAAATACTCCTTCTGCAAGGTAGCTGTGACTTAGTACAGTGCAGCCCATTTCTAAAGCAACAGGTCTCCTGTTTACTTCACTCCATGAAGTACATCCATACCTGACTCATCTGCCCGTGGAGAGGAATGGCAGTGAACCCCAGGTTGCGGAGCAGTAGAGCAGTCCTCTGAGTATTGTTACATGTACTACAGAATATCATGAAAGAGTTTCCAGCTAGTTCATTCAAGATATAAACCAGGTAACTGTCCTGTAAAGAAACAGACAGAGGGGGGAAAAAAAAAAAAAAGAAAAAGAAAAAAGACATAATCACATATGCCACATTTAAAAATAAGTATAAGCCAAAGAAGATGACAAGATATCGGGCAGATGTGGGAATAGCAAGACAAGATACAGTCAGAATAGGGGAAAAAACAGAAGTGGCATTACCTTGAATTTAGAGGGGATGAAAATGTAGTACTGCTGTAGTTTTTCAACTGTCTGATATTTGGAAGAAACGGCACATTTAACAGGATTCTTCAGAGCAGCACGCTGGAGTTTTTGAACCTGGGAAGATCAATGTAATTTAGTACTAGATGGACAGAGACCTTATCAGAAACCTGTATCATACAGTCTAGTCAACAGTAGAGGACTCTGCTCTCACCTTCTTGGTCATGGTAGCAGAAAACAAGAATGTCTTCCTGTCTCGAGGAATCACTTTTAGTATCTTATCCACCTGTAGAAATAGAAAGGAAATGGAAATGCTGAATACAACAGCAATCAAGACATGAGCCTCCTCCAGACATAATGATAACCCAAATGAAGAGTCATGCACGTGTGCAACTTAGACTCACGGTAGGAACAAATGTCCCCTCTTCAAGAAGGAAGGTGTAGGATGATACGTTGTTGAAAAATTAAGCGGTGTGAACAGCAGAAGTGCAATAGCAGTGCAAATATCAGGCAATATTCCCACAGGAACATGCGTGTTATTGTATTCTATAGTAACTGCATCGATGTCAGGTGCTCCACAGAAACAAGTAGATTTCAGAGACAAAATGCCTCCTACTGTCTTGCTATTTCTCTGCAGAACTTTACTAAGTTCTACTTCTACCATAGATTTTTGTGCCATTATTAGATCTTAGTTACAATTTGCTATTAATTTCTACATAACACCTCTGTGTTTACTATTTGACTGTATGAAGCCATTTTAAAGGGACTCATCTGGTGTTCCAGACTCTTCTTTTACCTGATTCCTACCTCGGTCTCAAAATCCATGTTAAGGATCCGGTCAGCCTCATCCATCACTAGGAACTTCAGAGCTCGTAAGTTGAAGCCCTTTGTGTTCTCCAGATGATCAACTAGACGGCCAGGGGTTGCTACCAACAAAATAATGAGAGTAAGTTTAGAATGAAAGGAAAAGATTCAAAAAAGCAAGAGAGTAATCTGTTATAGAAATGGGATTATTTGCCCAGGAAAAGTAAAGGCAGACTGCTTTGTGGGAAGGACTCTTTCATATGATATCTTCAGAATGTTTTGAATTAAGACTAATGGGGTCAGACTCTCTGAAGAATGCCTTCCTTCCCCCTCTCCTCCCTCTGCTCCTCCTAAAAGAAAAAAAAAACAAAAACCCAACCAAAACAAAACCACAAAATAAACAAAAACAAACAAGAAAAAAGGCAAAACAAACCAGACTGTAGACAAGTTGTACTGAGAAGCATTAGACCGCCAATACTTGAGGAGAATGAAAAACCAAGCCAAAGCTTATTGTCTAGCAGGAATGCTTTGGAACGACTCAGGACAAAAACAAATGAAGGATGTACTCTTGCTTTTTTAAATGCACAAAACCTTTTCACACTCTTTTTTTGGACAACTGCAGTTTGATAATGTTCACACCCCCATTATCCTCAGCATGTTAACTTACCAATTATAACATGTGGTTTCTTGGCTAAGGCCAGAGATTGAGACATTGCGTCAATTCCACCCACAATAACCGCTGCAGGACAAACAGAATAAAGTGATTCTCTCAGTGTCGCACCAGCCAGCCCCTGGCACCATAGTGTTTCCTCCTACTCCTTGCCACTCCAACTCTGTACAAATGAAAGGCTACTTATTTTTATGAGAATTCACTTTATTTTAGCACACCTGACCTTCCTAGGCCTCTTAAGCTACACAATTCAGTCCTTACTGGCCCCCAGTATTTTATTTTCACAGTTGAAGAGTTACAGGCAGAATCTACTCCTCATAGCTTGTCAGCTGCACAAAATCTAGGAATCTAAAAAATACCCACAAAGCTTTTAAGTTTGTAGAGAATATCGAAAGAACAAATACAGACAGTCTGAAGGAAATACTAAACTACATTACACTACAAAGTGGACTTTTATGTAATTTCACTGGATAGAAATTTACTATTAAGATTCTCTTCTACTTCCATCTTTAACTGTTTGGACACAAAATGTAGAAGAGCTATAGACTGCTCCATGAGAAAAGACCATGCAGTCTTTCTTTCCCAAACCTGATACTGGATCTGTTTTCCAGTGTCACAAGCTTTTCTCACCTTTCAAACCTCCATAAAAATACTCTCTACTTTTTCCTTTGCAATCTAGAGCCGACAAACTTCAACCTTTAGGAAAACTGCCCCAATGTTACAAAGCTACTTACCAGTGTGGACACCAATGGAGGATCCAAGAGCTTCAAACTGCTCTGAAATTTGGAAGGCCAGCTCCCTCGTTGGTGTGAGGACAAGAGCAAATAGTCGCTGAGGTGTTTCCAGCAGTGCTTGAAGAATTGGCAAAGCAAAGGCCCCTGTTTTCCCAGAACCAGTTTCTGCCAGTCCAATGATATCTCTTCCTACACAGAGCAGCAAGGAGAACAAAAACCATTACAAAACTAGAACAGAGAAAGACTTTAAAGGACTGTGCAATAAAGCACAGAATTCTCTAAGGATAGGGGAAGAAAAAAAAAAAAAGGAGACACACAAAAGATAAAGAGGAACAAAGGGTCAAACCAAACAATTTCAGAACTTCTCTACAGCATTTTTAGAGCGTAACTTCATTTGTACAGTAGTTACAGTCTCTATTCTCTACATTCTCTAGTTAAACTTCTGCCAATATACAGGTTTTCATACAAACTTTAAGTTCAAAAAAAGCTTTAGATTTCTCAAATCTGTCTATCAACTTTCAGCCTACTACTTCTGTCTAGGTAAGTATTCTAGACCAACTGTTGTCGATTTACTGGCTTACAAGGAAATAGACTCCAGTGTTTGAGACTCAGGTCATATCAACTACAAGACAACAGCACCACCAAATTCACGTTACACAAGCCACAATCAATTTTGTGCCATTGATTAAGAGAGTATTCCAGACTGGTTTACAGTACGAAGGATTAGGACAGCAAGTCCTTTGCGCAAAACCAGCGTAGGCAGCAGGGTAGAATTCACCAGTAGAATCCATTCTGACCTCCTAAACTCCTATAGCTGAGAAGAACATGCTGCCAACAGGCCTTAAAACTAGAGACAACTTCTCAGGAATGCAATCTTACTTTTGTTTTTTTTCCCAAGAGAATCTTACATGCAGAGTAAAAGAGTCTGACAACAGTTAAGTACTAGGACACAATAAACACTGAAAGTTTATTCCCATTCCATCTCTATATTGTTCTGTTCCTACTTCAGAGTGTTTTGGTTTATTTAGAAAAAAAACAAAAACAACAAACAACCAAATAGTCTGGAGGCAGAAATGTTTGCTAAATTCAGTAATTTATTTTCCTGTAATTCCAGGATGTTTACAGAAAGTCACTGTGGTTTGGTTATTGCTCACCCACTCCAGAAATCTAATTTCAAAGAATTGCCTGCTCACAGCAAAGCAGATTATATAAACTATGTAATCAGTCAAGGCACCTCTAATTTCAGACACACACAGTAGGTCTCAACCAGAACAGGT
>WHYT01016585.1:7010-34578 GCA_009806455.1 Tetrax tetrax | reverse complement strand
GTGTGGGGGATTTTTTTTTTTTTTTTTTTTTTTTTTGCCTATGTGGCTGAGAAGGGCAGCAAAAGTTTCTGATTTGTCCCAGCTGTTGGAACAGTGGCTGTGATTGCAGTGCAGGACTGTGCTGAGCAGAGCAAACTAGCCCTCGTGAAGTTCTAAGCTATCAAATTCAGATCTTCTGCCATTAACAGCTATTGTTTTTGCTATGTCATTCTCTGTGTGTGGACATGTGGACAAAGCTACATTACTATAAAACTGGGGAGGAGGTAGGAGAACTATATAAGTTACATAATTTTCCTTGTGATGATAAAACCAGCCATCTCAGAAGTATGGTGAAGTTGTAACTGATCTGGTAGCATTAGCTGGTGATATACTGTATTACTAAGAAAAATGTAGCATCATGTCTGCCTTTGCATAGCATGCCGTTCACACTCCAAAAACACACTTACTTGCTCACACATATACATCTCAGTGTTTACACACCAGAGATCAGCACCCACAGTGTACATTGGCTAATTTGCCCACCAGGGTATGCACTCACACAGACATAAACACATGCACTCATACATGAATGCCAGCTGTGTGGCATGGAGCTGATGACCTCACTTTTCATTCTCCCCTTTTGAATACATCCAGCTGCTCCTATCGGTTCCCTGGGTCCGATGCCTGGAGCATGTAATTGAGCAGGGTGAGCCAAGGGGCAGGAATGTGATCATATGCAGGTGTGGAGAGAGACTGACACAAAAATGTTTCATATTAATTTAATTGAACCAGCAGTGTACTTGTTCATGTCTGGCAAACAAACATGGGCATTACAGGCATCTGAGTCACACTCTGAGGGACCAAAACATTTGTTCTTACGTGTAAAAGTGAATGTTGATGTCATAAGAGGAAGATACAAAAAGGACAAGGATTCAAGTTTTGTGAGATGTAATGTTGCCCTTCCTAAGAGCTTGCTCAGTATTACAGAATTATAGAGTGGGTTTTCTGATCATTTTGATTCATGCATCTGCAGGGAAGTTTTCCTTATCCACGGGCGCCTACTTGTGGAAGTGAAATTATCCCTGCATTAACTCCTCTAGTTGTCTCAAGCTATTTTCCGGGGTCTCTTCCTTGTACCTCTTCAAGGTACTGACATGATCCCCATCATCACAGTACTTGAGCACTTTGCAATATTTGTCCCAGAAACATCCTTGTGAGGTAGGGAAGTGCTACTATCCTCATTTTTAGACAGAGAACTGAGGCACTGAGGGGTCAAAAATCACTAAGGACATATTTAGCAGAACAGTCACTTGAAACAGGGTCTCAGTCCTTCCTTCTGCTTCATAAGTGTTCTGCCACTGAATACTCCTCTGCACCTCCCTTGAGTATTAGTACCAGTGTATGTATTGCTAGTGTTAAGCTTACTTTGGGAAGCATTACTAGGAGTATGTGTAGCTCTTTGTGAATGCTGCCTCCACCCTCCGGGATGAACCACTGTGGGTCTCACAGGCTGCTTGACTGCATGGAGAGTGACACCTCCACTTCTCAGGTGTGCTCCCATCATAGCTGGACTCCAGCCCAGACCAGTAACACCAGGCTCTGCTTCCATCCCTGCTGCAAGAGGTACAACTGCTTTCTTCCACCAGTCCTCTGAGGCAGGCTCTGGTCCCAGGGTTACTGACCTGTCCTTATCCCTGATTTGGTTCCTAAGATCTGTCACTGACCATGTTTCACCGATTTTGTACCTACCAGCATTCAGGCCATACTTTCCTTTTCCTACAGGGACTTGCCCTCCCTCACAGCCAAAGAACAGGTAACTTGCTCTCACATCCCACATACTTGCTTTACCTCTAAGAATAGCTACTTCCCTTTGGAGCAGAAGCCTCTTTTTAAAAAGAAAAAATAATCTTTAAATACAATATAAAAATGTTAAAATAACCCTATGTAAATAAATAGAACACAAACATCATAGTTCTTAACCTGGAGAGTTTCTTCAAAAGAGATAACCATTTCTGGCCCTGCCATTTCACCCTGGGATGATGTCCCATCTATACAGTCTGTCATATCTGGAGCTGCTTCCTTCAACAGCCTTTCCAGATGTACCTTGGTAATGGGACTGTACTGTGCTGGAGATTGGTAGCTGCAGGCTTTTTGAGTGTACCCCAGCCCTTTTACCACTCATAGATTCATAAGTTATTTACAAACCAGGTTCAGTCAGCACCAGGACTGTAGAAATTTCGTTAGCCTCCTGACCCACTTTGTTTTACTGCCTTGGGGAAGCAGAGCCATAGAGATGGCTGGGGAGACATGAGTCTGAGGAACAGCAGCTGTAGGATCTACTGCTGTGTACACAATAGCCCATATGTCCATCATAATCTCCAACCTGAATCAGGTGGCTACTGTCGTTTGGCAGTGTGTATGTGCATGGAAGTTTTAGCTTCCTATCAGGAAGGATTTTGTGTTTAGATATAGATAAGACACATGAGAGATGTGCACGGCTGTGGGGATTAGCACCAGCAATATTACAGTAGGAACACGGAACAGTGCTAACAGTGACAATTAGCAATATATTGTTTACAAGGCTGGTTTTAGTTATGGGGCAAACACTGTCTCAGCTAGATGTTCTTGGGACCTCAGCAGTGATTTTAGCACCCAAGTTGAGTCCCCTCGTGGAAGACTTTCCCCCATGGGAAAGCTCTGTCCTAGACTCAAGAAGTTCACAGACTTCATCCATTGCCCTGGTGCAGGTCTCGAGATTGGCAGCCAGCTTCTGGATTTTGGCCTTCAGCACAGCCTGGCTCACCTTTGTGACCTCCTTTGTGTATTCTGGCACGAGGAAGCTGTGGGAGCCACAAAAGACCATGAAGCAGACGGAGTTGTACAGTGAGATGGAGGCCCTCTTCTCTGACTGGCGCAGTGTGGGGTCCCCTGGGCCCTGCCCACGGCGAAGGAACTCCAAGCAGCCGAGGATTTCCCTCATCTGTTTCCGACAAGTCATTGCGATTTCCTGCACCTTCCTCACCTCCCGGGAATTGCACAGCACTAAAGAGAGATCAGAGGTGATGTTGATGGCCCCCCCAGCAGTGGCCAGGCCCAGACCCACAGCCGATGCCAGGAGAGAGGCTCCCAGTGTCACTGGGCTCAGGGACAGCCCCACGATGGCTGTGACTGCTCCAGCAGCAGTCAGGGTGCTCCCACTGACGTTGGCAATCATGGAATTTTTGCGGAGCTTGTTGAGTTTACGAGCCGCCTTGTGAAGGTGAGCAATTTGTCCACGCAGCCTCCGTCTCTGATCCAGCAGCGCTATGTGGAAATGCTCTGTGGGATCTAGTGTCTGGGGAAAGGCAGCACCGTTTCTCTCCATGGTGTCTGTCCAGAAACAGAAAAGGCTGGGTTTGGATTTGTGTTAAAAAAAGACATGAGACGTGCACAGTCTGGGCCACCATTTCAGGGATGGCATCCAGCCAATATTTTTTTTTTTCCTACATGAAAGGTTTACTCTCTGCACACGTACACATTCACGTACACACACACCACACACGTGCACATATACATATGTATGTTTAATTACTGTATTCCACTGTAAATTCCAGACAAAGGAACTTTTAAATATTTTTCTTGTTCCCTGAGAAGACTAAAATATCTTAAGGGATGGAGTGAGAGGTGCTGTTGTAGTTATCTCTGTGAAGACACAAAACATCTCGTCCAGCCTTGGAGACATAAATTCACTTGAGCTTAAGTGACTCAGTGCCCAGAGTAATAATGCTGCCAGAATTAATGTGTTGTCCTTGTTATGGGATTCAGAGGGTCTGTGATATTCAAGGGCATCTTTTATAACAAAGGCTAGAGTCTGAGAAGGTGAAATCCACCCATCCCAGGTTGCTATTTAGGGGTCATTTCCCATTAAAGGAGGACAGAGGGAGGCTGCTGAGGGGAATCAAGGTCTGGCTTTTCCATCTAGGAGGTGAGAAGCTCATTGATGCCTCAGATGGATATTGTAAACATCCTTCCTTTCTTTAAGTAACTCAAGGTCCTGCAGCATTTTTTTCCTGTTGTAACCTGGCATCAGGGTCTGGACAAACTTGGGAACTGTTGTTCTGTGGTGCTTGGTCCAACCTGTGGTGTTGGATCCCCAGTGACAGCAGCAGGGAGGCCTATGGATCTTGTTTAAAAGGTTCATGAAGGGCACATCAGAAAAGCAAGCCCACTTTCAGTGCACGCTTCTTTCAGGACGGGGGAACAGGGGAAATATAGGGGCCTGTGAACAGAAAAGGCTTGAAAATTGCTGGCTATGACAACCTCCCTTGGCAAGGTAGCAGGAGAGTGTCTTCCCTTCTGGAGGGTGAATATTCAGGGTTTCGGTGCTAGGTGATCTCTGTTTGCTCTCTCTATTATTTGCCACAAAGGTAGAAAGAAATGTTCCAATAAGCATTTGTAGGTTGCTCTAGAGCTGCAAAGTGCTTTACAAAGGAAGCCAGTGTCCTTAACCCTGCTTACATATAGGACAACCGAGGCAAGAGAGGCAACGGGAGTAATGTAGCATCGCCAGGTGAAAGCAAAGCTTTTGTGCTCCACAACACCGCACTGTGCACAAAGCTGTGCTGCCTCTGCACCTGGCAAGGTCTAGTCATAGAGCTAAGAAGCTGTTTGCAGTCCATAATACCCTCATAGCCAAAAGAAGTCTCTGTAGAAGAAAGACCCTGTCTGAGAGCCAATTAAGCAAAATTATTAATTGCTGCAGCTACTTTTTCACTTCTAAGTCTTCTCTACTGTATGAACTGGAGGTGCCTGGTCCCTCACACAGGCACACTGTAGAAGTAGGATCCTTGGGGCTTTTGTTCTGCAGAATCCCAGTTTCAGAAGAAGGAAACCTTCTTCCATAAAGAGTCTTACCATCCTCCAGTGTGTAAGTAAATAATTCTCACTGCAAATTTTTTTTCCCTTCTACTTATCCTAATCCATCTCATGCAGAATCCTTTAGGACCTCCCCCTATGCCCTTCAGAACAGCCCCAGTCTCTCTTGGTAGCATCGGGCCATTTGAGCCACCTAGTACATTGTGCTTTTCTTAGCTGGAGACAGTGTCCTCTTATTTTTTACACTATAGTCAGAGATGAAGCTGAAAGCACAAGAACTAAGCTAAATGGATACTGGTATTTAAATGAACAGTAAGCATATAATCAATAACTTAACAACAGCTCAATATGATGATCCTTAAATATATTGATTCCTGTAGCCTCTTAGCAATATGTTCTGTGGATTTTCTTGCTGAGAACTGTCTCAGGCAATAACGGCGGCCGTCTCACTGCAGTTAGTAGAACAGTCATTCAATATATAACATAAGCTGTACAGTGATGCATGTCTTTTGAATGCACTGATTTATGCCAGCATAAAGGAAAACAAAACCAACTCCTGCTCTTAGAGAAAAATCTCCCCAACAATAAAGTTATTCGTTAGTCCAAAATCTGCAAACGCTTTCCTAATACAGTACTCAGAGAGACTCCAAAAAAGATGGGTTCAAACTTACCTTTAGCTTCCAGCCGACCTCCTCAAAGACAAATTCTGATCTGTTTCTGGAGGAGACTAATTTATAGCTCCCGTGGACCAATTGCTGCAATGGGAATGCTTTGCCTCATACTGGGAGTTTGCCATTTCCTGCTCTCCCTTGTGCAGAAGGATGTGACACACTGGAAAGTGACCTGCAGGACAGTGAGCACATGTCGTGTTCAGGAAACGATCCCTGCGAATGAACATTGTGTGTTCGCTTTTCCTGAAGTGTAGGGGGAAAAAAAAAAAAAAAAATCTCAGCCTATTCCTGGTGCTGAGTTAGTGCAGTCATTCCCCCCAGGGAACAGTTGCCTTTCCTTTCCCTGAAATAGCAACTGACTTTACTCTGTGCTGGAGCCACCAATTGCTTGATGACTGAAGTTTTCCCCCCACTACACGTCTAGAGTCAGTGGAGCATCAGCCAGCCAGCAACTTCGTTCAAGGCCAGTGTACTTTTAAAATCCCGGCTCTTTGGGACAATCATGTCTGTGACTGGCTGGAGCACAGCAGCGCTGTGTGAGAGCTGGAGCAGTACCCCACTCCATAAAAGGGAAGCAGCTCTACAGCAAGAGGGTTGCTCTGAATTCCATCCCTTCTCTTTCTGAGTAGATAAAACCATGCAGCATCCTGCAAAAGGAGTGATCTCTCTGTGTTTTTGCTGTGTTTCTTTACCATGGGCCACATGATGGTTGAGAAACAACTATGTTGTTTTCCTAAGGTACCTGCCCAGTAATCAATGATCAGAAAGAAAGGGTCATTGGGTTGCACTCTTTTGCTGCTTGCTGTTGCCTGGCAGTTGTGCCCACATACATATGTGACTAGAGGTAGGAAGTGATGAAGGTATTGAGGAGGAACAGCCTAAGTGACACTCCCGGCATTGCCTTTCATGCTGAGCCAGGGCCGGCTTTGATCAAAGACAGATTCTTTGTATGAATTCAGGAAAAAAAGGATTTTTTGGTGGCACTAAGTGATGCAGCCCACCTTAGACTAAAGTGGCATGTGTCCTTATTAACAGGCCCTGTAGCGCCAGGGACATCTGTTTTGACCACTTTTGCTGGAAGATGAGACATCTACTTTCCTTCCTACTGGGTTCTTATTCTTCAGGGCTTTTTGTTGACAGGGAAGCTCTGATTATGCCCTAGTGTCCCCTGGCCTGGCTAATCTGGAAGCTACCTGGCTGGCACTGAGTGGCAAGACTTTACTGTTGAATGTGTGAGATGTATAGCTGCACAGTTACTGGAGCTGAACTTAGGAAGGGACGAGGACTGAGAGGCAGGAGGCAGGGAGGAGAGAAGGCTGGGATTATTCATTTAAATGGCAGCTTGGTTTTAGATCATCTTAAAATGACTGTGAAACCATATGTCAAGTGTTTTGTCAGGGGTGGACCTGCATGAGATGGGACGTGGATGAATAAATAAAGAGCACTGAAGAGCTACTTCAACTTGTCACAGATCTGAAAAGATAAAACCTTGTTTTGAAGATGCTTAAATACGCAATCTTGGTCTGTTACACTTTGTACATATTGCACATTAACAGGAAGGTCATTTTTGACACTGAAGGAAAGTGTGCTTTAGCCCTTCCCTTTGTTTTAGTAAACATTTCTTGAATTGGAGCCTATCTGCCTTGGTGAAAGTTTGCAGTTGATAGGCACAAGAGTTCTTTTGCACATTCCCAGATAGAATAGGGTTTTTTAATGTAACTTCATCTGCACTAGGACTTGTGCCAGCAGATGATGTCTTTATTGGGACAGTGAGTTTTGGTAAAAATGTAATAACAAAGAAAATAATAATAATAAAAAAGGTCTAGAATGAGCCTGAGAAGATGACACAGTTTTAGTTGCTCTTCTTCCTTTCCCAGTGCTCTTCTTTCAATATATTCAGCTGCAAAATGTTGTCAGAAACCCCTGTGATGCTCAGTGTGTGGGCGAGGACATGATTAGAGTGCAGAAGAGACAATTCACTTTTTTTTTTTTTTCTACAGTATTCCCTCACAGAGTTTTCTGCACACTGAAAGACCTGCACTTCACACAAGATGAGATTTTGGTCTCAGCCTAGGATGTTTGCTCACAGGGATTGTCCCTGGGCTCCTTCACCATCTAAAGAGAATGTTTCCCCATAATCCACCCCAATAATGAGGCACATATCCAGAAAGTAACAATTTCCCATGAGGAGCTAGAGATGTCAACTTGATTTTAAAAAATAAATGCGTATTAGAATAAGAAACATTATTTCCTAGGGAGTTGCCATACAGCGGTACACTGTGATCTGTTTTTGTCCCTGCTGAGACGGACAAGCATCCCTTTGCTGAAAGTAATGGTCTTCTTTCCCACTGATAATTAGAGATCCCCTCCAGCAAAGATGAGCAGGTGTGAATGGTACGGGAGAGGAGCTCCTTCACTGAGCATCTCCCAGGAGCTGAAAGGCTTTCAGTGCCATTAGTGCACTTGCCTGGATGTGAACACATCTCCCAAGTCACTGAGTAGGTCCAGGGGGCTGCTTGGAGTGAATCTTAGCTACCAGGTATCTCAAGACTTGTGGGGTAGGTCTGACCCTCACTGGGCAATCCTGCAAACTAGCAGAGGCTTCACTATCTTGCCTGCTGTACTTTTTCACCCAACCTCTCTGCTGCTGCAGTCTCTTCATTCTTGGCTTGTGAAGCGCTTGGGCTTGAGGGTGGAAGGGGCACAGCAGATGTTTCACAAGTACCCTGGCCAAGAACGGTCCCTCTGCTCCACCCTTTCCATCTAGCCACATCCTCTTGAAATGGGCCAAAGCCAGACCCATGCAAAATCTGCTCTGAAGGCATTTTGTGGGAGCAGATGACCAGCAAGGGGAAGGAAGGATGTTTTATTGCCTCAGCTCTCTTCCTTCCAGTGGATTTTGGCAGAAAGAACTGATCTTTCTGCTCTTGTTTGCTCCAGCAGAAGGTATATGTAGCAGAAGTGTTTATTCTGAAGCTGTTTGGAGCTACTGCAGTGTAACATTTGAATGCAAATACACTTCTATTTGAATGTAGATACACTTCTTTTATTAACATTGTTTTGATCAAATAATTGAGTAAATTTGAGTAAATTTACATTCAAATATCATCCTTTTAACAAGAGATGTCTGTCATGCTTAGTACTTTCAACCTTAACTGATGGATCCTGGGGCTAAAAGTTGTCCTTTTTTTCCTTCTCTTTTTCCTGTGGTCAACTGAATCGATGACAAATTTTAACTCTTCACAGCAAGACATTCGTTCAGATTCAATGGGAACTTGAATAGGCCAAAACTAAAAAACATAAAGCAAATTAGATCAAAAAGGGCTGCATCAGCTTTTAGTAACATTACCAGTAATCCAAATTACTTTTTTTAAAGGCATTCCAGAATGAGACAGGCTGTTCTGGGCTCTGATTACTGGTGTGAGAGTGACTTCAGCTGGGTTTGGAGAAAGCTACAAAGAGCGCAGCAGGGTGGAGGGAATAGGACAGCCTATGGGATGGAAACACCTCTTGTTAGTTCCAATTAAATAGGATATTAGCCAAGTGCATTGACCGTGCCTGTTTCTTCTTTGTGAGCAAGCATTCATGTAACAAAAATACCATCCCAAATTGCCTTGTCAAAACACTGCCAGCGGTGTCTGCAGAGATCAAGTATTTTTTTGGACATGGAGAGTGAATTTCTGCAATGGATTTAACCAGAGCAGCTTACACTGCCATTTGCCACCTTCAATTACATGTTTCAGTGCAGGCTGTATGGCATAAGGCTCGCTCTCTGATGAACAAAAAACCCCTCCCCACTTGCCTCTGGCACAGTGACTGAGTGTGGCCGTATGCAGGTTCTGCTGAGACCAGTCCTGATGGAGGACTTTTCTCTGTTCAGTGTCTCAGCAGTAGCATCACAATGAGTAAGTCTGCCTACCCGTACCCTCAAGCACTGTAGAGAATAGAGAATTGTTACCATATGTCGTAGTTCAGCCCCGATCTGGACCAGACTGCGCAGTCTCTTTCCCACTCCCCCCACCCTCCGAAAGAATAGGGGGAGATGATATAAGAAAAAAAAACAGCTCGAGGTTTGAGATAAAGATGGGGAGGAATCCTTAAAGTTACCGTCATGGGCAAAACAGACTTGACTTGGGGAAAAACTATTCATTTATTACTAAAACTAGCAGGAGAATGAGACAGGGAACAAGATAACTTCCCCCCACCCCTCCCTCTTCCCGGGCTTAACATTTATCTCTACTACCTTCCCCTCCAGAGCAGCACAAGGTGGGGAAAAAGGAATGGGGGTCGTGGTCAGTTCATCACGCGTTGGTTTATGCCACTGCTTCATCGTCGGGGGAGGAACTCCTCGCATTCCTCCCCTGCTCCTTCGTGGGGTCCCTCCCACAGGCCACAGCCCTTCGTGAAACTGCTCCGGCGTGGGTCATCTCTTCCACGAGGTGCAGTCCCTCCAGAACAGCTGCCCCAGCGGGCCCTCCACGGGCCACAGCCTCCTTCAGGCCTCCACCTGCTCCGGCGTGGGCTCCTCCATGGGCTGCAGGTGGATCTCTGCCCCTCCGTGGACCTCCATGGGCTGCAGGGGGACAACCTGCTCCACCATGGTCATCACCACAGGCTGCAGGGGAATCTTGGCCAGGAGCCACATTACTCCTCCCCCTCCTTCTCCACTGACCTTGGTGTCTGCAGCCGTTCCTCATAACAGGCTGACAGACGCCTCTCAAGATCCTTTTTTACATCTTATTCACTTCTCATCTCCTCTCTGCTTCTTGCAGCCAGGCCAGGCCCGAGTTGGGCCCAGTCAGCTGCCCGGCGGGAGGCCAGAGGGTGAGGCCTGCAAGGCCCACAAGGCTCGCGCCTCCCCCTCTCTGCCCCCACTCAGCTGCTTCACATCTTCTCCCTCTCTTTTGCTGTTTTTCCCCTTCTTAAATATGTTATTGCAGAGGCATTATCATGGGACATTCTGCTACCAATTGGCTTGGCCTTGGCCAGCAGCAGGTCCGCCCTGAGTCCACTGAACAAAGGGGAGCAACTTCTAGCAGTTTCCTACAGAAGCTACAGAAGCTACCTTAGGCCCCCCTCACCAAACAAAACCAGAACACCATATTTCCAGAACTGCAAAGAAACCTAATACCTTGCAGTGAAGTAGAAAATAGGTAGCCTAATTTCTTGTGGCTCTTTTCCTGTGGACTTCTTGATGGCTGACCTCATGTTGCAACTTTTCTCTTGAGGGAAACAAGATTCTAGATTATTCTCACCTACAAAACTACTTATTTTCATGAAACTTAGAATAAGTCGGTGTCTTTGAAACCTTGAGTGCTTTGTCAAATTCTGTCTGAGATTTCCCAGGAAGCTTAAAAGCTACTGGTTGACAAAACTGCTAACAACCCTGCTCTGTAACCCTCATTTCTCTAGGGAGCTGAGCTAGAAGAAATCCCTATGTCCTGCAACCAAAAACAAGGCACAGACTTCCATGATTTCTTATCCCTTTTTGGCAGTGTGAATCTTGCAGTGTTTAGCCAATTTTTGGTTTCATGTACTACTCTGTGGTCTTCCCCCCACCAGGGTGATATCCATGTCCTCCAGTGCAGGAGGAGATGCTGCAGGAGCCTTCGGTGGCATTTCTGTACCTCATGCTGACAGGTCTGGGCAGTGCCTCCAGGACCACAGTTTGAACAGGAAGGAAAAGCAGTTCAGCTGGGAAGCATGGCACCAGCAACACGTCTTTACCAAGAAAATTAATGGGCTGGAAAGATTCAAATGTAAATCCCCCAAACTAGTCTTGGGAGCCTTGGAATAAGAGATTGCTGGATAGATGTAGTATTTATTAGCTAGGAAATGAGAGTGTCCATGTTTCCATCAGGCAGCACAGGATAGAGCTTTTACCTGTCTCCCCTATTTGCCCCCTGCCAGTAGCAGATTGCTCTCTGGGTTAATGATCTCTAACAAAGACACTTTTACTATCTCTTCCTCCTCAGTTCTTGTTCTCAGTTGCTCTAATATGGCTGTTGGTGAGATAACAAGTCTCAGCTTTGAGGGTACCTAGAAAAAATCTGAACTTAGAGGCTTGAGGGCACCAAGCAATAATTCACTAATCGGTCATGGTGGCGGGAAGGGCTAGGAAAACATAGCTTTGTCAGAAAAAAATGATTTGGTATCCTCCTGTATTTGCACAATTAAAAGTTCCTGAGCCTGTCTCTGTACTTGTCACTGGCCAAAGCCAGGAAGCTGCTGAGAAAAGGGGTTAAAGAAACTTTAATAGATATGGCATTTATTGATTATTGCTGTGCATGCTAATGCAAATGACGCTTTATGCTTTACTAACTATTTTAAAAACTATCCGAGGCGGGGGAGGAAGTCTTGCATTCCTCAACCGAGGGGCCTTGCTTTGTGCTTTGAACTCTTTATCTGAAGCGAGAAGTCCTGCACCTCCTCACAAGGACAGTTCCTGATAAGAACTAAGGGGCCTCCTTCAAGAACCAGCTAAAACCGACCAAATGACTCCTTGGAACTAATTTTAATACCAAATGACTCCTTGGAACTAATTTTAATACGAAGCGGGGATAGCTCATGCATATGTATAGGCGTGTTTTTTGAAACTTCATGTATATGTAACACTTGGTTGTATAAATTTAAAGTGAGTTGCCACGTCAGGCGCGCACGGTTTTGGCGGGACTACCCCCCGTGCTGCCCGGCGCTGAATAAACATACCTACTTTACAATCTTACAGATTGTGGAGTCTGTTTTCCGCACGTCAGTTTGGCGAGCCAGGCAGGAGGCTCTCTGCTTGGCTGCGGGATCGACTGCGGAGCGGACTCTCCTAGGCGCGCCCCGAGCACTTTCCTCGGAGGAGCCTCCGCTGCCAGCCGCTCACCACGGGAGCAGACAACAACCTCCTGAAGCTGCGGACCAAACGGTATGTTTAACGATAGGGGCCTGTAAGTCAAACGCGTGGCCGGGGCAGCTGGTAAATCGCGCCGAGACGTCTGGTGTGCAGCATAGTCCCCGTTGATTGGGTACCCAGGTTGGTTTGGGGCTCCAGCTGGGGACTCACTGATCGGGTGAGTCCGAGGTAACCGCTGCATCCGATGGACCTGCTGATGATATAGACAGCAGGAGAAGGGTAAGCGGGCCTCTTGTAATTTTGATTTGGGGCTCCAACTGGGGACTCACTGACCAATAGAGCGGCCGCTAGCAATCTTGGGAGTAGAGCGAGTAAGTCCATGTTTTGCCGGTATTGATTTTTGGCTGTTGCAATAAGGCATTTGGTGTTGGCTACTGATTTGGACTCGTTGAACCATAGTGTTTGTGTGAAGGATTTTTGTGTGTGTGATCTTCTATGCTGCGTGGTAAAAATTCTATGTTGTGTGCGGGACCTTGTATGGTGTAAATGCCTGTGTTGTGAGAGTGTGAGTGAGTCCCGGGAATATGAGCAAAGCTGTGACTGTGTGTGTGGCGTGAGGTCTGTCCAGCCGCCCCTAGCCACCCAGATTCTTCTGAGGTGGGCTAGAAAGCAAGGGGACTTTCCTCTTTACAAAGTTTCTTGTATGATTGTATGACCACTATGAGTGTGCGGATGTCCATAAGAGTGTGGACACTGTGAGTACCTTGTATGTCGGCACGAAGAGAGATTATATAGAAGTGTGAGAGACGATTTTCTGTGTGGATTGTATTGTTTGTGTGCAAAGATTGAATTGGATCCAAAGTGTGTGTGTTTGTAACTGCGGTAGTAGTTTATTGTGTTTTGTCATTGTAGATTCCTTTGTTCCCTTGTGGTGGGACCCTGACAGTCCTGAATGGTGTCCTTTACACCACGATAACTCTTGTAAACCTATATTTGTTCCAGAGTATAAGTTGTAGTGGAAAGTTGTGGGTAGAGTTTGGCTGGAATTTTGAGTGTCCTAGGTGCAAAATTTAGACAGAGATTGTAATAGGAAAGAGAGGGCTGTGTTTGTGTACGGTGGAAAAGAGGAAGTACCAGCTCCAGAGTCATCTCAGACTGAGGAGAAAGAGGAAGTAGTTGCCCAGTCTGACTCTGGGGGAGTGGCAGCACCCGTCAGACTCTGGGGAAGGAGTGGTACAGCAACTGAGTTGCTGGACACGGAGCAAAGAGAGGATCAGATAATAAATCAATAAATATGGGAGGGGGTCAGAGCGGAGGAATATTAAAGAAGAGTCCTCTGGGTTGCGTACTTGCTCACTGGAAAGATATTGTTGGGACTGGAGGTACAGAAAGTAAGAAGACCCTTATCAAATATTGCAATCAATGGTGGCCGTTGTATAAGCTAGAAGGCGAGGCTAAGTGGCCGCTCAATGGGTCAATAAATTATAACACCCTTTTACAACTGATGTTGTTTTTAAGAAGAGAAGGGAAATGGGATGAGGTTTCGTACGCAGATATGTTTTTCACCCTCCAAAACCACCCGGAGTGGCAAAGGGACTGTGGAATGGTACCCCCAGAGGACCCTGTAGTACTCGGGCTTGAGCGAGAAAACAACAAGGAGCTTAGAGGTAAACTGAGGCGGTGTTGTTCTGCATGTAGCATCGGACAAAGATGTACTAAGACAGATAAAATTCATCAGGCATCAGAACAAGATTTAACTGATTTGTTTAAGCCTCCCCCTCGACCACAGGAACAGGATGCGGACTCGGACAGAGCTCCCCTGGATGGTCCCACATCTTCCCATACTAGGAAGAAATCTGCTCCAACAGTTTTGCAAGCACCTCCCTGGGAGGCGGTGGGGCCAGGTGGTGGGAGGATGTTAATCAAAGTACCCTTTTCTATTGCTGACCTAGGGGAATGGAAAAAGATTGCAAAAGATTATAGAAGTGACCCGGTAAGTGTAACTAAGCATTTCCAATTTATTGTAAGACAACACAATCCTGATTGGAATGATATACAATTATTATTGGAATATCTAACTGAGACAGAGAAACAGCTGGTTTTAAAAACAGCAGGGAATCTGGCCGAAGACCATTATAAAGTTACGGGAGGGGACGTTAAGGAATATTTCCCTCTCCAAGATCCAAAGTGGGATGTTAATAGATCTGCACATATGGAAAGATTGCAGGAGTATCAGGAGTGGATTTCAAAAGGAATGGAGAGGGCAATCCCCAAAACTATAAATTGGTCAGCTTTGTATGCAATCAGACAGAGCCCTTCTGAGTCCCCATCCGAATTCCTGGATCGACTGAGGGACGTGATGCGCCGCAGCACACCGCTGGATCCTGGGTCAGAGGTAGGAATACAACAATTAGTCTTCCTATTCTTGGGTCAATCCACAGGAGATATAAGGCGCAAACTTCAGAAATTACGTCCCACAGAAAGCAGGAATTTAGAAGTGCTGCTGGATGAAGCATGGATAGTGTTTAGTAACAGAGAGGAAAGATATAGGCAAGGGCAAAAGAAACTGATAGTTGTTATCCGGGAAGAAAAGGAAAGAGGGATTAAATGGGACCTGCCCCGGGTGGGTAAAAATCAGTGTGCTTTCTGTAAGAAGTTCGGTCACTGGAAGAAGGAATGCCCAAAGAATAAGAAAGCAAGCCAAAGGGCTCAAACAGGAAGAACAGTAGCCCACGTAGGGGAAGACTGACAGCAACCTGGGGGATCTACCCTAGTGGATCCACTGGTTATAATTAAGCTAGGGAAAAACCAAGAAGAAGTAGAATTCTTAGTAGATACAGGGGCAACGTACAGCGTTTTGAATCAAGCTTTGATGCCCCTGGGGAATGATTATGTTATGGTAAAAGGGGCGACTGGCCAAAGTGAAAAGGCGTATTTTTGTAAGCCTCTAGAATACAAACTGGGAAAACAATGGGGCATCCACAAATTCCTATATATGCCTAACTCTCCAAAGGCACTTTTGGGAAGAGATTTGTTGGAACAATTGGGAGCAAAAATCACATTTGAAAAAAGAAAAATTACTCTGGAGGTAAAAGATCAACAATATGTTCAGATATTAAGTCTAACCCTAACTAGTCTCCCCTCAGAAGGAAAAACTAATGAGGAAATCTTAAACCAAGTGTATCCAGGAGTATGGGCTACCGACATACCTGGAAGAGTGAAAAGTGCTCCACCTGTCGAAGTTAAGATTAAGGAAGGCCAACGACCGGTAAGAATTAAACAATATCCCCTAAAGAAGCAAGATAGGGAAGGAATCCGACCGGTGATAGAAAAATTTCTACAGTTAGGACTATTAAAGGAGTGTGAGTCTGAATTCAATAACCCTATATTACCTGTTTGGAAACCCAATGGGTCATACAGGGTGGTCCAAGACTTACGAGCAGTAAATAAGATAACTGAAGACCTCTACCCAGTAGTGGTGAACCCATATACCCTACTGACTGTGTTGACACCTGAACTAATTTGGTTTACTGTTTTAGATTTAAAGGATGCTTTCTTTTGCCTCCCTCTCCATGAAGCCAGTCAAAAATTGTTTGCATTCGAATGGGAAAATCCTAAAAGTGGTCGGAAGACCCAGCTCACTTGGATGGTGTTGCCACAAGGATTTAAGAATAGTCCTACCATTTTCGGCAATCAGCTTGCAAAAGACCTAGAATCCTGGGAAGCCCCATCTGAGAAAGGAAAATTGTTTCAGTATGTGGGTGATATCCTGATCGCTACCAAAACAGAAGAAGACTGTATGACATGGACGGTGAGTATGTTGAATTTCTTAGGACTCCAAGGATACTCGGTGTCTAAGAAGAAGGCCCAGGTAATGCAACACAAAGTAAATTATTTGGGTTATGAAATTAGTGCAGGACAAAGAACTTTGGGACAGGCCCGCAAAGAGGTGATATGCCAAACTCGGAAACCTCAGACAGTAAAGGAGTTGCGGACTTTTCTGGGAATGACAGGGTGGTGTCGATTGTGGATTTATAATTATGGACTGCTTGTTAAACCACTGTATGCGCTGATAGCCACCGAGCAGAAGTGTCTTGAGTGGAACAAGGAGACTGAACGAGCCTTTGAGCTACTGAAGAAGGATTTGATGTTGGCCCCGGCCTTAGGACTCCCAGATGTGAGTAAGCCGTTTCTTCTTTTCTCCCATGAGAAGCAGGGCATTGCCCTGGGAATATTAGCACAAGATCTGGGTCCATATCGACGGGCAGTTGCCTACCTCTCTAAGCAGTTAGACGCAACTGCAAAGGGTTGGCCTGGGTGCCTACGGGCGGTTGCAGCTGTGATATTAAACATGCAGGAAGCCCGAAAGTTTACTCTGGGCCAGAAAATGACTGTTTTGGTGTCCCATGCAGTATCAGCAGTACTGGAAGCAAAGGGTGGGCACTGGCTCTCTCCACAAAGATTCCTGAGATATCAAGCTGTATTGGTAGAACAGGGTTATGTGGAAATTGCGGTCACTAACATTGTCAACCCAGCTTCTTTTCTCAGTGGGAACACAGGAGAACCAGTGCATCATGACTGTATGGAAACCATCGAAGCAACATATGCAAGCCGCCCAGACCTGAGGGACAGCCCCATGGAAAACAGGGAAAACTGGTTCACAGACAGGAGCAGTTATGTCTTAAATGGTAATCGACATGCGGGATACGCCATCACCACCAATCAAGAGGTAATAGAATCAGGGCCTTTGCCCATGAACACCTCCACACACAAGGCAGAAATAATTGCCCTAACCCAAGCCTTGGAATTGGCCCAGGGCAAGGCTGTGAACATTTATACAGACTCGAAATATGCCTTCGGAGTTGTGCACGCACATGGAGCAATTTGGAAAGAAAGAGGACTATTGACCTCCCAAGGGAAAAATATCAAACATGCAGAAGAAATTCTGAAGCTACTAGAAGCTGTTCAGCTCCCTGAGAAAGTGGCAATTATGCATATTAAGGCACACCAGAGAGTGAGCTCAGATTTGGAAAAAGGGAATGAGCTGGTGGACAGTGAAGCAAAACAAGTGGCCAAAACAAAGGTGAAAATAGAAGGGGCTCTAATTCCTGATTGGCGAATCTCCCTAGAAGGTAAGCCAGAATATACCAAGGAAGATCGGAAACTTATTACAGACTTAGAAGGGTCATATAATGAAGAAGGGTAGGCTTATACCCCACAGGGAAGACTAATTATTCCCTCTTGTTTACTATGGCACTTGATACGGGAGGAACATAGAAAAAGGCATTGGGGAACAGAGGCTCTGTATAAACATTTAATAAGAGAAATTGTAGCCAGAAATTTACATACCACGGTGAGACAGGTGACTCGACAGTGTGACCTTTGCCTCCAGACTAATCCTAAAAATACTTCCAAACCAGAAATGGGCCAAATTGGAAAGGGCATTGGGCCTGGACAACAATGGCAGGTTGATTTTACAGAACTTCCAAGAAAAGTGGGGTATCGGTATTTACTGGTATTAACTGATACCTTTTCAGGTTGGCCAGAAGTATTTCCGACCAGAACAGCTAAGGCTTGGGAGGTAACTAAAGTATTGGTACAAGAGATAATACCTCGTTTTGGGGTTCCAGCAACCATATCTTCTGTTAGAGGACCACACTGTGTCTCAAAAATAGTACAATAAATCAGCCACCATTTGGGAATAGATTGGCAACTTCATACCCCATATCGCCCTCAATCGAGTGGCCAAGTGGAGAAAATGAACCACTTAATCAAACAGCAAATTGTAAAATTGGGACAAGAAGCAAACTTGGCATGGCCTCAGTCTCTCCCTTTAGCCCTTTTGCGTATATGAACGAGACCAAGGGCGAGAGAAGGACTGAGTCCCTTTGAAATTTTGTATGGGCGACCGTATGGAATACAAAACGGGATATCTATGCAAGTTGGAGACGAGATTATGACTTCCTACACGGTGGCATTGAGCAAACAGATTAATAAAACCAGAAAGCATGTAATTGGGACTCAGGGAAGAGGTATATCATGCACAGGTTCATCTAGACAACCTGGAGATTATGTATATGTGAAGTCTCTTACAGAGAAAACCCTGGAACCGCAGTGGGAAGGATCATACCAGGTACTCCTCACCTTCTTTACAGCAATCAAGACCAAAGAGCAAAATGCCTGGATACACCACACTAGGGTAAAAAGAGCACCTAAGTCTACATGGAGGGTCACACAAGTACAGCCTCAAAAACTAATATTATCGAGGTGTTAATCACTATCAATATTCTGATGAAGGGAGTCAGGGCATGGGAGGATAACACATTTTTGCAACTTCATGAAAAGGTCGCTAAGGTCATGAATCTGTCTGATTGCTGGTTGCGCTCTTACTTACTGAGGAACGTGGGAAGTGGACACCCCGTGACAGCTATAATCTTCCCAGACCCCAAACCCGACGACAGTACCCTTTTCAGTGACCTAAAAAATGTAAAACGGGAAGATCTTAACTGGCAGATAAACTTAAATTTATGGGATGAAACCCAAGGTGTACCGTGTATTCAAGGGTGCAATTTAACAACTCCTGCACCACTTGCGGGGGAAACTAGTACTGATCCAAGGTGTAAGGGGAAGACATTTGTAGGACAGTATCCTAATTGTACCAGCTGTCTTCAGTGGGTAGGAGATCAGACCCCAAGGGCCAAAAGCGCTAAGTACTTGTGTGCAGGAGACCAGGTCCACAAGAGTAGAAAAATCGAACTGATGGGATTCCCTGCCCGCTGTGGTTGGTACTGGATTAGTGGACATACGGGATATAAAGTCTTACCATTTGACTGGGCTGGCTGATGTACTGTAGGAATCATAATACCAAACATCACTGTTACGCGGAACCTGATGTACCTTAACACACCAAAATTCTTACGCACACACATGAGACTCTTTCGGCAGAGGCGTGGTAGCAACCCCCTAATAGACAGGCCCACTGGCTTTCATAGCTTTGTGCGGTGGTTTATTCCATGGTTGGGAGTGAGTGAGTTGGAAAAAGCTTTAGTAAATATTTCAGCTACTATGGAAGGTCTCGGTACTGCGAAAGCGGATGCAATCCAAGCCCTCCAAGAGGAGACTTTCTCCCTGAGAAAAGTGGTCCTCCAGAATAGACTAGGTTTGGATATGTTGTTTGCCCAAAAGGGGGATTATGTACTACTATAGGTGAACATTGTTGTACATATGTAAACCAAGAACAAAGGATAGAGGAAGACTTATCTAAAATTTGGAAACAAACTAAAAGTTTTCATGAAGTGACCAGGGACAACATTTCCTGGGGATTTTCTGACTTGTGGGAAAAGTTAACCTCTTGGCTACCAAATTTAACATGGCTGAAACAATTATTTATCTTAAAAATTATAATTATAGTTTTGTTCATAATCCTTTTTATGACAGTTCAGTGCGGCTTCTGGTGTTTCCAGAGCACGGAAAATGCCTACAGTACTTGGAAGAAAAACCAGTTACAACAGAGGCTTGAGTCTAATAAATACTTTGAGAAAGTGCTAAATAAATAAACAGTGTGCCAGAATTAGGTATAGTAAAGGAATTTACTAATTCTCTAGAAAAGGGGGGACTGAGAAAAGGGGTTAAAGAAACTTTAATAGATATGGCATTTATCGATTATTGTTGTGCATGCTAATACAAATGACGCTTTATGCTTTACTAACTAGCTATTGTAAAAACTATCCGAGGCGGGGGGGGAAGTCTTGCATTCCTCAACCGAGGGGCCTTGCTTTGTGCTTTGAACTCTTTATCTGAAGCAAGAAGTCCTGCACCTCCTCACAAGGACAGTTCCTGATAAGAACTAAGGGGCCTCCTTCAAGAACCAGCTAAAACCGACCAAATGACTCCTTGGAACTAATTTTAATACCAAATGACTCCTTGGAACTAATTTTAATACGAAGCGGGGATAGCTCATGCATATGTATAGGCGTGTTTTTTGAAACTTCATGTATATGTAACACTTGGTTGTATAAATTCAAAGTGAGTTGCCACGTCAGGCGCGCACGGTTTTGGCGGGACTACCCCTCGTGCTGCTCGGTGCTGAATAAACATACCTACTTTACAATCTTACAGATTGTGGAGTCTGTTTTTTGCACGTCACTGCAGTGACTGGGTTCACCCCACATCCCTGTGTGCTTCCCTACCAGCTAGCTGGGCAGTGGCTGGGCAGTGCAATTTCAAACATGCTAAAAAGCATCTGCTCCAATATTGAACCAAGAGTGTAAAAAAAATAAAAACAAAAAATAATGAGATAATATGGGTTCTCAGTGTATTGACAATGTATGACTTAAATTTTGTAAAGAAAACTTATTTTTTTTTACTATTTCAATGAACTCTAGTATTTTTTAAATATATGAAAGAAAAATAGTATGTTTTTAGAATGTATGCTTTTAACTTAATCTTAATTCTTCTCTTGCTTCTTCAAGTTAACCAACTGTTCTATTGTACATCAACTGCAGCTAGTCAAGAGAGATATATTTAATATTCATGACAATACATGGGCATTTCGCTGAAAATTGACTTAGATAAAAGAACTGATAATCAAAATTAGGTACTGGAGATGGAGTGATCTGGATAGATTGAGGCTGCATTGCAGGTCTGCATGTTAATTCCATACCAGTTTTATCAATGATGCTGACTTTGTTTTGAGAATATTCAGTTTGAAAACTTCAATTTTCATAGAGGGATTTTACTTGTCCTAGAGTGGTCACAGTCATGTGTCACTATTGCATTCCTGCATCATCCGATAAGAGAGTTTGTCCACAGTTCTTGTAGAAACTGATGCCACATTTGAAGAAGGGGAAACAAAAAAAAATTGAGAAGTTTGGACTGTGATGGAAGACCAAATCCTGGACTCCTCTAAATTTTTCAGATGTCAGTTTTTTAAAACATTTACAAGTTCCGTTTTTTTTGTTTTGTTTTGGGGTTTTTTGGGGGGGTGGTTTGTTTGGTTTTTTTTAAATTATTATTAATTTCATATTGTTAAGCTTTTACTAACAGGATTAAGGTTCATCAGGAAACATTTCATATAAAACATGCCCTGTGATGAAAGCAAAATAATGAAATTCATTACATTGATTAACACTTCCATCTGGCACCATAGAGATATGACAGATACACAAGGGACTAAAGTAGTCCAGGAGAAGTAAAAAACTGTTACCTTTAACTTCAGACAGGGGTGCATCTTGCCTAATTTCAGCCCTCTTCAGAGGCTGACACACAGCCAATTTATTAACTGAAGCTCCCTCTAGAGCCAGGAGAAGCAGCAGCCATCCTCAAAGGCTGGTTCAGTCCATCTCTTTCAGGCACCTGCTCTACAGTATGTGACTTATTATAGTCAGCAATTCTTTATCTCGCTCATGCCCCGTTCGATGTCCCCCAGGTTTGTTAGATTTATGATCCAATTTCAAATGTCCTGTCCCCCAGAAACTGCTCTGGGCCAGAGATGGTCCCTGTTACCCACCCCTTGGTGTCCTGCAGTGCTAGTAGGAGATGCTATTTTGGAAGAGTGCAGATGGCAATGGTACATCTCTGCCAGTTCCCTTCAGTGATAGACCCCTGTTGCCCACAGATTTATCTATCTGGCACATTTGACCCTGCTGAAGCCAGCTGCCTCTGCTGCCCACACTACCTCCCAGAACAGTAAAGTCCAGAAGTTCCCAGCTACTCATGGTATAAAGAAGCATTTTCTTTTGCCTGTTTTCAGCTAATGTACTCCTTTCATAGAGTGACCCTTATGCTAGCTATGTAGGATCAGGGAAAGAAAAGTCCATGGGTTTGGTGATCCTGCAGCACAGTGCATGGCATGTGGCCCTCCTCATGCTCGTGAGGGACAAGTTGTCAGTCACATTCTCAGGATTAGCAGAGGACATGTACAGAAGAACACAAGACTTTGTAGAGATGCACTCGGGAAGGCAGAGAAAGTGTGAGATGGGTGACATCACTGCAACAGAGTCCTAATGGTTTCTTTTAGATTCAAATCGTTACTATTTTTGGCAAGCCAGGACTTTTATTTCAAGTCAGGTCTTTCATTCTCAAAATATGATAGCTGCAAGGTAATTCCTCTTGGTAACACACCAGGGCTGGGAAAAATAATCAGAAACATTTTGACCTATTGCCAGTGTGCTTAGAAGGAGGGAGAAGGGGAAATGCTTCCCCACTAAAGGCCAGATAGATCTTTTTGTACCTTTGATAGCATTAACATGAAGGCATAACCTGGTACAAGTGCCTCAGAAATTACTTATTACACATTCCCCAGACCTGATTAGAAAGAGTAGCTGTTCAGTGATATAAACCTGTTTGAGGAGACATTTATGAAGTGGTAGTCTCATGAAAGAGCTGAGGGCATATTTCAAGCACAATACCAATTCTGTTAATGGGAGATCTGGCAAGAGCAAGTCACCACTCCCATGAGGCGTGGGAGCCTGTGCTTCCAGAAGAGGGGAAGCTGGCTAGCTGCAGAGCCAGGACATGATGGGGACAGGAGCTTGGTGTTTCTCCCAAGCTCCTAGTTCAGATTTGTGCTGTGCCTGAGCACTCTGCTGCTCAGTGTCCGTGAAGCGATTTCATGAGACTACAGGGATGGTCAGCAGATGCTCTTGGCCTGGGTGGATTTGGCCCGCTTCCTGCACCCTCCCAAACAAATGATCAGGACATGAGAGGGAGGAAAGGAAGCCTGGGAGAGAACCCGCTTCCCTGCATCTGCAGATACACCCTGCACAATTAGCAGAAGCCATAAGGGCAGGGCATGGCTGAGTGACCCTGTGGTTTGCAAACACATGCAATTTTAAAAAATACTTTCTAAAAATGGCATCATTCTGGGAGGTACAAAGGCTTGGAGGGGTAATAAACCTCTCTGGCAGTGTTTGATCAAATGCAGCCCTTGAAAAGATTGAGTAGTGCCTCTTTTTTACCTGTCGTGTATAAAAAGTGCCTCTTTTTTTTTTGCCTATCTGCACAAAAAATCCCAGCTCACCCCAAAATCAAACAAAGTAAGCAGAAAACAAAACAAACAACCAAAAAATTTCCTTAGGTGTTCTTTGATTTTTTTCTAACCCACCCCAGACACAAACAGTGAAGAGAGACCTGGCTTTTGGTTCTAGCTGGGCTGGCCCTAGGACAAGACTTATAGAGGACAGTAAAGCTGTTTGTATTTTTCTGGGATGGACAGAGCCAAGATAAACCCTGTTGTCACTGAGGGCAACCCGGAACGGGGTCTACACTTTGCTTCTCATTGCCAGAAGATGCTTCGCTGGCAGATGAAAGATCACTGGAGTGAGAAGAGGAGATTCTCCTCTGAAACACCCAGAAAAGTATTTTCAAGGAAGATTCTGTAAAAGAAAAATATCTTAACAACAGCATTTCCTTTGAGCTCCAGGACATTTGGAGTTCTGGGTAAAGGGAAACCCTAAGCTGCACCAGGGAAGAATTAGGTTACCAAGGACCACTTTTCTGACTCATGCTTATGTCAGGATCACAGTCCATACAAGTACTATGCAGAAGAGATGCTTGTGTGGAAGGCAATTTAGCTGTTAAGATAGCTTTTCTCAGATTATTTTGTAGCCTGTCTACTCACCATACGAGCTCTCCCATTCACTTTCCCTATCTCTTTCCTGATTAGAGGACACATCCACATGGCTTGGGAGGACTGCTCCAGAGGACAACCCTGGAGTACGCTGCCAGACTGAAATATGCTATTCCCATGTTCATACAGGGAATATCAGGACAGTGATCCCAAGGACAAGACATAGCAAATTCTGTAGCCTCTGTGGAAGGATACATCAGGGGTTAGCATAAAACAAGAGGGTTAGTATTCAAAGAGAAGGCCAGGGAATCAAATTAATGCTATGATTGTCTCAATATCAGGGCTTGAAGCCTGGGAAACAAGACAAGAGCACTGTTTTATTTTGCTGATATGATAGGCACTTTGGAAACCTTGAGCTTGTTAAGAAGAAGCTCAAAGGAACAGCTGGGAGGATTAAATCCTCACAAGTTGGTGGAAATGGCTGAGGACACACTGGTAGGACTACCACCCACCCTGAAAAGCCTGAGAAAGGGAAAGATGCTGATGCTGATAACAGGAGGGAGGTTTCAGAGTAAGAAAGCATCGTTCAAAAAGCTGCAGGTGTGTCTGAGTAAAGAACACAGAAAAGAACATAAACTTTAGCATGTTAAATGTAAAAATATAACTGAGCTGTCCAAAAGGGGATTAGAAGATCAGCTAGTTGAAAAATAAAAACTAGTACTAAATCCTCCATCTGTCACAGCAGCATCAAAAATCTTGCCTGAGAGCCTGTCAGACAACAGGACTCGGTCTATAAACTTACCGTCTGTGCCAGACACACTGGTGGAGTTGTAATGAGGGTCAGAACAGCCTCCTGGCCAAATACAGCCTTTTAAATAATGTCAGCATAGTTTCAGCATGCAAAGGGAGGTCCTGCCTTACAACCATCTTGGAGGTTTTTTTTTTTGACAAGGTCAGCTAATGTGTAGGGAAGGGTGACCTGATTGAGGTGATCTGCTGGGATTTCCAAAGGTTTTTGACAAAGCCTCTCTGAAAAGACTTAAAGAAAAGTCAACAGCAGCAGGATAAAAGGGAAAATCTAGCATGGATAGTCATTTGATAGAAGGCTGGGAAAAAAAACATAGGACTAAATAGAGGAAGGTCAACAGGGAGCTCTGCAGGGGTCTTCACTAGGATCTGTGCTCTTTAACAAGTTCCTAAATGATGTGGAAAAGTGGGTAAATGGTAAGGTAATGGGGTTTGCTGGCAATATGACTGGCCAAAACACTGGTGCAGTTGTTCGTTTAGAGAAGCTTTTGTTTCCATGCATATAAACACAAAGGCAATGTGAGGTTGATGTCCACTAAATATAATCTTAATCCATGATTGCTCTTAAAGCTCTGGGCGGGGGGGGGACATTATTAAAAAAAAGATCACTTGGAACCTTGACCCATAGATCACATAATTCAGACTGGAGACTTTAAATTGTTATTGGGGTCCTAAGCTTCATTCAAGCTGAGAAACTTTGCAATAGGTTAACACGAGAGGCAGCAGAGCTGCAGTGTGGAGGGCAGTCACTGATCTGGTATCTGCTGCTGCTGCTTACAGCAAGGACACTTTTGCTTGGAGCATCCTCATGTCCAGAGAACCCAGACCTCTCTGGACTGGTGCTATGTACTGTGGTGGTGCCATCAGATGGCCGTGATCTTAGGGAGGTTTCCTTCTGTATCTCCCAAATATTGCCCATACAGGTACCACTACTCGCATCTGTACTGAACTCAGTATTTGGCAGGTGGTGTTTGACTGTTGGGGTGGTCTTAATGTCCACCTTGAACTGACACTCTGAATTTTACAAATCTGCTTTGGAGACTGGTTGTGAACTCTGCTTTTATGGACAAATTGCATTCTTGATATCTAGATGAGATTTTAATCCAAATCCACAAGACTATGATCTCTTGTAGTATGCTAGGGCTCCCCTCTAGGCTAGATATTGTTTTATATTTGTAACATATCCGAGATTGAGTGACTGTACAGATCAGATGACATTTTGTACTCAACTGGTATAGGTTTAGACAAATGTTTTCACACTTGAAGCAGCTCTGTAGGCTTCAAGAACTGGAACTGGGCAGAGAGGGCGGATATGGCCTCTTACTGTCAGTCCTTGCTTCAATATAGTGCAGTCGGGGAGATGGATCAGGTCTCAGAAAGCAAATATATTACTTTATTTTGTGCCTCTTTAGAGAAGTGCCTGAAGGTGAGAATCCTTCTTCTTTCAGCTTTAGTACAGACCAAACATTTCACCTGAAATACTTTTTGTTCTTTAGACATTCTATAGGCAGGTCTTCCCACAGTAGTGGTCATGACGGAGCCTAGCAAAAAGCAGTCTCTTTCCTTAAAATCTCCTCCTCAGTAGGAGTCTTTTCCTCAGCACAGTAGACTGTAAGTAGGCATCGGTAATCAGGCTGCTTACTTTTCACCACCTTTTATATTTCAATAAATAGACGGTGGCTGATGCATTTCCTGATGTATGCTCAAAAATCACATCATTTTGTATTCAGGACCTCTGATTACCAACATGAAGCTACAGACAACTCACATGTCCTTGCTCTTCTGCAGCAATCTCAATGAACTTGGGACGTGGGCCTGTTATCACCTGATATGCAGGGAAACAGAAGTAGGGAAGAAGCTGGTGGTTTGCTCATTGCCTCATAAGCAGAACCAAATGTTGAATGTAGGTGGCCTTAGTTTCAGATGAGTGTTTGCTCCTTGAAGCTACCCTGCGACCTAGCACAGCTTTTGCAATACTGATCAGGCCATGATTTTAAATGCCCTTGTTCTGGGCCTCTTCAAGACTAGAGAGTGAGACTTCCCCATTTTTAAGTGTCTATGGCACTTCTGATGATAGACAGCTTAATGTGGGAAATGCAAATTCCATATTCAAGGCCACAGCATTCTTTTCTTTATATTGCTTGGAAAAGACAAGGCATCAGTAAGCCAAGAGAAATATTTCCCTTGTAAGGCCTTTGGAACAAAATCTCTTTTTTTTTTTTTTTTTTCTGAATATGGAAATGATGTAGCAGCTGTCAGAGGAATTCTTACTTGAATACATGCCAGCGATAAGGAAAGAATATTGTTTCATGCAGGTAATTTTAAAAAAAAACTTCTTAGGAGCTGCTCTTCTTAGTTCAAAACTACCAGAGGAGTCTAGTGGAAAAGGAAGAAGAGACATAGATATATTCAGGGTCTCAAAACTAAGCACTTTACATAACACACTTTACATATGTCCAAAAAGGTGGCAAAGCAACCCACCAGAAGGATCCCTCCCCCTCTGAAGATGTCTGCTTGCCCAGCTCCACACAGCTCCCCTGTTTTCACAGGTGCAGTGATGCTGGCAGCTAATTTTGCACTTAACTCAGGGCAGCGCTTCAGCTGCTGTACATTTGTGCCAAACTGCTCCTTTCCTTTGCAGACTCTGCATCCCAGCGTCCTCTAGGAAAAATGCAGGGAACATCATCTTCAATCCCTGCCTCCAGCAACACGGGGAGAGGGGCTGATAAGGGGGAAAGGACCACATAGAAATAAGGACAATAAGTTAATCACAACTATATGCGTATGCGCTTAAAAGATACGGCATTTATTGATTATTGCTGTGAATACTAATACATATATGATGCT